>JAPSGF010000019.1:4977725-5224344 GCA_035772895.1 Perdix hodgsoniae | reverse complement strand
GAAAGAAAGAAAGAAAGAAAGAAAGAAAGAAAGAAAGAAAGAAAGAAAGAAAGAAAGAAAGAAAGAAAGAAAGAAAGAAAGAAATCAAGTATAAAATGGATAGATTGGCCTACTGTGATGAAAGACACAAGAAAATGGAGAACAAGGCTACTTCTATGCAAGAAGTCCAAATATTTATAATTGTGGCTGACCACCAGTTGATCATAGGCTCATAAAAATACATGCATAAAAAGAATGTTAGACACTCATTTTATGCCTGGTTGTATGTGTAACCCTCAAAATTAAAACTCTTTTGAACTTCATTGGAAAAGCTAACTATGTAATAGGAGCATCTCTATGAAAATCACTGTGATCAAGATCAAAAATGAGAAAGAGATAGTGTTTGTTAAAACATTTCAGATAGAAAAGCAATTGAAATGGCTTGAAACAGAAAAATTAGGGCCAAGGTCAAATATGTTTAATTCACCTGTGACAAACAAACTGAACAATATTTGTTCTTTTAGTTTAGACTTGGAACCTAGATCTCAGGGGTGTTAGGACAGAGCTTTAATCCCTAAAAAAAATTCAAATTCCCAAAATGCATGATAGAAACTGGTATAATCCTTCCTGAAGTCAGAAATAAAATAGAAAATACTTTCTTTGCTATTAAAACAAGAACAGTTGTCAGAATCTTTATTCTTTTAATGTTTTACAGGTCTGACTTTCGGCAGATGACCTCTCTTGTTTGTCCCTACATGTTTTCCAAAATATAAAAGTGAAATAGAGTCCCAAGGGCACTGTACTTGAAAGGTTATGAGAGTTAGAGAATTTTAACCATGCCTGCCAAATCAGCAGATGGCTTGTGATTATAATTATATGCATCAATAAAACGAATAATCTTTACAAAATTTGAATTTCTACTAAAGTAAGGGATTTAGTAAGCAGATGCAACAGAATGCATTTTCTTTAACCCTTTTTGTAGACAGCAGTCTCCCACAAAAATAATGAGAAAGGCTGTCCATAAAGAACATGACCATGCACTTCAACCTCAAATATATTTGTTTCTTTTGACAAAGTGTCAATGTTACTTAGAGTGATTTATGTCTTCAGTTGCACTTTTTTCATTAATGTCTAATGCTTATATATAGGTTGATTCCCATCAGACTCGTACTTCAAAATGGTGTTTAATTTTATAAAATGTTACACATAACATGAAAATATTATCTCTATTCTCTCTCTTCATCTGTATTGCTATGGTAGTTCTTTCTGTTTAGTATTTGGTGACTTTCCATATCTTGAGGTTGAGTTAAACGTATTGTTAACAAGGAAAAAAAATTCCCAATTCTGCAAAATTCATTTAGCATGTGAGCTTTTTCTTGCTCACAAGAAATTTAATTATATAAAAGAAACTAAAGTAATAGAAAAATCACATCCTCTGTCCTTACTTTGAAACTTACATTTGAAATAAGATCTACATTGAGTGTATTGGATTGTGTTAAACTTCTGTCTGAAGTAAAAGTCAAACAGTAAAAACACTGCACAAGATAAACCAGCAAAAATCTCCCTAAGCCCAAGCTTTTTCTGGACCGCATCATAAAAATGTTACTTGATGACATGATTTTTAGGGATACTATATTACTCTTCCGATACAGCAAAGAAGGAAAGATTTGAAAACAGCCATAAGTACATTTTCAAAAAACTCTCCTTTTGGATACTGCCTATCTACAGTATTGTAACATAATTTTGTTCAACTGTTAAATGAAATATCTCACTTGAGGAACACATGCTAGTTTTTGGTTTGTATTTTTTTTAACCACCATAGAATCTCTGATGTGAGTAGAGTGTGAGAGTGCAAAACAGTATTTCAGTGCTAATGAAAAGTGTATTTTTACTTCAGAAATGACAGAGCCATTACTCTGTATCATGTAAATCCTTCTTAGCATAAGGATTATTGACCTGATCGTCCATAACGGTGCCTTTGGAGCCATTACTACTTTGCTGTGCCAATCCAGCCGCTGTACAAGTGCTCTAAGTGTCAGGGGGAGTAATTAAGGTGTCAGATTGTCTGCTGTCTTAAGGAACTGACCTCACAACTATCACCTGAAGAAACACTGTTAAGAAACTGGGATCTCCAATGCTCAAGTGAAATGATATTTTGGAAAAGTTCTAAATCATTTTTTTCTTAAGATTTTATAAAGCAGAGTTCAGATACACATCTTAAATCAAAAATAAGTTTCTTAATGGAGGTAAAAGTTAATTTTTGAAGCCAAATCTGAAAAAATGAACTAGCAAATGCTATCTGAATCTATTAAGAAAATCAATAAACTCCTCATGCTCAAAAGACTTATACACCTGCTTTACCATATTGAAATGAGTCATCGATCTCATCTCAGTGGAATCACACATGCTTATTGTAATATTCACCTACTCAGAAAGGTAAGCTCAGTTACCCGTATAAAGTAACTTTTGCACTTAGGTTATTTCATGTCATGAATGAGGAATCTCTCATTTAGGAATTTAAAAGTTGCTTGCATTATTAAAAGACTTTGATGGTCATAAATGAGAGCAATTTTCCTTCAAGAGATTTTACATAAGTATTAAAAGAAAGTTAAGAGAAAGACAATCTTGGTTTTTAACTCATTAATTAAATAGTATCTTCATTCTGAAGTGATTCCAGATTATTAAAATTCAGAAGAACTAATTCTGCCTTTGTGGTTTTTAATAATCTACAACTATGCACACACATAAACTACAAGAAGTGACCTGGTTCCAGCTATATATGCATAGTTCCAAAATTAATCCATTCAGGTAACAGACATTTTGGTCTAGACATTTCAAATAGATGTGGACATAGCAGAATATAAACTATACTCTGTATGTTCTTTGGTATGCTTTATTTTGGAGCGAAAGAGCCAAGCCTTCGGGACAATAGTCTGTCACTAACCTTGGACACACTTGATGATCAGGAGTATCAGATACATCAGGATTCGTGTTTTGAAAAACTAAAAGCGTTCAAAAAAAAAAAACAAAGAATTAGAATTATTCAAATCAACTGTGTAATGTCTTAAAGTTTTTCAGATCCATATACATAACTGACACAGGGCTTTTCTGGAATGGAACACAAGGATAAGTAGAAATGTCTCATATCAGCTTGTAAAGTCCAAAAAGTCGAAAAGTAATTTTAAAAATGTAGTATAATTCTGGGGGAGAACTATATTTTATATTCATCAGATGAACAGCATTAGTTGACATAAATCAAGTTTTCTTTGCCTCTTCTCTTAAATGTATCAAAGAAATGATAGGGAAGGGAAAAATTATGAAGTATGCAAAATTACAGAAACTTACTGCGGCTCAACTTGTCATATTAAAGTAATATTATTAATTTTGTAGTAGTGCTACCTGTGTATTAGACATATGAAATAACTCTACTTGTAGTGGGATAAAGGACAGCTGAACTTGTTCATTATCACGATAAATACTCAATTATTAAATTCAACTTATTCTCCTTCATAGATGTGTAAAAAGCATGACGATTTGTGATAAGGATGTGTTCATTTGCATAAGCTGTAATGATGCACCTGAGCTAAAATATCCTCAAATCATATATATTAGAATGAATTGAAAACTTAATAACAATTAGCAAAGTTCAAAGCAAAACTTTTCAAGCCTTTTTAACTTGTGAAATCTCCGTGGATCTAACCATTAGGTGTGAAATAAATGACTTAGCAGGGAAAGCAGGTTTGTATTCTGATGTGTCTCACTTTCTAAGACAGCATAAGGAAAACGTTGCTCAGAAGCACACACCTCAAATATACATATGAAAAACTAAACACACAATTTTACTGGTCTTCATTTGCTTCCTCATTAAATTTCCTAAGTTGGAAATATCAAGAAGTACAAAAAGAAGAAATAATTATTACTTAACACATATTGAGTATCAGTAAACTGGGATGCCATGTAGTTGAACATAGTTTTCTGCACACATCTACTATTTATATAAAAATGCATAAGTGGATTCATAAATGGATACACATCTTTGCAAGGAATCACCTAGTGCACATGTTAAAATATCATATTTGATCTTAATTTTTATAGGTTGTAATGTTACTTCTTTTATCCATGCAGTAAAAAGGATGTCCCTGAGTAAGAGATATGTTGTTGTGAACTAATTTCTGTGACCTATGAAGAGTTTTAATTAAGAGAACAGGTTATCCTGGCAAATCTATATAAACATATTTTGGCAAATCTTCTCACAAATGAAATAATACTTCAAAAATAATAAAAATTAAAATGACAACATCAAGAAACAACTGTAGCACAAGCTGATATCTGAACCTCGCTTCTTTAACTGTTGACATTTAAGAATATATTCTTAAAACATTATTGTTTTGTGTTTTTCAGGTTTGGGTATTGTTTTCCTTTTTTTATTTCTACAGTTAATATTTATTTATTTATTTATTTATTTATTTATTTATTTATTTATTTTAGTGGGATGGTGAAGAAAAAGCTTTACTTAATTCAGACAAGCATACTGTAATAATATAATGTTGTTTTGAACCTAACATCCCCCTGAGCCTCTAAAGTACAAAGCAGACAGAAACATTTAACAATGCAAACAAGACTTTCTGGCAACTTCCTGTTGCCATTTTTCAGCAAAATAAAGGGTCCTGAAATACTTAACTGAAACGCTGCTATGAAAGATTTTATCATTGGATACACAGACACCTACAATTATAAGGTATCAGATGAATATTTCTCTGCTGTGCAAAGGAAATAAGTAACGATTGTACAAACATTTAACAATAGATCTTCAGTTCTTTCTTTAATATCTGCTCATGTAAAGACAACATTAAGAAATAACATACAAAAATCATAAAGAAGAATTATTTTTAAAAAATATATAGTAATGCATTCATTAATATCTGCATAGTTCTAAAAACTGTACTGGGGGGAGTAAGTAGCTGGCTAGTGGACAGAAATATGTATTCTTGCATTTAACATTTTCAGCTGATTTTTACAGAGTAGTAAAAAGAAACTTTCAGTCTGTAAAGTTCATCAGATGTTAATGTACATCTGAGGTGGTGCTTATCGTTTGACAGTTGTTCCAAAGAATATTTATTACATTATACTATAACTACAATTTCCAGTTCATATACATACTGTTTCACTTTACTTTCAGAATTCCAGAAACTTTTCTAAGCTGGCAAACACGACAGAGAGAAAAGGAAACAAACAAACAAGAAACAAACCCAGCCTTGATTCCAGAGACATTTTTCTCCCCTTCATGAAGTGACAGAAAAAAAAAAAAACAACAAAAAAAACCATCCCTTCATTATGACCTACTTGTCTAGAAACGGACTTTCAACCCCATGGTTAGGCTAAGATTTGCTCTACTTTCTCCCTAGGGCATAATTGTCAGACTGACTTACCGTGTGCCTTTTAGCCTTTGTTCTGCCTCTCACGCTGACATCAGGGAAGCAGTGATGTAGAATAAAGCAGGGGTGGGCTAGGTTAGTCCACTGTTTGTGTCGTTGTGTGGTGTGCAGGGACACTCTGTGATACTCTAGTGAGCTGCTAAGCTTTTTTTGTAGGCTTTGTGTCATTTACTTAACGACCAATCTCATTAGCTGCCAGGGTACAATGGGCTGATGCATTTTCTATGTACATACTCTACACAGTGACCCTCAAGGTTGCCGAAGGTCTATTTAATCAGTCAAAATGCTGAATATATTTGCAGTAAATCACTAAAAAAATACAGGACCACAGAGGTATCTCATGAGGGTTTACTCTTCCCTGGGAGTTATTTGCAGGTAATAAAGTGAGAGGAGATGTAGGCAAAAGCAAGGGCAAAGAAGGGAAAGGTGTACTCACTGTGTTTGCACTGGTCACCTTTAATTTGGGGAAACCTTGGGGGCCCTGTATATTGCTGTGTCTCTACTTGTTAATATCTCCATGCAGTTCATGCTTCAGTGTAATCATGTTATCACAATTAAACCCCTTTAAATAAGAAGAGCAGCGCTAACAAAATACACAGTCTTTCTCACATTGGGGAGGGGATATGTGTGTGGGGGGGATGATGTTTATTTATTAACTTACTACGAGCAACCTCAGGGCTGGCTTCTTTGCATTTCTAACCTCTCGTCAGTTACAAGGTAAAACCCTTTCAACTCTTCTGAAAAATGAAATGCTGAAAAGCCCTATGAATGACGACAGCTGTCCATAAGTAACAGGGAGAGTTCTTTTGTCCAACTTGTCCCTGGATAAAATGAATACTTTACAGCAGAGGCTGTTCAGCTTGGCTAAAGAGTATGGGGAGAAGGGGAGGAGGTCACTGGAGATTTCGCACACTAATTTAATCTGGGAAAAGGACAGGCACTGCATCTCACTTGAACAGACTGGCGGCAATCTGGGCTCCCACAGAACTATCTCCTTTTGCCTGTGCTCTATTTATTCCTTATCTCTGTTTACCAACCGCTAGGTCCCTTTCATTCACACCACGAGGCCGTTCTCCTACTATCAGTCAGCAGCTGACACTGTGGAAGAGCCTCAAAGGCAAAAAAAAAAAGGATCAAAACTAAACCAAAGCTGTATAAACAATGCAACAGTAGAAGTAAATGCATAAATCCTAATTCTTAACCCAACCCACAGGGTGCGAACAGAACCTTTATAGTAAATCCAACAAACCCACCGCAGTGAGCTTTGGGCTACAGAGGAAACAGGAAAAGCCAAATATCATTCATGAAATCATCATCTCAAGCAGAAACATTGAAAATAGGCACTGGAGGATATTTAGCTGGCCTCAGGATAAAAGGTTCTTCAGTCCTGTGAATCCATCTGGGAGTAACAAGGGGCATACTTACCTGTGTGCCTGGTATAAGGTGAACAAGAGCCCTCACTAACGTCACTTGATTACTTCAGGGTTCAAAGACCTTAGATAACTTTGCACTCACTGCTTGTGATTTAGATTAAAAGAAGTAGAGGCAAAAGCTTTTTTTAAAAAAAGCATAACTGGAATTTGTGTCAAGTTTGATAACTTTATATCTCGCACTTAGAAAACGTTATTATTGAAGCATGAGTCCAGTTAATTTTGCCTTTTAAAATCCTGCATATTTCAATATTGTTCTTTCTCAGTCTTTAACATATTATTCCCTATTACTCGCATATACGTTTTTAGCACTTATTGTGAATACATATATGTATATGTATAACAGGTGGGCACAGGAAAGAAAATGAAAATTGTGTCTCAAATGAAAAAGTAAAGTAATAATTTCTGTGCATTTGTCATTGTAGATATGGACTTTTATTATGAATTAACTGCAAATATGCTGATTTTCTATTTACATTGGTACCTTTCTTTATAAACTGACAATAAAAAAGAAGTTGCAAATATTCATAGATACAAAACAATATTTTTTCAGTTAAACGTTCCAGCTTTATAAACTTACAAAATCTTTAACTCCAAAAGCAGGGATATTTCTCTTGGAAGAGGAGTTTTGTTTTCTCAAGTTTTTGATACATAAAAATGTCAGTTTACAGCATATAGGTGATATATCGTCAACTGAATGATCAAGATCATTACAAAAATAACAAAGAAAATGCTACTCATTATCAAAGATGATACTGGACCTAATTTCAGTTTTGATTTCCACCTATGTGCATTACGAGCAATGAAGTCTTTACTACTTGGATCCTTTTTTCCAAATGAATTAATGAATTAAATTTATCCTTTCACCAGCTGCTAGGCAGCAGATGGAACCATTTCTGAAGCCTTGTTGAATTCAATCCATAAAACTCATTTCCTAGGATTAGCAGTCCAAAGTTTCTTTTAATGTTTATATACCGCTTGGGATTTTGAATTTCATGATGTTAAACTTCCAATTTGACTATTTTTTTCATTTCATATCAAACAAATATGATCGTTTGGATTTCTATAGCTTTGTAACCAGACATTTCAGGTCACATAAGGACAAGAATTCATTTCAAAAGCAATCAAGTAATGCAAGATTGGGGTCTGGTATTTTTTGTTTGTTTGTTTGTTTTGTTTATGTTACAACACTACCATAGAAACTATCTGTATTATATTCAAAGTTTAATTTAGACCTGAAAAATCGTATTGTCTGCAACTTGGAGGAAAAAATAACAAACAAACTTTAGCTTAAATGAGCAATTTTTCAAACTGTTTGTGCTGTTCATGGAAACTTGACATGTCCTGAAACAAGTTTTTCATACACATTTTTCTTACAGTTAACTTCAGTGTAAGATTTATCTAGTTTTGAAACAAAACAAAATAAAGAAAAAAGAAAAACAAACAAACAAGCAAGTACTGTAGCAAATGAAGGCAGTTCTCTGTTATTCTACAGAATATTTTTTTCTGTACAATAACAGGATACGTTTGTTAATACAGGATGCAGTACCCTGGACAGCTCCTGTTCTTTCATTTTCGGTTTTCTTACCTCTACTACACATCTCTGACACAATAGCCACAGATAAGGAGACTTTAACTGTGACTTCATTCACAAAAGCCTCCATTTATAGATCTTTGGAAAAGATTAATTATAATTTAACCAAAGTTTCTATCTATTAGAAATTGACAAAAGAAAAATCAAAACAAAAATACATCATCTCCTTCTCAGCTTTAAAGACATATTATCTCAAGAATAAAGCCTCATGATGTAAAAGTCTTCCTGCTATTCAACAAAGTAAATAAAACTAAAAAAAAGTGATTCGTTCTTGTGTATAACAGTGATTTCCGCTAATTTGGCACAAGAAATCTATATTAATCTAATATTGCAGTAAGCCAAGAAGGCCACATAATAATAATTACCATTGAGTAATTGAATATTTAGAAGGAGGAGAAAAAAAAGAAGTCTGGTAATCTTAGCCTGCAGGCATGAAAGTACTATAATATACAGATGATATTTACAAGTAAAAATAAAATGCTCCAAACTTAGGAGGCAAAGTCTATATTTAGAAATTCCTCATTTTGAATCTGGATTACTTGTTAGCCACCTTATACAAGAAATATGTTATTGCCACAGTGAAAGCTTTAATCACAAATGCTGTAATTTTCCCCAAGAATTGCAAAACTGTTTCATAGCCAAACCAAAGAAGACACATCTATGCAATTAACTCAACTAATTTCATTGACAAAAGAGATAATAAATGGTCATTTCAAATCCAAGAAAAAGATCCTTGACTAACAAAGTCTACCCCACACAGTTTAAAGATAAAATCTTGGATTTGTGTTTTTATAATTTTTAGATGAAAAATTCACAGCATCTTGCAAAAGATTGTCTTGTTTTTTACATATGAAGAAAGACAAACATCTGAACTAAGTGCTTTGTTAAAGACAAAAGAAAGTCAGAGAGAGAGCTATTGCTGATCAGAGTGTTAAGCAGACTTTCTCTAGCACCAAATGTTATTTCATAAAAATCATCCTGCAAAACGTTGTCCCAGAAGGTCCATTTCATTCTTCAACCTTGCTTGATATTACTGTCATTTAACTTTCAAAAGATTTTCCTGACAGAGACATTCATTCTAAAGTGTACAGCATTCGCTTTTTTAATCAGAAGCTCTCAATTCACACTCTGAATTTCAAATAATTTAAAGGACTTAAATGTCACACTTTGAAAGACCCTTTTTCATTTACAGTAACGCTGTTAAATACAGTGATCAACAATCTTCATTTTGGAAACATTATCCATGATTTTAAAGCTTCCAAAAATGTCATGAGAAACCTATTTGGTTTGTCATACATATCTGCAAGTGAACCTGCATCTATCGAACAGTCCCTATGCTGGCACCACTGTCTTTCTCTCCGTCTTGTTTTTCTCACTTCATTTTTTTCAGTGTTAGTATTTAAGTTCAATAACTTTTCAAAATGAGAAGAAAAGGGTCCTTGTGATCATTTCCTTAAATCAAATAGCCAAAGCTGCAAATTTGCACAATTCTAAAATGTATATGAACAAAGGCTTTACTGAGGCAGTATAAATGCAATTACACCATGACATTTTGTTCAGAAAGCTTTCTCAAAGCAGTTACAAGAAGCTATTTTTTAATTGAGGCCCAAAATAGCATTTAAGATAATGACCAAGCATATATTGTGGAAGAAACAGCATTAGTGTCATTTCAACAAAAAGAAAAGTTTGCAGAGAGCATTTTAAAAATTGATTAAAAACCCTCAAACTTCTTAGCACAAATCTCTCAAGCATTGATATATGGACAGGATATTTTTTATTAAATTTTTTTTTTTTGCAAAATAAGAGCACAAACCATAGAAAAGACAGAAAGTTACTAATAGTACAAGTTGCTTAAACATCAACGGGTTCAGAATAGTGTGAAAAAGTTGTTAAACTTACTTTATTTTTGTTTCCAAAACTTATATGTTTCTCCTCCCTTGTGTGCTGAACTGTGCACTAAAGCTGTGCCTTTGAAAGGTAGTTCCCATGATATGACATCCAGTGCCTTTGACTGCCTAGAGATAAGCACCTGCGTTTGTGTCCCCTCTTTACGTCACACCTCCCTATTCAAACCTTCTCAATATGATTCACATTTGCACATCAACAGCCTCATGCGCATACACAGATTTTTTTCGGCTCTGGGCCCAAAACTTTCACTTTAATTTTCATCACATGATTGCTGTGGCATATGTCCTTCCAAACCTCCCATATATCAGTCATCATGCAAATGAGATGGAATATCACTCCTCTGCAGCAGATGGCCAGGGATGATAACAATGGCTCAACAGAGGAGATTCAATGTCCCTGACTTTATCGCCACGGCAACAACAACCTAAAATATATGTAATGGAAGTGGTGCTTATTAATTTTGCAGGCTCGAGTGTTCTGATTTTGTGAGTGAATGGGCTGAGTTAAAAAGGGGGCTGTGTCCTCCTGCCTCTAGAAGACTATCTATAAAAGCCAGGGACCTGGAAATTATTTTCAGTGACTAAGAAGGCAACAGCCTAGCAATTATTTGAGTAATTAGGTGTAATTCCTCCCTGTAGGCCTTGTACCCTCCTGCGCTTGTTTCACAGAAGCTTGCGAATTAGACAGGCACAGATACTGAAAAGAAAAGTGCCTCAAGATATATCAGGAGAGCTTGCAGGAACTAAGCTTCAGTGATATGACACTTGGCCTCCACCAGGCTTGGTAAACACAAGCCCCAAGCCATAAGTAAATAGAGGCCCCACTCCACAAACACAGACCAATTAAAATTACAAAGGCAGCCACACTTCTGGGTGGGGTTGGGGGGAGCTTTATTCTGCAATGGTCTCAATGTGAGTTGCACACATAATGGTCTCTTAGTTCAGAGCAGCAACTACTGTGCTTCCACTGCTATCTGTCACTATCAAATGTGAGCACAAGGCTCTCTTCAGGCTGTGAATTTCTCCGCAGGGATTTATCATGTGCCTTTAAGGAAATGTTTCAAAGTGAATTTTCTGTGTGTTGTCTTCCAAATGCAAACAAGGAAGAAGAAATAAATGCAGCAATTTGCTATTTATCTTCAGTAGTTTAACAGAAAGGACTGAAGATCACCATTTAACCTCTGAACAAACAAAACATTCAAAGACTCTGTTACACCCTGTATGTGCCACAACTTTCTTGTTCTTTAGTATTTTGAGTATGTGAATCACCATTTGATTATTCAGAAATAAAGTTCAGTCATGTTCAACTAAGAAAATGCATATCCAGCAAGTGTATGTATCTTTTGTTATTTTCCCCAGGGAACACTTCAGAGAAATGGAGGTTCCTTTCTCTACCTCTGCAGTAGAGGGGAGAACATTTTAGGTACAACTGATGAAATACTCTGGAATGCATACTGTTACTGTGTGCTGGAGGTATAGCACAGAGCCAGACCAAAGAAACTTGCTATCCATCACTTGAGAAAATGAGAAAATTAATGAAATTGTCGAAACTCCTCCCCTCTGAGTCCCCACACCTTGAACATATGTCACGTGTAGATTTGAAGACAGAGATAAGCACTGCATCCTCTGAAAGAAAATTGGGCTGGTGAGATAACAGCTGAAGCAAGTGATAGGAAGCTCCAGACGCAGTGTCAAACTTGTGGATCCTCCCTTGTTTTGACAGGGCTCAGCACCACATTCTTGCTTGTGTTCAGTATCAGCATTTCCAATAGTTAATTTCTACAAAGGTAAAGCCTACATATATTATAATTTTATATTTTAAACTTTATATTATAAATTTCTAGAACTTTCAATTATATGTTTGTACAGTGTACTTATTATACTGTTTGTACAGTGCACCTTCTGACCTAGTAACAGAAGATACCAGTAACTGTAATTTCAGTACTGCATCATCTTTACTTTTCAACTATAAAAAATAGTATATGGCTGTTTTAACTGAATGAAAAACATAAGCTCTTATTTCCTATATTTAGTATTCCTCACTACGAGCCACCAGTAGAAGTACATAAAACACAAACAAATGTAAAGTGAAGCCTACTGTTCCTCTTTACATCATATTAGTGTGGAATTTGTGACTACATCTTCCAAGTATAATGTTGCTGTTGAGTTTTTTGTACTCCTTTAGAAAGGCTGAGCCGAAATTAAAGCCTTTGGGTTCTTATTTTTATTATCACTTTGTATGTGTGTGTGCACAGGTACAGTTTGATTCTAGAGTGTATGTTTATATTCTGTACTTTTCATTCTTCAATAATATGGAAATAACTCAGATATGTAGCTGTTATAGTGAGCTGAGGACGTAAGTGTGGTACAAACCTCTGCAGAGCTCCAAGGTTCCTTGCAGTGGATCTATAATTGGAAAACCAACACACAGAGTACTATAGGAATGATGTTTTCTTGACAGCTTGTGTTATTTATGGGTCTGGCCACTGTCTTTAGAACCAGATGGAGCTTTTTTTCCAAGTTTTTTTTTTTTTTTTTTTTTTTTTAATCTGTTGTGCATGGCCCTAATTGATCATTGAGTGAGACTGTCATTTAGGTCAATGTCTCTTTATTTTCTGCCATTAAGTATAGTTCTGTGTTGTGAAATGTCTCATTCATCTTAAAGTTACAGCTTGTTTCACAAAACTATTCACATCCTCTCACATCATGAGATAAATATGGGATATATATTTACAGATTACTTTTCCCTTTTTGATTCTTATCTGTGTAATCATAATGACATACATATTAAAAACTGCTTGCTGAAAAAAGGCTTTGGAAGATATTTCCTAAATTCCACCAAGACTCATAGGTAAGAAAAAAATTATCCTTGTTATTAACTCAATCCTAATCAAGTTCACATTTAACACAACTTTGTTCCATGCACAGTCTACAGTTCAGTAAATATATATGTACTGGCAAGGAGAGCATTGTTTGCATTGACTATACATTTTTAAAATAATACATGCACTGTGAATCCAGTTATTTTAAAGTTTTTAAAATAAATCTTAAATCTGAATCCATCATTCTATTTTTGACTCTGTAATCAACAGGATGTTCCTTGTTCACAAGAGTAACAAGAATGAAGAAAGAGTTGACTTATGTCCTGGGCTCATCACTTTGAAAAAAGTGAAATCTAACCAAAGAATGATGACTTGATACAGAACCATGAATGGAATAAATATGCATTGCAATATACAGTAGCTATCATTCAAACTTGCAGTTGCAAGAAATTGTGCAAGTCTAAAAAGTATCCTCAGCTACAAGACTTTATAATCTTACATTAATAAAGACTTTATAATCTTATATTAATAAATAAAATTCCCTCAAAAGAGCATAAACTAAATGGTAAATTTATGGTTGTAAAATACTAAACAGATCACAGGAAAGACTGAGAGACAGAACTTACTTGAAGACCATACAGCAGTTAGTTGGCTGCTATTTGAGTTCAAAGGAAATCTCAAAAAGAGAGCAAACCCATAAATTATTATAATGAATATTGTACTAATTAGCATTAAAAAAAATCATTATTTTCCCTTGAATTTAGCTTATCTTTACAGTAATGAAGAAGAGACTGCTACAGTAAAAAAAAAAAAAAAAAAATATGGTTTTAATTCCTCTGGGAAAAAAAATATATATATATACATATATATATATACATATATATATATATACTCTGCAGTCCTACATATCACAAAATAATGTCAAAGATCCATTTTAAAAAGACAAAACCTGGTTATGATACAGTCTATTTAAGAAAACAGATATCCCTAAGACAGACTCTGAAGGGAAAAATAAACAGTGAGAATACTACTATAAAAAAACTTCAACACAACTTCAAAATAACAAATATATTTCTACTTTTAAAAACAGCTACTATCAGAGCAGACTCATAATTGAGCATTCAGGAAATCGAGAGGTATCAAAGAAATCAAAGAAATTAAATGAGACATACTGGATAACAAGCAATATGGGAGATAAAACCTTGATTCTTCATGAAGAGATAAGGATATGAAATATTCTCTTCTGGTACCAGTAAACTCATTCCATCCATGGGCATCATCAAGTACCAAGTGTGCAGTCATTATAGACAACAGCATTGACAAAATTGACAAAGTCATGTAGCACTTGGTTAAATAAAAACTAGTGAGTTACGTTAGTAAGCTCATGCTGAAGAAAACTGCCGGATATATATGTAGCAGGAAAATTACAAGTCATTAAGCATTTAATTTAGAAATGACATTTGAAAAAGATATTTATCATATTTGCACAATATACGACTTCAATAGTTTCAATTTAGAGGAATAAAAAGGATGAAAAGTAAAGTATACTTAACCAAATATTAAAAACAGAATGATTTGTCTAAATAAACTGATACACCGGCTTTCAGAATTCTGGTTAAGGCTTTCAGTATGTCCTCCTTGAATTACTTAATTCGCTGAAGTGACAGAAGGATTATGTTTTCTTCCTGACCACCTTTGCCAGAGAAAGTCAAGGAATTTCAGAGACTTACTTTTCTGCCAATAGATTCTATCACTGGAAACATGCATTTCAGGTGAGTTTTCTTTCTTTCTTCTTCCTAGTGCAGGTGCTCACACAGTTCTTTTAGGCTTTCTATACAAACACTCAAAGGATTGTGGGCAATTGTCAATTTCAGAAATATTTAAATTTTACCCTTTGTGGGTATTGGGATTGTGCCTCACTGAAAGGGAGATTAAAACGCCATTATTTTGAGTTACAAATTCTTCAATTAAGACTGAACTAAAACTGGGGAATGAAAATATTTTTCTCTTTGTAGTCTTATTTATTATAATATATAGGTTTAATAAGTTACTGAAAACAGTTATTTAATAAACCCTGAAAATCAGTTACAGGTGATGTCAAATATGGATTAAGCCTATCAAAGAATTCCTGTAATAAGGCTAAATATTAAGATCAACATATTTTCTCAGCTCTTGCTGCTAATTAAAAAAAAGACCCTCATACACATCTTTCTCCTAATCATTGTATTATTAAATGCATAAATAACAACGCAATAATCATACTGCTGTTGTGGTAAGAAACTTTCTATTATGAAAGCTACTAGATTTTTCATTTGAGGTTAAAATAGCAGATCAGCTGGAAAAATTCTTTTGAGGTACAATGTCAGATCTTGTCATAAGTTAGTAACAAATATTTACATGGGTTTAAAGTGATAGGACAAGGGGGAATAATTTTAAACTAAGAGGAGATTTTAGTTTAGATATTAGGAGGAAGCTTTTCACTCAGAGGATTGTGACATACTGAACCAAGTTGCTGATGCCCCATTCCTGGGGGCAGTCAAGGCCAGGCTGGATGTGGCTCTTGACAGCCGGTCGAGTAGCATGCCTGGTCTAGTAGCATGGCAGGGGGTTTGAAACTAGGTGATCATTGTGGTCCTTTTCAACCTAGGCCACACTGTGATTCTATGATTCTGTGATTCTACGATTTTCAAGCTATTATACATCTTGACTCAAAAAAATCTGACTATGACTATGTTATGTTTACTGTAGAGAACTTTATATTGTACTTCTAAATCCAGTGCCATATATTTTTATCTGTACATGTAATTCCTGTCTTTCATATCACACATAGCAAATGCCGTTAAAAGTAAAGGTGACACCTCTATCACTTCAAGAGTTATCTGAAAACTTGAGTATTTGTAGCATTCGTAGTATTTGTAGTATTTGTAGTATTGGCTGATGCTCTGCTGAACATGAGCAAGCAGTGTGCCCAGGTGGCCAAGAACGCCAATGGCATCCTAATATGTATCAGAAATAGTGCTGTCAGCAGGAGCAGGGAGGTGATCACCCCTCTGTACTCAGCACTGGTGAGGGTGCACCTTGAGTACTGTACTCAGTTTTGGGCCTCTCACTACAAGAAAGATAGTGAGGCCCTGGAGTGTGTCCAGAGAAGGGCAACAAAACTGAGAGGGATCTGAACACAAGCCTTCTGGGGAGCAGATGATGGAGTTGGGATTGTTCAGTCTGGAGGAGGCCTGGAGGAGACCTTATTGCTCTCTATAACTGCCTGAAAGGAGATTGTGGTGAGGTGGGATGTAACCATGTAACTAGCAACAGGACTAGAGGTAGTGGCATCAAGTTGCCCCAGGGGAGGTTCAGGTTTAACATTAGGAAATGCTTCTCTCTGAGTAGTCAGGTGCTGGAATGGGCTGCCCAGGGAGGTGGTAGAGTCACTGTGTTTAACAAACGTTTCAAAGATGTACTAAGGGACATGGTTTTGTGGAAATATTGGTAGTTGAGCAGGAATGGATGATCTTATAGGTCTTTTCCAACCTGGATGATTCTATGATTCTATGATCAAACTAAATTTTGTTTGGAAAAAATCATTCTTACCAGCAAAGAAAGAGAATCCTAAAAATCTCAACTTGAAGTTCATTTATCTCACTATCCATAAATTTCTGAGGAGTACAAAACTCAATGCTGTCATAGAAATATCCTAATCTTGTACAAACATGTCTTTCCCTCAGCTCATCTTATACATTTCTTTACAGCTTATTCACTAAAGCTCAGCCATGATCCTCATAGTAGGAGTATTCCAGATCTTTCAGGGAGGAAAACCTCCCTTCTCTTATCATACTTGTATGCATGCATGCCCCTGCTTTTCTTTGTTTCACACACATACCATAGTTCTCCAAATTGAAGAAGTCACAGATAAACACTCATCAGTTGAATGCTGGTATTTCAAATGAAATTCTTGTCCCCAGATTTCTCTTGCCTTCCATCTGTGGTTCTTCTGAGCTTTTTAATTCTGATAGCTATATCTTAGGAAAGTACCTAAGCAACCTCTTCTGCTTCGCTCTCTGTAGCATATACAAAGAGCTATTGCCAGCAATATCTTATGTGATCCTTGACAGTGGCTTCCATCAGGGAACTCCTGCACATTGTTTTCAGTTCTCATGCTCACCTATATGATTTACATACCTATCTCCGAAATTATCAAGAAAGTCCTTATTACACTGCAGAAACAGTGAATTCAGCTTTGCTTGGTTTTAAGAAATGTGAATGGCAAAGGAAAATCCAAAGGGGTCTGGATATTATCATAATGAAAAGTCAGTTAGTTAAAAAAGAATTTTTTAAAGATATCTTGTGCGAATACAAACACAGAAAATATTGCTGTCTTTTCCCTTTTTTCACTCTCAAGTTATTTGGCACAGAATTAATAATTTTCCTGCTGCTCCTAAATTTTTAATATTTATTTTACAGAAATATCCTATTGAAAACAATATGATTTTTTTTTTCAGAAGAACTATCTTCCCAGTACAGATTTTCTATTGCATTGTTAAAACATTGTCAGATTTTGTTGATTGTTGACATCTCTAAAGTTGTAGGTTTTTATGCTTTTGAAAATATTCAATTTCTATAATGTTACTATAGTACATTTGAAGAGTCATGTTATGCCATAAGATGTAGTGGTAGCATGTGGGCAATTTAAGCATTGCATAAAGAAAACCAGAAGTCACGTTCAACTGTGTATCCTATATTGTGTGAACATAGTCACAATTTGTTTTAAATTTACTTTCTGATGCATCTTGTCAGCATTGAAAAATGCCATTCTAGTACACCAGGTAATTACAGTATTTAATACTGCAACACTGTACACAACAAACTTTGGGTTATCCAAATCATTATAAATAACAGTCTGCAAAATGATCTCAGCTTTTACGTATTTTTACATAAACTTACCCCTTGTATGCATATGCACACGCACACATATAGGCAGCTTTTTATATGCAGTACAACAAAATATTCAGGGGAGAAAAACCTTGTTCTTTCATATACTGAAGAAGATATCAGTTGAATAGATTGGAAATAAACAATACTAGAAACCTTTGCTAAAAGGCTAACACAGAATTAAGGGAAAACTATATATGTGTGTACATGTATATTTATGTATATTTCCTCAGTCAATTAAATAGACCTGCAAGAATGCCAGGTCTTAATCATGAAGAATTTAAAATGCTTAGATCCAGAATGGTATAACAACTATCTGAAAGAGGGGGGAAGTATGTTTCCATGGACTGTGCTTGCTTTCTTTTCTTACACAGTTTGTTGAACAGCCTACATGGCCAGAGGCTATTCTGGACCTAATCCTAGGAAATGAGCCAAGCATGATAAATTAGACTGAATGTTGGGAGTGGCCAGTGTTCACCACAGTGTCATTAGGCAGTCTCTAAACTGCGGTCAGTAGCCCTGAGTAAGCAAGTATTTATTTTCTTCTGGCCTTCCAAAAACAGTCTTTAACACTCACTCATTCCCTCTGTGCTGGCAATTTCAACAAAGAGTATTTGAAGAACTGCAGAATATAAACGCTTAAAAACTCTAAGTACATCATAATGTATTTTATACTTCACTTTGAGGAGAATTTATATTTCAGTACCAGATGTGAATTGCTTTTGAAAATATCCATCAGATCATCTAATTCTGTGTCTATAGAAGTAACAAGTAGACTATCTCTACTGTCATCTCCAAGAGAAAAAATAGTCCCATAATCAAGAGAAAATTTAGACCCAACACTCCTTATTGATACATATATATACAACTATAGATATATCTATATCATATGTAGATATTACTAGTGTGTTTTGCTAAATAATTTGTAAATTGTTTCAACCAATAAGTGCAGGTTTGTTAACAACAGATACAGTAAGAGCTTTGGACCAGCTGAGTTGCTTTTTTTTAGCAACTTAAATGTTTTAACTATTAAACAAATTTCCCCCTAGTTTCACAAATGAAAACTAAAAATAAAACCCAATCCTCCCACCATATCAAACAAAAATCTTCATCTATTCTACTTTTCTTTTGGAGAAAATGTGGCAATTTGTATTCCAGTTTTTCAAGTCAAAGTTACAGGGAGGGATAAAATAGGGCTTTATAAAGGAAGTTGGCTTTATAATGCAACCTAACTATAGATGGGCCTTTCCATAATAAAGAGCTGTGCATTTCCAAGGAGAGGAGAAGAATGCTGCTCTGCATGATTTCTTGTAATTTCGCTTCTTTAAATTAAGGTTGTGTCTCAGGAACTTTCTCAGTCCTTTTGAGCATGAAGTTTGATATTTCAATTCATGTGGTTTTCATTTTGATCTAGCACACTAACATTTTGCTGTCGTCGCATTTTAGAAATGGGATAAAAAATATGAAGTTTTGCACTTTGACAGAGCTGTGATTGTAATTTATTTTGCTGTGTTGTTTTGATATTTTCTTTTTCTCTCTCCCTCATTTTTTTTTTTTTTTTAAAAAATGAAAAGGTCGTACAGGATAAAGCAGGAATTTAAACATATTCGGATTTAGTTTGCTCACTTTGTATTGTATTGCAGACTTTTGGTTGTTTAAATTTCAGTCTGGAACCAGTGCTGGCTGTTTCTCCTCTTTCTGGGCATAAAATGGGGGAGACCAGAAAGACAATAGTAGGAATGTAAACTGATCATAATTACCAGTGCCTGGGTGCCTAGGTATTAGATTATTAGACACTGTTTCTATTGTACATATGCTTAGCTAGCATAAAAAGCTTTTTACTTGGCAGGTTGTAGATAGCTCAGCCAATACTGTTAATTCTGCATAGCAGTTGCCAGTGTCAGAAAAACAAAATAAAGTCACAAACATACCCAGAATGGAGTTAAATTTGAGCATTTGATTGTTTTCCCAATCCACTTAACAAAGATATGACTAGTTTTAGTTTTAAAGCATTCCTGTGCATTAATTTGTATGGTAGTATATTTAGAAAGTCAGCAAAAGACAGAAACTCTAGTGGCTTAAGCACTCTCAAACACAAAGCAAGAACGAAACAGACATAAGTTTGAATATAGTGTCTTCACAAAGTCATCTTCAGATAAATTTATAATCAGAGTGAATCCATTAAAAGAAAAAAATGCACATCCAGCCTTTAAGTGACAGTCATTTACTTAAAATTGAGATCTATTGAAATTATTCCACTCTTTGTATTGGAGGCTTAAACTTTCCACATATAAACTGTACATGCTGGAGTTGAAACACACCTACCTCATTTATACAGTCCATCAGACCTTATGTCACTAAGAAAAGGCCTGTCACTGAGACTTAACACATTTCAGTGTGGCTGACAGCATTCCAAGAAAAAAAAAAGTGCAATTCGTTGTCAAGTATTTACCAGGAACAGTACACCACTAACTTTTAATGGTTAGCTTAAGCGTTATAACCAGCCTACAATGATGTTTCCAAAGAATAATACGGACAAAATAGTCACTTTCTACTAAAAGAACAAAATAATTATGTTTTTAAGAGACAGTTTTTTCAAAAATCTGCTTATTAGAGACAACAGAAAGTGCTTATTAAAGAGACTAAGTTTAATACGCTGGTTGTGAGACTAATGACTGAATAACTTCACACTCTTGTGTTTCCATACAGAGCATTGCAAAGGGCTAGCTGACCCTACATTCAAATAGCAGTGCTGAGACAAGTGTTTTCTGTCAAGATCAGAATTTATTTTCTTTCTTTAACTTCAGACCTTAAGCATACTATGACATTTTATGTGGCTTAAAAGTATATAAGCATCTGTTAGCAGAAGCCCTTTATTTCACGTAATAAGAGTATTCTGTTTATAATGTGTCACCAGCTGCTCAGTCGGAATGGGTTCTATTAGAACTAATTTAATTTTACATAAGTTGATCTATTTGCATTCTGAGTCTCCAGTTAAACAACTAGGTAGCATTTTGTTGACTGATCCTGTTTCAAGCCTCAGTGTATGGACAATGCTTAATCAGTGTGTACATCAGGAAATAAACATAATCAGCAAGTGCACTAATTAAGCCAGGAAAATTTTGCGACATGCATACACTGTATGGATTAACAAGGCAATTCATTAGAAATCTTAATTATGGAATATTATACTTTCCGTACATTTTATTTTATGATGCTTCAGATGAGTTTTCTCTAAATACAGAAATCATCTACAGTTCTCAGAGTAGACAGTGATATCCTTTTAACTCAGGCACATCTGTGTAGCCTCTAGTCTGAAAGCCTCTATGGAAAACAGGCTTTGTTATCTTTAGCCAGATAACCTGATATGCTCTCTTAAACAAGTGGTTGCTAATCAAACGTTAATATGCAGATGACTGAAAAGTAAATATAACATAAAGCATATAGATAAAAATGCTGTTTGTTGACTTAGAGCAGAACACTGAAAATTGTTCTAATAAACACCTCAGGCTTGAGCCATGGCACTCAGATTTTAATGAGGAAAGCTTCCATTGGACTAAGTATGCTTCAAGCTTTTAATATAATCAGAACTCCTGTCTAAAGTAGAATTGTCAATAAATTTCACAAATGTATAGTAGCAAGTATATGGATTTGTCTTCTCTTGCAAAATAACACTGCTTACTTGACTCCTAGCTAACAAATGATCTCATCCTATCATACAGATTCACATAAACTTGCTAAAGGGGTTCCGCATGTACAATAAACAAGGACTGACCTCATTGGAAGTAGAGGGAAACAAACAAGCAATTTGTGACATTATAAGCACGTCATCTGTCAGATAGAAGTAATATCATATAAATGACTTCATCGAAAGTTCTTCCATGCTGATGGAGCAAGACTTGGGAGGTTAGCATATGCTTCTCCTGTGCAGTCAAGAATTAGGTTGTTTCAGACATACACATAAGTAAGTTCATCGAATTACTTCTAAGATTTGCATTTATGAGTAAGTCCTTTACAGCTTTCATTTAACAGAGAAGACTACGATTATTTTAAGCAACGGTAGACTGGATCTTGCAGTATGTTCTGAAGAGGTAGACCAGCATTTTTTC
This sequence comes from Perdix hodgsoniae, assembly GCA_035772895.1. Classification (NCBI taxonomy): domain Eukaryota; kingdom Metazoa; phylum Chordata; class Aves; order Galliformes; family Phasianidae; genus Perdix; species Perdix hodgsoniae. The sequence continues at coordinate 5,202,139 of JAPSGF010000019.1, read as the reverse complement.
CAACAGTGAACTGACATGTAGCTATTCTTAGAAAATAAAAAATATTTAAAAGAACAGAAAGCCTGTGTAAATCTGCTTATCATTCATTGTGTATTCCACATCCAGATAGATAATCCAAAAACAGCCCCCAAAACATCTGTAAATTTGGCTTATTCAAATACATGAATGGGAGAATAAAGAAAAGTTGAAAATACCCTTACACTCGTATGCTTTCTTTAAAACTTTGGTTAGCATAGTTCAGAAGGAAGTTTCTTCATCTCCTCTCTAACATGTCATAAGACATATTTGTTGTTTTTCATGAAATCCTTGTTTGCTACACTCAATCATGATCTCAAAATTCCTGTTACGAAATGCAAACTACATAAGCCATCACTGCTGGGAGGTATTCTTCTTATCACATCAAGGTCATGAACCTTTGCAGTTATCACAGCCAAATTTATTTCTTATAAAATAGTTGTGGTTCAATTCCAATGTTAATGTCATTTATGTCCAATAGAAAAGATGGAGTATGAAATCAGGTCCAGAGATTGGATATGAGGATGTTCAGAGGTCCCTTCCAACCTCAACCATTCTGTGACTCTGTGAACAATAACAAATGGGCATGTGTGCATGTTTCCTTTTCAACACAGTATGGGACAAATTATGTTCTTGTCTATACCATGCTTTGGATGCACAATATTTGTTTGAACTGCCAGGGTGATCATTCCATGTTACCTGTATTACTAAATGGAAGAAGTCAAGTGAAACATGAACACTGATTCATATTAAGATGACTAAAGTCTTTACTCATGAGCTTTAACTGTAAACTTCAAAAACTGTCAAATAAGTTACTCTCTGGTCTGCTAGCAGAAATGCCAAGCTGTGCCCATATTAGGATGTTCCCTTGGCATCTGTTTGAGTCATAAACGTGTCTTTTGGCCACTGTTTCATTTACTGCCCATTATGTTTGTTGTGGACTGGTAAAGGCAGATATAAATAGAAAAATACTTACGTAATATGATGGACAGATTTTGTTTAAGCATTTTCAACTGCCTAGCCAAAACCTAACGAAGTAGCTATTATTGGCATTTGAAAATTCCCATCTCATAAAGGATTATTCATGTACACTTAGGCCAATATTACCATTTTATTTGTGGCAAGAGCCATGACCAAAAAAAAAAAAAGAAAAGAAAAGAAAAGGAGAAAGAAAAGAAATCCACGGACTAATATATGCAGTGAAAGCACTTAGTTGATATATGAAATATTCATGTAGAGGACAAAGGGCTTAACAGCACAATAAAAATGCATTCCCAAAACAAAGGCCAGATCACATAAATGAGATGGAAAAGGCCATGTGACAGCACCAAAACCTTGTCCAGAGTTCTGGCCTAAAGGCAATGAAATCAGTGAATTGATAATCTGAGTGAAGCTTTTGTTGAGAGTAAAAATACACATTTTCTTTGTTTGAACATGACAAGAGAAAATTACTTTTGCAACCAGTTCTTTCTTCAGTCTTATACTGAAGGCCTATGACATAGCTGAAAGGGAACTGGCATCATGATAGTCCAAAAATATATAAGATAAAAGATTAAAGTTCTAAAAGTTCCCTAATCCTGCAGTAGAACTTACATTCATATGAGAAGTTTTAATTCATTGCTTTCTTGGAGTTACTAAATCATGATGTGGCCTGAATTTTGAGTTAAAAACAACAAAGTTGACTTTTTTAAAAGTTCTCTTGAAGTATAAATTAATTTACATTAATGTATATGTTACAAAGTATTCTTGCCTTTGAGCAGTAACTTTGTCACATCATCAAGTTATGGAAAATTCAGTCTGTCATAAGCTGAAGGGCCAAACTGTAGTATCTTCTGCATTACAGCATTTTAAAAGGAAAGATTCAGGAAATTATATTGATGGTTAGTTATTTGTCTCAAATTTCATCAGTGAGAAGACTTTTCTAATAATGTCAGTGTAGAAGAATATAATTTTATGTCATTGCTGATTTCACAAAGTGGCCACCCAAATAAGCTTGGGCAACACTTTTAATCCTTTTGGTTCTATGATGTAAACTATGAGATTATCATAGATATGTTTTTGCAAGCTTTATTCTATTAAAATTATCTTAGGTCTGAGCCATCAGCAATGATGAAAAACAGTATTTAACTGGATGTAAATAAAAGGAATTAGCAAATTCTTAAGTCCTCAAATGCTACCAATCTCTTAAGAAATAATTATTAACATAATCATTCACGGGGCCAAAAAGACTTTATTAAGAACTGCAGTACCACTAACTGTTTATAGGTGACAACATATATAAAAATTTATTAGCATATTTATTAACTATTCATCTAGAGAATTTTCTAATCCTAGTAAAATGATACAGCCAGGTAGAAACAGCTATCAATATAGCTGTAAATTGAAGCTTACAGAACTAGACTAAGATAAGTGTGCCTGGCTGAATTTAGTCTGAGTAGCTCAACAGTGAATTTTTCAAATCTACCAGTTTAACTATCTAACTCACTAAAACAATATGTAATAACCTATATTTGCACATATGAAGAAATATTTGGGGCATGCAAGACATAGCATTTACAGTTGCCAAGTGTCATATTTGAAAGTATTTGAAAATGTGGACCCAAGTGTCATATACTAGCCCTGATTGAACCACACAGATCAAAATGACTTCAAAGAGAGATCTGCACACAGACTGAAGGTAAGATACAGCTATAGTAAAACAAACATTAATCTACAAACAGTGTTGTTCTCTACCATAGGGCAATGATAGATTCATCATAAACCTTTTACATCTGTCAAGTGAACTGCAGTTTTCTTATGCCTATACTAATAATCTTCCATATTTACAGCAGTGTTTTTCGAACACTATGTCAGACTACAAGCAAAATACACCAAATAAAAATGGATGCAAAAAAGTGTAGGAAACTGGCTTGAAGTTTTGTACCATGTAAATGATTCTCGTATTAAGCTGAACAAGATATTCCAACAAGATTAATAGCATTATGAAACACATTCTGGGAATCTAAAAGTGCTGCTCTGAAAGTAAAAGCCTCCTATTTTATTATGCTGGTCTATGATGTCAGAGGCAGACATTGGTTGTATGGCAGTAGAAGTTGAACCTTCCCACAAATATTCCATTATATTTTGTTGCAACTTGACAGATGGCAACAGAGGAGCAGTCTGAAAAAATGCCATCTGATGTGTGTGTATGAAGAAAAGGTGTGTCACTGAATTTTTCCATGTGGATTGCATTCACTGATGCTTGCTGAATGTTGGATGTTATCACAATGGATGTAAGCACAGTGTGGCAGTGAGTGGAGCATTTCAGCAATGGTAACAGGGACGTGAAAGAGCCAAGCTATGTTCTGGACAGCAATGCACAGCTGGCACAACAAGAAATGAAGAGTGTCTGGATCAGCTCATCACAGAATCACAGAACTGTAGGGGTTGGAAGGAACCTCTAGAGATCATCAAGTCCAATACACAGTCCATATGAATTGGCTGATTATGACCAGGGAACTATGTATGGAGATGATTATTAGCTTCAAATTTTTGGAAACAGTGTGATGTGAATTTCCCATCAAGACTTAGCCCTCAGTGGGCCAAGTGATATGTAAAGTCTTTTGGGATTGGAAAGCAGCAATACTTCTGGTTTTCTTGGAAACCAAACAAACCATTGATTCTGACTGATACATCATGATACTGATTAATTTGAAGGCTCAAACTTCCAGTCAGTTAAGAGAAGATAGAATTTCTCCTGCAATACAATAACACCAGGACTCATACCAGTTGAAGACCATGGAGCATACTGCCAGTCTTGCCTAGAATGTTCTATAACATCTACTATATATTCCAGATTTGCTGTTTTATAACTTCCATCTATGCAGGCTGATAAAAGATGAACTTCAAGGGTAATACTTTCCTAGCAATGAAGCCATCATAGCAGCTGTGAAATAATGGATCTCCTTTTCTGATGTAGATTTTTATAAGCACATCATGCAGACTTTTGCTCATCTCTAGTGAAAATGCATGGCTAATGGTGCTGACTGTTGAAAAATAGAGTTTTGTAGCCTAAAAAATGGCTTTATCAAAGTGTTACTGTGCTCTCTGTATCTGCTGTGGTTTCCACAGAAATAAATAAGAGACATTACTTTTGGAGCTACATATGTATTTCTGGTTCTCTATCATTCTTCATACTGAATATAAGAGCATATGCTGAAGTGCTGAGAATCATGGTTCATTGGAGAGTGCCGTAGTACTTTTCTTCCACAATAGCCCATTAGGTTCATTCTCCAATCAGATTTTATGTTACTAATATGTAGAAGATAGTGCATGGTTTGAATCTCCAAAAGATTCTGCTCTTACACAACATATCTCAGAGTAGGTTCATGGCATAAATAAATGCATTGAAGGAAATACTGAAAACAATAATACTCATTGATTCATTTGCTGATATTAATTGAATTTAATATTATTTGATCGTTTACAGAGCTGGTTAAATAATGAAAAGAATCACTCATGATTATTTTAGTATCAGTTGATGGAAAAATACGAATAGGTCACGTAATTAAACATTATTTGACTATTTGTACAACTAATTGAATAATGGAAACATTTATTCATCAATAATACATTCATATATCTACACAAGAAAGGAAACAAACAATCTAAATTAGACTTACATTAAAAGGATCTGACAAATACCAGTAATGTCCAAAATTTTTGTCATTGTTGCAAAGAATATGAAAGCTTACTGAAATAATATTGTCATTTATAATGATAGAACATCAAGTGGGAAGTAATTTGACTGGAATATATTTGTATCATCAATCCACTGTATACTTAACTTGATGAATGGGATGACATTTCAAAGCACACATAGAGGAATAATCTCATGTTTTAGGTAGAGGACCAAGAACTAGATGACCCGATTTCTACTGCTCATCCTATTATTAATTATTTTCATTGGGTTTTCACCTTCCTACCTGGAAATTACTTGTTTTTGAGCTAATTGCTTTCACCTTAGGAAAACCTGTATCTTTATTCACAGTTCTGTGAATATTAGATTACCCTCAACTACCTTTAAGTTAGAGAGACTGTAGAAACATAGGTATAATTAAATAAGTGTTAGAAAAAGAGAACATATGAAATAACATGTGAAATTTGAGAATGAGAAATTATTTCTTATAAAGGGTTTCTACTTGATTCCCTTCAGTTACCTCAGTTCTGTTGGTCACATTCTCTGCTCCCAAGCAGAAAGTAAAATTATAATGTGTAAGATATCTGCTGTACCTTAACAAAAAGAGGATGTAGCCTCCTGTAGCCATTGCAGGAAACTAGTCTAGCTCCCTCAACCTTTCTTTGTAGGAGAGGTGCTCCAGCCCTCTGACTATTTTCATGGCCCTTCTCTAGACTTGTTCCACATCTCTCTTGTTCTGGGGACCCCAGGTCCCCGAACAGTACTCCAAACTGGCCTCACAAGGGCAAAGTAGAGGGAGTTAATCACATTTCTCAACCTCTAAAACTATGCAGAAAAAGTTTGAGATGTGTAAGAATATCTGAGAATAAAAACTAAGACTAACATGACCAGAATCTCAGATGCTAATTTACAATTACTCAAAATTCAGCAGCAATTTTTTTTCTATTAAAGCACAATAACAAATGCCAACAAGAAAAATCATCTTGAAGTTAATATTTTAACTATTTTTTGTTATTTAAAAAATAAATGGAATTCCCCTCTGAAAATATCTTCCTTTTTTAAAAAGAATTAATGCAGAACTTGCCACTTTTGTGACTCTGAATGAACTGTACATTTCTTGAGCAGCGATACTAGTCACCCATTAGCTATAAAACTGAATTTAAATGAATAAGTTGAACTAGCTTTGCAAGCGCTCTCCATTCCCAGATGTAGGAAGTCAGGAAAGGAAGGCAAGAAACTGGCATGGCTGAACCGGCAACTGCTAATCAAGCTGGAGAGCAAGAAGAAAAGGCAAAGGCAACAAAAACAAGGATAACTACTTGGGATGAATATAGGGATGCTACTAGGCTGTGTAGGGATGGGATCAGGAAGACCAAGGCCCAAATGGAACTGGGCTTGGCAAGGGTTGCAAAAAAGAAGGGTTCTACAAGTACATTAACCAGAAAAGGAAAGTCTAAGAATATGTACCATGCATTATTGTGTAATCCAGGCAGGCTGATTACAGCAGACAATGAGAAAGCTGAGGTACTCAACAACTTTTTTGCTTCAGTCTTCACTGTCAGCTGCTTTTCACACACCCCAGGAGTGGATGGCTCAGAAGGTAGGGTCTGGGTTAGCAATTACCCTCCCACTGTAACTGAACATCAGGTTTGTAACTACCTGAGGATCCTGAACATCTATGGGTCTTGATAATATGTGTCCCAGAGCCCTAGGGAATTGGCTGTTGTATTAGACAAACCATTCTCAGTGATATTTGAAAAGCCATGGCAGTCAAGTGAAGTCTCTGAAAAAAAGGCAATGGCACAGAGTTTTTAAGAAGGGTTGAAGGAGTGACTCAGGAAATTATCATCTGTCCTCATCTCTGTGCTGGGGAAGATCATGGAACAAATCCTGAAAGCTATGCTAAGGCATGGAAGAGAGGGAAGTGATAGGAGACAACTAGTATGGCTTCATCAATGGAAAGTCCCACCTGACGAATATAATGGCCTTCTATAACAGTGTATCTGGATCGGTGGACAAGGGAATAGCTACTGATGTCAACTATCACACTACAGTAAGGTTTTTTGATGAGGTCCCCCATAGTATCCTTCTTTCTAAGTTGGAAAGATATGGATTTTATGGGTGGATTTCTCAATGGACGAGAAACTGATTTTGAGATCACACCAGAGAGTAGTGGTCAATGGTTCAAAGTCTGGATGAAGTTCAGAGTTGAATAGTATTCCTCAGTGCTAACTACTGGGTCTGAGCCTTTTTAATATCCTCATCAATGACATCAATAGAAGGATCAAACGCATCCTCAGCAAGTTCATGGATGACATCAGGATGTGTGGTGTGGTCAACACACTCAAGGGACAGGATCGAGCAGTGGACCCAGGAGATCAACATGAGGTTCAACAAGGGTCAAGGGTCAAGGGAGGTGATCCTCTCAACTCTGTACTGGTGAGACTTCACCTGGAGCACTACATCTAGTTGTGGTGATCTCATTATACAAGAGCTGTGGACCTGATGGACCGTGTCCAGAGGAGGGCCACAAAAATGGTTGAATGGATGGAACACTTTTCCTACAAGGACAGGCTGAGAGAGCTGGGGCTGTTTAGTCTGTAGAAGAGAAGGCTCTCAGAAGACCTGATAGTGACCTTTCAGTATCTAAAGTGGGGCTATAAAAAAAAAGGGGCCAGACTCTTTAGCAGGGTCTGCTGTAGTAGAAAAAGGGCATACGGTTTCAAACAAAAGAGAGGAGATTTAAATTGAATATAAGAAAAAAGTTTTTTACAATAAAGTTAGGGAAGCACTGGAACTAGTTGCCCAGAGAGGTGGTGGATGCCCCATCCCTGGAGACATTAAAGAATAGGCTGCATGGGGCTCTGAGCAACCTGATGTAGCTGTAGGTGTCCCTGTTCACTGCAGAGGAGTTGGACTATGACCTTTAAGGGTCCCTTCCAAATCAAATAATACTACGACTCTACGAACTAGCTCACAAAACCAAAAATAGAATTTTTCTGTACTTCTTTTCTGTACCTTGCTCTTCAGAGTACAGTATAATAAAATGCAGGTGATTAATATTTATTCAACCCTGATTATACTTGAGTTGCATTAGTGTACTTTAGATTTAAGCTCTGTTGTTTCTACCGCTGATTCGCAGCATGGCAATTTTTTCATGTTTTAGATCTTTTGATTTACACATAAAACTATACTTACTATAGTGCCTGTCTTATTAATCCTCTTTTTAGTTCTACTTTCTATTCATGATGGTATTGTATTCATGCAATGAGTTATTGTATTTACAAACTTGCCTTATTTATATATACTATATACTGTAAATGTAAAAATTACTGTTATTAACTGTGCATTCAGTACAAAACTTAGAAAGCTATTCATACTGAAAGTAGGCTCTTATGCTGCTCAGAATATTAAATCACCAAGAACTTGGATACATTTATTTTTATTTTTTAATAAATAAAGACATGAAGATCTTGCTATTCAGCAAAAAGCATTGTCCGTCCCTTAAGATTTTAGCAACTGGAAACTTGACCATGCAAGACCTCTAGAAGCCAAGAATGCAGCACTTAGATATCATTCTTATCCTCCAAAACCTTTCCATAATCAGTCCTTTCAGAGTCATTTTGAGTTATGATTAATAAGATATTGGTGATAGGGAAGCTTCCAAGTGTAGATACAGGTTGCTATGATCAGGTTGGAGACTGAGTTACACAGCTGTTATAACATGTAATGATATTTGAACTGGTGCTACAGTGAAGGAAAAGTGTAAAATCATTTTAGTCCCACTGCTGCAAATTTTTTATTTTTTATTGTATTTTTACTGTATAATCATATAAGCCCTCAATGATTTTCCTCATTTTTTATAGCATATTAGACAATAAGGATCAAGCATCTCTGCTAGGAATTGTCATCTACTAATCTTAGTATTATTTTGCCACTGACATAACAGTTTTGGAGAAAAGGAGAAATTCATCCACATCAATCAGGTCAGTGCTGAGGGAAACATAAAACACTGGTAACTTGTAAACTGGATAAGAAGAGAATGGAGCTAAGGTCTCCAACAAAGTATACCACCTATGAACAACTTTCCACCCTTTTCATACCAGTTACCAAGTAGATGGAAGTATTTTATTCTGCTACCACATCAGAAATCTTGGGAAAACAAAACAAAACAAAACAAAACAAAAACCAAACCAAAACAACAACAACAAAAAAACATCATACCAAAACAACAACAAAATCTATGGAGTGAAAAGAGCACCCTGCCACACTGCAAAAGCTATAATCAGATTTCTTCTATTGGCATTATATGTGCTTCTCTCTCCGTTTCTCTTCTTTTCTCCTCCCATAGAGATGATACAAAACTTCTAAGGGGTAAGGACAAGAAAGAAGTATTCAACTTATACAAATAAATATCTGTGTAGACACCTTACAGCCAAAACACAAGCACGATGTCAGAACCTGATAATCTTTCAGTGCATTGTGGGTTTACGTGGCAAGTTTGTGAGAGTACTGCAGGGACGGACCCTGTGAGGAGACAGCAAGAGGTGACCCCCATGTCAAATAGTCAGTTGAAACCAGCTCCAAAAGGCACCCACAGCTGGCTAACAGGAAACCCATCAGCAAAACAGGTGACGCATCTGTGATGGTACATCAAAAGCTGAGAAAGAGGCATAGGAAAAATATGAAAAACAACCTTGCAGGCATCAAGGTTAGAGAACAAGGATGAGGGAGAGATACTCCAGTTTCTTTCTGCAGCCTGAGGAGAAGACCATGACAAAGACTGTCCTCCTGCAGCTCATTGAAGGCCATGTAGGAGCAAATATCTACACTGCAATCCATGGAGGACCCCATGCCAGACCTGCTGGCTATGGTAAGATAGCTACAGCCCAAAGGGATTATGCAGGAGCAGACTACCAGCAGGAACAGCAGCTCACAGAGAAGAGCCCATGTTAAAGCAAGGGAGCAGTAAGAGGGAAAGAACAGACAAGTTTAAAGGCTAACTGCATTCCCCATTCCACTGCAGTGATCTGGGTGGAGAAGTATGAGTTAGGAGTCAGAGTGAAGCTGAATCTGGGAGGAAATGGGGGGTTGGCGGGAAGGTGGTTTTAGTTTTGTCTTTGTTTTTCACTACCCTGCTCTATTTCTAATTGCCAATAAATTAAATTAATCTTCCCCAAATTGAGTCTGTTTTGCCCATAATGGCAGTGAGTGATCTCCCTGTTCTTGTTTTAACCAACGAACTTTTTCATCTTGTTCACTCTTCCTGTCCTGCTAAGGAGGTTGAGAAAGAAAGTGGCTTGGTGGGCACCTGGCTGTCAGTCAGCATCAATCCACCAGACACTGCATGCTGTGCACCTTTCAAAGTAAAAGAATGTCACATACATGTCTGCTAGAATGTCAATGCTAATTCAGAACATTTTCTTATGATTTTGCATCAGTCAGCATCAGTTCCTTCAGCCAAAAGTGTCATGGCGTACCATAGGACCAATAGAAGAAAATAACATTGTTAAAAATTGCATTCTCTGAAAATTAACCTATGTGAGAAGTGAAATGGTGTATGAAATTAAGTAAAAGAAAAGGATTGAAAGGAAAGATTAGATGGTCCATTATTCACAATTTGGAATTCTATATTAATAACACCTCCCTGTCTTCTGAGAGCATCCATAAGTCTGTACATGCACATGCACACATTTCTTGTTCTAAGGAGCTGAAACATAAGCAAAATACAGAACAAAACTGTGGCAAAAGCTGCAAAGCCAACTCAATCAGACACCTAAATAAAAATTAGATATAGCTTATGCAGGTTGTTTTGACTCAGGCACTGGTAGCAAGGAATCACTTCTTCAGTTAAGTTACTTAATGAGATGGACTGGAGACAAAGTGAGCAAGCACCTCCATACCAAGGGACATATTTTTGAAGAGTGGGTATCAGCATTCCCTCAAGAGAGCTGTCAATTCATTCTAGTTGAGCAATATAAGAGCACGTGTCCATTATTAACAACTTAGCTTGAGCAAAAAAACCAACAAAGTCACAAAAGATGGCTTGTAAAGAGCTTGGAAGATCTCAAACATCCTCAGAAATCAACACAAATAGCAAATTATCATCCCCCAAGAGACAATTTCCTTCATGAGAAAAAATATAGTCACTAGCTTGATGATATCATAACTAGAAAGGTCTTCAGAAACTCATCACAAATGAAGTGTTAATGAGGCAGTGGAGCCTAGAGAACTCAAACAGTGTACAATACCAGAAAATAAATTGTTAAATATTTTGGCCAACTGCCATTTCAGTGATCATTATTTGGAAATATTTGGCTAGTAAATTCAGTATCTTTAATTTTAATCAGATTTGAGTGTTTGCAAATGATGCAGCTGTTGCTATAAAGATAATTAAATAACCAGATAGCCAACAACTTGATTTTTTTTTTTTTTTCTTGTGGGAGGTGGAGTTTAAGAGATTCGAACTATTTGCAAACTCTTCATACCCCAAGGCTCTCGGCACTGCAAAAGGAACAATTCAATGTATGATCTACGTAAAATGCATTTGCTAACTTAGTCCAGTTCTAAGCAAAGTGTGATAGACCCCACAAATAATCTCACAACATAAAAGGCATCATTATTTTCAGTCTCAGCAGAGAGCCAAAAGAAACCACAGAGATGTAATTATGTACCTCTTCTCCCTACAATTGGTCCCACTGTTTGAGAAGCAAGCTGACTGCATGGACCAGAAAGAAAGAATTCACAGTTCTCTCTATGTGTACTGACTTGCTTTGTTTGTTGGTTCTTTTTTATTTTTTATTTTTTTAATTTTTTGTTGCGGACAGCACATCTGACTCTCAAGTTATCCTCACCCCCCTACTTCAATTTCAGGAATTACAAAAGAGGATGGCTTTATTTTGATTAGGTGAATGCAGTGTGTCACATTCTGCTCATTGAAAATCACTATAAATTCAAGATAAATCAACTGACTCCAGCAGACTTACTGTAAAGCTTTCTTGGCTTAGTGATTCAGTGATCTGTGGAGCATAGCAGCTCTACAGGCTGCTGTGGATCTTTGTCTTGTGAGGCAAATTTGTATTTCATCTTTAATATTAGAAACAGCAAAAGGTTTCTGAGAATATAATACGAAGTACAACTCTGTCCTTCACTTCACTGTATATACACTGCAGATACTCTATCTAGTCTCCAGTAGAACTGTTTTATTATTCATATAATATGCATTCATATGATTTCAATGTATGTTCATGCTCAGCCCATGGTACGGTAGCCCAGGAAAGCTCAAATTCTTTAAAGCAGTACTCTGTGTCCCTGTAAAGCAGCACAAGGCACAGCATGAAATATCCTATTAAGTGTAGTTGTAACCTGACTCAGTGGAGATGATATTTTGTTCCAAGCAAAATAGCACTTTTTAGGCAAATTTCACATTCAAAATCTTACAGAATCCCTCCCCAGTACTGATATGAAAGTCAAAAACATGTCCTAGGTGTCACCTGCACAGCCACATTTTTTTGTTGCATTTGTATGCTAATCACATAAGAAGCAAAAATAGGCTTAGATTGGAAATCAAAGATTGGTTGTATACAGGTAATAGAGTACTTGAATGCTTTATTTAAAGATAGAAAGCTCTTGAACCGGGCTTTATTATTGAACTAAGACTATCTATCCTTTTTGACACTTTTTAAATTAAGTTCTTCCTCTAATTTATGTTTTTGTCAGCTTTCCTCCCTTACCTGACTTTAAACTGATTTTTTTTCTCTCAAAGTAATAAACTACACAGGAGAGAAGAGAAAAAAATTTTAATGACCCCAGGAATTCAGATTAACAAAATGGATCATTTGTATACAGCTGCAGAATTATGAAACCTTTTGAAGTAGAGAGAGTCTATAGCAGTAATACACTGCTTCTGCACATTGCCACAAAATTCTTGTTAGTGCTCCCTACACTCAATTCTTGGCATGTCTAAGCGGGACAGTATCCCTTTGGTGCAAAATTAGGAGGTCAAAGTTAAGCCAAAGACATCGAGGTCAAAAATATCAATGTCCCTTCCTTCCTTCCTTCCTTCCTTCCTTCCTTCCTTCCTTCCTTCCTTTTCCTTCTTTTCCTTCCTTCCTTCTTTTCCTTCTTTTCCTTCTTTCTTTTCTCTCTTTCTTTTCCCTCTCTCTTTCTCTCTCTCTTTCTTTCTTTGCTTTGATAGATAAACCTTACCAGTCTTTGTACAAAAGCAGCAAACAAAAGCCTGCATGAGCCTGTATTTGCACCACCAGTCATGTCTTTACTGGCTGCTCAACCCACCTCCTTATTATTGCTAATCCAACCTGCTTCCCAGCATGGTCTGCATCCTGTCTGACTTCAGCAGAGATACAGGGAGCTGGTTCAGAAAAACAGATCAGGGGAGCAGCTGCAGCTTGATGAGTGGTGGCAGCCAGATAATCTACTGTGATGTCTTGTTGGAGAAAATTTGGGACAATGTAATTTCCCCAATTTGACATGAACCTTTGTCAGAGTTACATGAGGCTGTATGCAGAACACCCAGTCTTTGGCTGCTGTAAGCAATGTTTGTTTCACTATTACATGATCTAAGATTGTACATGCTTGCTTATAAGACGACTTCACATTTTCAATAATTTTTGCATTTAAAATATGAATACACATTGAAACATGAACTTCCTATTTAAGAGTAAAATGATGGGAAGCTGTGCATCTTCTGATTCCCTTTTATCCCTTTCCTTGTCTTCAATGTGATCTCAGTCCTTCCTGTGATTTTGTCATGCATCAGAAATCTTTTGGACACTCCCTTACAAGTAAGCATATGCAAAACAACTTATAAAAAAGTTGTTTATGTCTTACTGACATAAGAAGTGATCTTGTTTTCCTCTACTAAGTGGAGTCACGTTCAGAAAATTGTGCAAATATCCACTACTTGATCTCATGTTCTAAAACGGCATCATATCTTGTTACATCTTGCATGGTTCCTAATTTGGCTTCAGAAAGTGAAATATAGATTCAAAGAGCTTACAGTATAAGGCTTCATTGAGTCAGTTCTGCTCAGAGAAACATCCAATAATGGGTTTAATGGAAGTATTATTTCTGGCCATGTTCCTCTGTAGACATTCTCTTTCCACATGTGAATACATTTTCGACACAGAAATTCAGTAAACTCAACTCAGCTTAAAATAGCAATGAGACGGGATCTTAACTTGCCTTAAAAAAATCCTTTTAACTTTAAATAAAGTTTCTGTGACAGGCTGAAGTTTACTGTTCCTCCCCAGATTTCCCAGCAGAAGCTAATTAAAACAGTTTTCAGATTTCTGTTGCAATGATAGCTGAATGCTGTTTTCATAGACATTCCTTCAGCTTTTGCCTTTGAAATCTAGGTAATGTCAAACAATACTTCAAATGAACAATATGAATGTCCTGCAAGGATCCACCATTGCATATTATACTTACATTCCATATTATGCCAAACAATTTCTCTGTGAATACACCTAATAAGATAAAGTTCCAGTACTGGTATTGTTTAACTTCCTTATATTGCATTCACAATTACTTACACTAATACAGCATAAAACTAAACTGTTCCATATGTCCAGGTTTTCCTCACACAGAAACTGCACCATAACGATGGATTGAAGATCTAAAGCCCACTGTGATTTCACTCTGGTGTTCATGAGCAATACTGAGTTTGATGATATAAGTAACCTAAGTTCACCATTCTCATTTCTGTGGCCATTCTCACAAAAAAAAAAAAACAAAAAAAAAGCAAACAAACAAAAAAAAAAAAAACAAACCCAGAGACCTGAATATTCAAAGGATGATCCTTAATGGCAGACACATGAACAAATATTTAGTGACCTATGGAAATAGCTTAACTAAAATAATAATAATAATAAAAAGTGCTGAAAGCATTCAGTGTCTGTTATAATTACTGAAAATTAATATAGTGTATGTATTTTGGCTTAAAATGTAAGTAGCTAATATTAGCTTTTGACAATTCTAAGATCTAAAAGAAGAACTACCTAACTTCTTCCAGTCTGCATACTTCAGGTTGAGACTTCTCAACTCATGGATGCTGCCTTTTGAAGGGAAAGAGAGACATGGAAGAGTAGTTCCATTTGCAGTGGTGAGGTAGAAAGTACTGTGTATTTGCAGTGGTCATTACAATTAGTAAGGAACAGAGGAAAATGAATAAATGCAACTTTCTTTGCTGCTAGTTACTAGTTACGAAGTTTCATTAGTTATTGTTTACACCATCCTTTATCTCATTTGTTTAAATGGAATTGATTAACTTTTAACTAATTTTTTCACTAGATTATCCCTAAAGTGCTCAAGCATGAAATCAAATCAAGAGACTCTTTGACTTAAAATCTATTTCTGTTACAGAAATGGTTACCTGTGAGAAGAAAATATTAGAACTCAATTTGACTTCATCAGTTGTAATAGCAATTTAGATCACTAAGTATGTACAAGGAAATGATCATGGAACATATTTATGCATTATAGATGCTGCTCTGAATCTCCCCGTGAGTGCTGACTTCTGAATGAAATCAAAGAGGCTGCTGCTACTGAAGCAATTGAATTAATACTTCTGGGGCTCAACAGACCTGTCAGGAAGAGAGACAATGCCATTGAGTGTCATTGTCTTTTCCACTTCATTATTGATTCTCTGTCAGCATACAGTGTCCCTGCCTCACTGCATGGTGCACACCAGTGTCATGTGCCATGTTTAACACCTGGGCTCATGATAACTGAAGAAATGCAGCTTGACAGTCCTTGTCGCTGCAGTAGCTGCACCAGAAATATCATTTATTCTTTCCTTCAAAAAATAAATGCATGTGTCTGGTGGAAGGGCTAAAACTGTTTCATGGTGTGTTTTGTTTGTTCTTTTTTTTAATTTCTGTTGAGTCTTTATAGTAGTTAACTGCAGATGCACTATCTCCTATGCAGAAAATAAAACCCTCAGTTGAATTTTTAAGGCAGATTACGTATCACACTCACATTCATAAACACACAGTGCAAAAGTATCATTACGCAGCAGAAAATATGACATTTTACCATTGTAGGAAAATGAAGTGTCATGCATACCAAATGCTCAGTGAGGCCAACAGAAATTACACATCTGATCATAAGCAACTAAGTGCATTATAACCACAACGTAGTCATGCTGTGTGACAGGATGTTAGTCACTAGGCACGCATGTGCTTTTGGAATAGGTAATAGAATATCTTCAGAAATAAACTGACATGCAGTTAGTATATGATACTAGGATCAATGTTTTAAAATCATTAACAAATTGTCCAAGGTAGAGGGACAATATCCACGATGGATCACTGAAAACCACATACCTTCAGATAACCACACTGCATTTTGCTCATATCATATGCAAGTCACTGCAGAGAACATTCTCTATCAGCACATGAAGGAGCCATGCTTATGTCATCGAGTTCTTGATTTGTATTCTATTCCATATGTTTTCCACAGTTATGATTCATGTTCATGCTGTTGTGATGCTTGGAATGTAGAAAAGCAAGGGTCTAATTTTTCTTTCATATGGTATAATGGGAGTTAGGGATGGCAAAGTAATTATACTTCTGAGTTGCTGTGTAGATATCATTAGTATTAGTAACAGAGATACAATGTATAAAGCTGCTGAGGCATTTAATACCGTCTCTGTTAGTGACAGTGAAACCAGTAAAATAGCAATACAGTCACATACAGTTTGTTCACACACCCAATTATTACAATGTATTGCATGTCACAGTACATTAGAGTAGTTTAGGATTTTCATTAAGGTTTCTATTTTAACTGTGATACAAGGTGATCTTGATCATTTACTTTGGTCTCCAAGCAGATACATGAAATCTCAATTTAAATGCGAATTTCATTTGTGTGTATGTTTGTCAGAATAATAAGTGAAAAAATAAAAAAGTTAAATATTGTTCTCTCTTCTGTATTAACTAACACATATCTTTATGAGTTTTCATCCACTGTGAGACCATATAGGTCAAGTTTGGATGTTAGGAACAAAACCAGAGAAAATGCCTCAAAATTCTCCATTTAGCCAAACATGAGTGGGAAGGAAAAAGGCTAGCAACTTGAAAATGCTTGTTGCCGTATGCTTCTGATCAACTCTGCCATATGGTGAAGAATGAAGTCACAGACCTATGCACTCACAGGTAAACACCTTTGGGTGAAACAACATGTGAGGCCAGTGGGAAAACATATGGTACAGAGTACCTTATTTGCTCTTCTTCCTGTATTTACGACACAGTCTGACATCTGCAACATGAATCAGGAAGTTAGGAGAACTTGAGATTTCCCAAACATTTTCACTAAGTAACTAACCAACCTCTAAAACAACGAGACCAAAAAAGTTTCAAGGAAATACTTGCAGAGTCCACATCCCATCCACACTTTTACCATCATTTAGAAACACAGCTTGTTTTTTGTTTGTTTGTTTGTTTGTTTGTTTGTGTGTGTGTGTGTTTCTTAGATTTTAAATCAGGTTGCACACATTAAATCTACTACCAAAGTACAATAATAGAAATGATACAGTAGTTACTTTAAGTCTACCTTGTTTACTAAAGACAGATCAATTTGCAGAAAAACAAAAGAAACCAAAAAAAAGCAAAACCAAAACAAAGCAAGCAAACAACAACAACAACAACAAAAACACTAAAAAACAAGGTTCATTCAACTATTTGTAAAGGAATAGTTTTATACAATCCATCTTTTCAGTAACATTTCATACAAGTTATTGTCCCCTTTTAAAGTGGAAGTTAAATATATTGTGCCAGGTCAGAAGGAGAAAACATGATTATACTCATACAAGGGAAGCTCTCAAAGTAATGCCTCTTAAATTATTATGTTGGCCCACAATATCAGAGGAAGATGTTGGTGGCATGACAGTAGGGGCTGAACCTTCCCACCAATATTCCATTACATTTTGTTTCCACATGACAGATGGCAGCAGGAGAGTAGTCTGACAAAATGGCGCCTGATGTGGAAATGCTTATGAAACAAAGACATGTCACTGAATTCCACCATGCAGAAAAAATTGCACCCACTGACATTCACTAATACTTACTGAATGTTTATGGAGACCAAACAGTGGATGTGAGCACAGTGAGCTGGTGGGTGGTGCATTTCAGCAGTGGTGACATGGAAAGCTCTTGCACCAAGAAATGAAGACTGTCTTGATCAGCTCATGTATTGCAATCGGCTAATGGTGGTGACTATGTTGAAAATGACTCAATTGTGAAGTCTAGAATTTGTTCTATCAAATAGTGTTATTGTGCTTTTTTATCTGCTGCAGTTTCCATGGAAATAAAGAGGAGGCATTACTTTTGGAGTGCATGTCTTGTCCAACCACCAGTCCATAGTTTAGTACAAAATTATACAAACTAATTTCACTGAACTATCCTTTATACACGTGCTGTTTTTTGTTAGATCAATTTTAAAACATTTGTTGTAAAATATAATAATTTTTATATGGATGGGATTCAACAGAGGGATTCAATTAAAAAATACTCTGCATGATCACATAATTTTTAAGCCTATGTCTATGGATTAGATAATAAATGCTAGCTACCCATACATACTGCTAAATCTTTATCTCATCCTGTATCTGTGACCAGGCTGAAAGTGGAGAGTTCTCATGATAGTCAATTTTTAAAAAAGTGTACAAATGCTTGTTATACATTTTAAAAGATTTCTGCATTTCTTTTCAAGCCAATTGTAAGATATTTCATCAAGGAAAATATTTTAGAGATATAAAGAGTTATCTAATGATCTGAATAATAAGAGATGACTAACTCCATGACATGAATTTCCACAGCAGATATTCCTATTAAATAACCATGAATTTCTATAACTCACTTTTCTAGAGCACTTTCACAGAACAAATGCCATGTGACGGTTTCAAAGCAGGCTTTACTGGAATGTTTGTCCTGGTCCCAGCAAATTATTTCACCACATTCTCATTTACATAAGAATTAATACTACTATGCTTCCATAAATTAAATTTCTGCAGGAAAAGACTAGATAAGTACAAGATAGTCATTATTTGACCCAAGATTTCAGTGTAAAATTAACACAAAAAATCTCAGTAGAGAAAACCAAGTGCAACAAAGAACTGCATATAGAGTAGAGAAAGTTGGCATTTATAACTTGAAGACAGTTGAAGGTAACAGCTAAAATGACATATGAAAAATAAGATAATTTGATGCTATTCTTATAATCATCTTCACTTAAAAACTCCCAAAAAACCTTTAACGTTAAAACAAACAAAAAGAACGAAGCCTGAATGAAGATTTTGTCGGTATTCATGTAAAAATCATAGAATCATAGAATGGTTTGGTTGGAAGGGACCTGTAAGATCATCTAACTACAATCCCCCTGTTATAGGCAGGGGCAACTCCTGCTGGACCAGGTTACTACAACCTCTATCCAGCCTAGTCTTGAATACCTTCATGAAGGCGCCATCCACAATCTCTCTGGGCATCCTGTTCCAGTGTCTCACAACCTCTACATTAAGAATTTCTTCCTGGCGTCCAGGCTAAATCTACCCTTTCAGTTTAAAGGCATTTTCCTTCATCCTGTTTCTACATGCCCTTATTTAAAAAAAAAAAAAAAAAAAAAAAAAAAAAAGGAAGAAAGATTTTAAATAAAATTCCTTATTGATCAGTAAAATGTAGCATAAAAAGAATCTTTAGTGTGTGCTTGTCTAAGAGCCCAACAGCCAAAGCACATATTTTGTCTCATGTTAAAAAAAAAAAAAAAAAAAAAAAAAAAGACCGGGAAAAATGGTTAGTTGGAAGAAGAATATGTGCATTATCTTTGCTTAACAGGTTAGAATATTCTCCCAGCTTGAAGCTCCCTGGCATATGTGAGGGTGAATCAGGACATGTAATCCTCAGCAGTTTCACAACTTTGTGGCACACTGCCAGAAGAGCCAGCAGGTCATTGATTGTTATTGGGGAATCCCCTGACAGTTCCAACCCTGAGGAAAAGAGGGAAAGCTGGGCAGCAAGCCAGGACTTCACTCCTGCAAAAACCCCAAATGCTGTTCTGTGACTACTTATGCAGGAACCATTCAAGTCTTATGTACCGCTGGCACTCATGATGTTCATGATAAACCACTGAGAGAACATAGAATTTACTTAAAGGTTTAAACTGTGAGCTGATATTATGATGTACCTTCTTCTTTACTCAAGAGATGCTCTTAATTACAGTAGCTAAAATATCACCTCAAAGGGGAAAAATAGCACCTTCTAGTGCCTTTTATAGCCTGAGTATATACTGTTATATGTTACCTGAACCTGCAAATCAAACTACTGAATAATCTGATTATTTTTCTGTGACAATAGGACAAGTGATATAGACAGAGATTGTCACTCTGATCACTTCAGTACTATGTGATATACTCACTGGGCATGTGAAATGCATTCCTCTGATGCAGATGGATGTACAGGTTACTGTACATTTTGATATTCTACCCAAATGAATGAACAATTTATCTACTGTACTGCCACTGCTGGGGCATTCCTCTATCTTCATAGCACTGAAGAGGTTAAAAATGATTTTTCATGAGAATGACTTATGTACTACAGAAATACAGTGTCATGCCCCTCCACACACACAGCTGCCAGGAGAAAAGTCAATAACTATTTTTAAACACGACTGACAGAAGAGAACACTTTTTAGTTTACACACATATACCTTGTTTGCTCAGTGACTGCAAAAGAAGAAAGAATCTCCCTGTCTAGATGAGTCCTTCAAACTAATGTATTTGTCTTCTTTTTTTCACATACTTTTATTAACACGTTCAGGTATGCAGAGGCATTAGTACAGGACTCAGAACAATATGCTAACAACTCCCATACAGAAAATTTGAACAAATGTTTCTAGGAGTACAGGTGACAGTTACAAGAAGGAAATAGTCTGGCTATACGATTATCAGATCACCACTGGGGAGAGAGATATATATATATATTTTTTTTTTTATGGTCAGTATTAGCCAAGAATATGATTCATAAAACAGTCCTTTATAATGAGAAAATGAGATGAATGTTACTTTATGAGACCAAATTGTTGTTTGATGACAGTAAGTCACATTACATTTCTGGAGTATTTTGGGAGAGACAGGGCTTTCTCATGAGGTGTCAAACATCATAAAGTGTTAAAAGTCTAAACCAATGAATGTTTTGGGTCTTCATTTTAACTATTGAACTGCCTACTGATGACAATCTGGAAGTACTGTACTGTAGTCAGTAGAACTACTCAATCCTCAGTAGAAATACAAATTAAAACAGTCACAAAATGTTGAAAAGTTATGGAATGCTATTGCATATTGCCGAGGAGACTGACTAATTTACAATTTCTTGCTGTTTAAAATAATACTTATCAGAAAAACGTGTTCCAGCTCAACATTTGATTCCACTCAAGTGCCCATTGAAAGCAAGTAGAAAATATTTTATTTTGGTGATGTAACTTCATTCATTTACAAGGCTAGTAATGGGCAATAGGAATTTACAGGGCAGCAGAAGCTTCTTCAGCCATAGCTGACTAATTAAATGGAGTATATCTAGAACATTAGCTATTCAGATGGCCAGATTCAAAATATGACCAGTTGTTTCGATGCAAAATAGATAGATTCTTTAGGTACACATATTCTTTCAGGAAAAATTGATCTCATTATTCAAAGACATATATTCTTCATATTTTTAGGGCAATGGAATCAGAAAACCTTTGAATAAACAGGTTTTGTGTTTCAGCTTTATGTAGGCTACTGTTTCTTGAGTACGCTATTAGACCAGCATTCTGGCAAAACCCTCACCTTCTACTTTATAGTAGTATTACGTAGTGTGGGAAGAGTTACCAGTGACCAAAGATGATCAGAAATCTACTTCATAACTTTACACTTATAATCTATTAAGTGCTTGTTATGTACATTGTAAACATTTTTTATTTCATTTTCAACATCAATACCAGAGTCTGTAAGTCTTGTCCCTTCATCTCAACTATAACTACAATTTGATTACTCCCCTTGCTTCTTTAGAAATGTTCTGCCAGAAAAAAAAAATCATTGCAACACAATTTGCGACATCAGTGTTAGAACTAAATGTCCAACCACATTAAAAAAAAAAAAAAAAAAAGAAAGAAAAAGAGAACATATGTGCTAATGCCAATGCATTTCTCCTCAGCATGGTTCCCAAGTCTCTCCCATTCAGTGGTTAGATCTATTCTCCTTTCTTCTCTCCATCCTAAGACCTTTGCATTGAAATAGTACTGAAACTGCTGTCAGTATCACTCTGGAAGTTGATTTCAAGCTTGTACACTCACAGTGAAAAAGTCAGATCATGATCCCATATACAGCTGTGGACAGTGAATCAGACCCTCTCTGTAACAGCATTTGGTTGTATCACACAATCCAGCAAGTATCAGTGAAATCAGACAATGAAGGACTTGGCCTTCTGCAGAATTTCAGGGAATCTTCTGAATTCCCTGGTAAAGTGATAAAATCAGGTTTCTTTGAAATGTAGAGTTAATGGTAAAAACACACTCTTGTGGAAATATGAGGAAAAAACCTGGGAAGCAATCCATGAAGTGGTCTTTAGAGGAAGAGTAAATAAATAAATAAATAAATAAATAAATAAATAAAAGGAGAGCATTAAAACATAAAACCTCCTAGAGACAGCATATAATGTAGCTAGTTCTATTTACATCGGTGTGCATGCAAAAAAAAAAAAAAAAAAGCAAAAAACATGTAGCCCACTTATGCAATTAAGGCTTGGCAATTTGATGAAAATATCACGGAACAGAATTGATGTGAATTCAAGCACCCTGCCAGCTCATTGGGATGGAATTGGCAGTCAGGGGAAGAGACGGGTGGTGTGATGTGCACGCATGAGCCTGCAAAGGCAAACTCTGGGCTCCAGGGCAATTGCCAAGAGTTGGTTATCCTGCAGGAAAATGAAATATAACAATAGTTAAGCTTTCAAGGGAGGTGGGTTTTTCCAAGCTTCTGATAATTAAAAAAAAAAAAATACAGTGTGGGTAGTTGTATTATCACTAATGCTCACAGTGCCCATGTAGAATTATCATCATGTAGGTAGTGGCAAATAAACTGATTTTTCTTCTAGAAGAAACTACATTACTTTCAAAACTTCACAATCTGCATAGTAGTGGCTACCTGTAGGGTGGTTAACTGCTTCTTCAGATTAACTCACTCAATACTAAATAAAAATAAAATGCAGAACACAGCTCTTTCCTTATTTTCTTCACTCATTGATTTCAAATTTATGCTGGATGTTAAGGGAAACACAGAAGCAATTACATCAGTTGTATGTCTGAGCATTTGTAGAAATTACTTCAACACATGAAGAAAATATAATGCAAGGGGCCATTGTAATTGGAAGAGATACTGCCTTAGAATTTAAAGTTACAGCATTGTGCTTCACAGAGAATGAAGAGGCTTTCTAAATTGCAGACTAATTACTATAATTATAATAATATTTTCTAACAAATCTTTTCTAAGCTAGGAAGCTTTTTTTTTATTACCCCAGAAAGAAGCAGCAACTGACCATTCCTGTAACAGATTCAGTTCATCACATAAAGACAATGAAAAGTTAATTATATGCTGATGTAATAAATGTTCAGGCATCCTGAAAAATAGTCTTTTATTTCAAAAATACTCTATTTTATAAGGATTTTTTTTTAACTAGTATTCATTACTTACTGTCAGATACCAAGCACTTAATGTCAGGCCTCACATTGTGCATATTACAGTATGATAGCAGAGTGGCCACAGTTCAGAAAAAGCTTATAAATTGTGCCAATAACTGGACTTGCTAGTCAAACCCAATTAACTTCTAATACCAGTTTGCCTAGTAAAGCAGCCACTTGGTCAGAATTCATTTGCGATTTAAAATGATGTGTCATACATTTTTTGAAAAGTATTATGTTTTCACCACATTATTTGAATTTAAAAATGTGTAGCATATTACAAACTCTAAAGTTATAAATAAAATTAAGCTGAATATTTAGGGCTTGCAACATTCAAATGCGCTGTAAGTACAAAGTATTTTGAAGCATCAAGCAGTCCTCAGATTCCTGCTGTGTCCCATATAGAGTCTCCATCACTATCATCAGTCATGCATAAAATAATTGTTTTTCTGCTCTTACAATACAACCAAGAAAACCCTGCATTCTGGTTGAAATGAAAATGAAGGCAACATGAGTAATCACATCATGATGGGTCAGCTGTTATGCACCAAACATTCTTAAAAGCAATGCAGTAGCAGTACCTCTAACTAAATATTTATTTCCATAGTTGCACAGGTAAGAAATGTCAAAACAAAACAAAAAACGCTGTTTTAGAAGAAATTTTGAATGAATTATTCAAAAAATCAGTAGTTAAAATAAAATAAAAGTTACTTGTCTGTGACTATAAAAATCATAACAAGATATTTACAAAAACACATATCCAAATTTCTGAGTTAGCATGAACGAAGAAATTGACAATTAGTACTAAAGCTACCATTAACTATTGAATTGCATTGTGAAAAAAATCAAAGGAAACTGAGTGTTAGGTATTATTTTGATATATTTTTTTTTCTAGAAGCTTGTTTGAAACAGACGCATTCTATTTCAGCATTGCCCTGTTGTTTATTTCCAGAATATCAGAAGCATTTTTGTAACATATGTAATATTTGTCTGCTTTCACTGAGATTCTGGGAGTGTTGCTCTGTATCTTAATAAATCATTGTAAGTCCGTGAAGCAAAATATATTCCAGTTATCAAAAATACATAAATAAATAAATAATAGAAAACTAGAGTAGAAATGAGAGTCATTTCCCCCTCTCTCCATGAGGTAACAGCAGATTAGTGATGCAGAATACTAGTTTTACTTTGTCTTACAATGGCACATTTGAGTCTCATATCCTAAGTGAAAATTAGAAAATATTTAATTACATTAGAAAATGGTGTTGTTGGCTTACTACATATTTGAATCAAGTTGGCTCTTCAGTTTAGCTAATAACAACTTCTTGACAGGAATATTTGGCCTTGACCCTTGAAATGCTTAAGTATATGCATTGCTCTATGCACATGAATTGTCCCCTTGAACTTAAGTCAATTTAAGCCATACGAGTAAGTGTTTGGAGGATAAAAGATTAACATTTTTTAAAAGCACCTCAGTGTTGTGAAGAAAAAAGCAAACACACTGTGATATATAAATACAGTGATGGAGAGTCAGAGTACAAATAGGATGTCATGTTAGATTCATGAAGTCATCCTTCCACTCTACTTGGTTCTGGCTGTATCACATGGAATATTTGGCAGGGAGATATGGATCAATTGGAAAGAGTCCAAAGGAAAGCAACAGCAATGAATTAGGTTTTGAAAATCTGATTTACAAATGAAGACTGAAGAAACAGTTTTTAAAATATGGACAAGTGAAAAATCTCATAGAATGCAGACTATCAAGTGAAGTTTTACAGGCTTTGTACAAGAAAATACCCTGAGAACTTCAACACAAGCAAGCACATAATTTCTTTTTTTAAAGGAATTTACAAAGACAAACACCGGATCTCCCAAATCCTCCTTTAAACATTTTGTGTCCATACAGTCCCCCCACAGAAATCCCACTTCTTTGTTCAAAATATGATAATTAAAATTGAAAGTAATTTGGGTACCTCTATTTCTGCTGTAAATTTGTTTTCTCCTACATGATTTAATTAAACACCCAAATACTATTCAAATTATATTTAAATTTGTTTGGTACAAATCACTCTTTTTCCGATGGACTGAAGAAATTAACACAAAATTGTTTTTCTTTGCATCTTTCCCTTTTTTTTCTCACTGGTGGGAAATGTAAAAACGTATGAGGTAACAAATTTGATCACATTACTCAACTGCTATGAGTCATTCTCACCATAATATCTATGGATTACTACAGTTTAACATTCTCACTTATAAGGAGTAGGAGGAGATAAAAAATGAACAGAATGGGAATGCTCATGCCTAATTATCTTTATTATGACAGAGGATCATTGTTTTAAGTTGCAAGGTTATAGCTTATGGAATGGTTGTGTATAAAATATTGATGCTACATCGAAACTGTATTTTGACTGTTAGCATGGTGCATGCCGTCTGTACGAAACATAAGATCTGGCAAAACAAAAATGTTTTTCTAAGTGATTTACAAAATGACAAGATTTTTTTTTTTTTTTTTTATTCCAGCAATCCTAAAGATGGAGTAAAATATTTTCTTGTAGTTGTATTCCAAGAGTGAATGCCTCAGCAGCAACACTAATCAGGAAAAATCTGTAATCTGTACTATTTATCATGCAATTAAAATGATAAAAAGAGTAAAATAGGAGGGAACTACCAAAAAAGAGCTACAAGTACGCAGATATCCAACATATGCTCCTCTGATGGAAATTATAAAGTAAAGCAAATGCATTTAATATTCTTTTTAATTATAAAACCAAAAACTCTTCAAAAAGTAAAGGTATTTGAAAATATCCTTAGAGTTCCAGCTATTGAGTTTTCCTTTCATGGTTTCTGCAAAGTGCATGCATGCTTTATTTGAACAATTCTAATCATCGTGTTCTAAACACAATACTATACTCCTTACTTCCATTACTGCATTCTCCCTTTATTTTACTAAATATATCAGCCCATACTATTATTCTGTAGCACCTCACTGTTCATGTTTTACACTATGTGGTAGGAAAGTGCTCACATTTAACCTAATTTAGCTAAGTGCTTTGAACTTCAGATTTAGCCTTCCACAGATAACCACTGGAGAATGGTCAATCCCCAAAAGATGAGTTGGAGCACTTATTTATACTGCGTTTATAACTCCAGTTAGTGGGAGCTGTTAAAGGCATGGTAGATACCTCTGAATAAGGTAGAGTATTTCTACATTAATCTATGCAGAACAATTTCTGGCTTGGGAGTTTCACTATTACCACAGCACTCATAGCTCTAGAATGAATACTACTTCCCTCATATGTTAGTAAACAGGCATAGGAACTCTCTGTTTACATTTTTTCATTTGGATATACCATAATTCCCTATTAAAGACATACTTGAAAAGTAGAATTGTCCAGGTTCCAATCTCCAATCAAAATCACCCAGTAGGAAGGCCTAACTCTGGTCCTGTGTGCCCATGGGAGACTTCCTAACTTCTGAGATGGGGTCTGATGCCTGTCCATTCTTTCATTAGAAAGTCATTGCCAGCAAAAGCATTGACACCAAACTGAGCTGAGCAGTGTGGACGATACACTGGAGGAGAGGGAAGTCATCCAGAGGATCTGGACAGGCTGGAGAAGTGGGCTCACAAGAACCTAATGATGTTCAACAAGGCCCAGTGCAGGGTGCTGCCCTATTCCTGGAGGCATTCAAAGCCAGGCTGGATGTGGCTCTGGGCAGCCTGGTCTGGTGGTTGGTGACCCTGCATATAGCAGGGAGGTTGAAACTAGATGATCATTGTGGTCCTCTTCAACCCAGGCCATTCTATGATTCTATGATTGTCTGAATTTTGCTCCTAGAGAGGTCTTTGACTGCAACAAATTCCTGTCTTGAAGACAATGCTTTCCTGAGAAATTCAGATGGTCTCTAGACATGGTCTAGCTCACATTCAATGATGCTCATTGTGAGAGATTGTGGTTCACGCTAAGGCCCAGTGTAGTTGGTTGTAATTATTGCCCCTACATAATCAATTATAAAATACTTTATGTTTTAAAAACTTCATATTCAGACTTAAAAAGCATAATTAGTAGGGATATCATATTGAACTGTAAGTGTATTCAACACTTGCATATTTAAAATGGTTTCTTTTAAAAGTTCTGGAACTGTTTTTAAAAAGTTCCCACTAATAATTTGGCTTCTTTTTTTTCTACTGTAATGCAAACAGTTTATTTGAACATGGATATTGAAAACCTAACTGTAGGAGACCCTATGTATCAAGGAAAAATACAGTTTCTTTATGATTATACCACAAATTGCAAGGCAAATTACAATATAAATGCAAATATATATGTGATAAGCAAACAGAAAGATGCCAGAATTATAGTATTTCATGAAAATAACAAGCTATTGATCTGCTGAATCTAATCAAATAGTCTAACAATTGACTAAACATTTGGTACCTTGTTTTAATCTTTTTTTTGTGAACAGACCCCTTTAAAATATGTATATGTGCGCCCCAGCTCAACATGTTGGGTAGTTAAATCAGAATGAACAGTTCTAGGGAGTAATGGAAAAAAAATATGTTTGCATGCTCACTTCAACTGAATGAAGTAGAAAAATGAAGAGAGAAACAGAGATAGTTGTGAGTGTGCTGTCATGATTGTGACTTTTTTCTTCAGACTGAACAATAGATTTGTTTTCTAGGATTATTTCTTTTTTCTCTTAGGAGTGATAAACAGCAAAACCGTAGGTGTCACAGAATTATATACAAAATATGACCCACAGCAGATTGCTAAGGAAGTGTTTGCATACACAAGCAAGCATTAATTTAAATGGAAGGCACAGATTTTCTGAAGTGCACAAGACCAAAAAGGCAAGATTACTGCTCAATTGTTAATTTAAAGAGGTTACAGAAATGAGAAAGAACAAGCTACATCCCACAGAGGAAAATGTTGTTATTTTTGAATAGGTAAGTATGTTGTTAATAGTACATCTACCCATGTGCTTCTAAGATAAAAGTCATTGTATAAAACTCAGACTGTTTTCAGTGAATTAAACCTCTCCATGCACTCCTGGTTTAGGGATATACAGTAGATGTGGATGATGTGGATTTATTACATGAAGAATTAAAACAGGCTTTTTCTAAACTGCCAAATAAAACTTCAGGGAAGTTTGGTTTTACTATCTGATTTTACAAAGCACTCTGACTTAAAGTAGCCCCAGATGCACAGTTCATGTTCATGCACCTCATCTCTTCTTCCTACTTTATACGAGGTGATAATATCTTTTATTCACAAAGCTGAGAAAGATGTCCTTGAAGGTACCAACCATAGACATTTATATCATTAAGACTTGATTTTGAAATTCTCCCTCAAGATTGGACAGATAGGGACCAATTCAACTTATAAATTTTCACTATCTCTGGCAAAAGTGTCTCCAATTTAGCATCTGGAATATCTTATTTAGAAACTTTGCACTAGGTCACTACTTCTTAGCCACAAAGTATAAAAACAAATTTGACTTATCGCCTTTTGTTAAAGATAGATTAAAATGAGGAACATGAACTAAACTGGATAGTTATCATTTGTTTTGTGGTAGATCTCAGCTGTGAGCAGTGAAGTCTGCAAGAATATCATTTTGTTAGGCACTATGCTTGCAATGAAAAGTCAATCCCTGTCTCCAAAGGTTTTTTTTTAATAAAAACCCGATGAACAACGTATCGTTTTCTGATTGAGCTCTACCCCCTACTTCTCTGAAATCCTTCTGGTCTTTCATCTATCCACATTTCTGGAAAGGGAGCTACTACAGTAACACCTAGAGCATGACATAACATGGCAATGAGACAGACAGATGGGGGAGCACTATGTAGCAGGGAGACAAGTGATTAATCATTTGAACATACGTCTTTAGAAAAAAAAATGTTAATAGCAAATTATCAGTGGCATAATCTAGCTTTTCCAACCTTTAAAAAATACTTATTATTTAAAATTAGCAATCTGGTTAAATTCACAAAGGTCATGAAAATATTTATAGTTCAGGCCCCTTCACACTAACTACAAGACAACGTGGCACCGTTGTCAGGAACACTTTCATAATAATGAACTACTCTTAGGTGCTACTACTAGATAAGTATGGTGCTAATAAACAGTCTGCAGGAGGAGCAAAAACTGCCATTTCATATAGATGATACTATAATATTTCTCCTTAAGCCAGAAAAAAAGATTTCTCATTTATTACAATAGCTATAATTATAATAGCTGTATCATCATTAATGGCTGCATAATAGCTGCACAATTATTAATACTGAAGTACAAAATCAATTTAAATGGTCAGAACTTTTGTTATTATCCAGCAGTTTTTAAGATGCCTTTTACTTACCTATTTAATTTCTCCCCTAAGATTAATGAAGAATTGAGCATGTGAATATAGAACAGAAGATATAAAATAACTGAGGTAAACTTAAATTTTTCAGATTTTTTTCTATAAACTTGTTAAATAAATTCAGCAAGTTACTTTCATTCCTTTTATGTTAGAAGACCATGTTATAAAAATATCAGCAAACTGTCCTGCTCTAGTCATAACAAAAGGCAAATGGAAGGATGACCTGCTGTGATTGTCCTAATGGTCACACCTAGAAATCAAACTATTCTGCAGTTCTCCCTTTTACCTTTGCCTTTTTTCCTTTAATGAAAGCATCATGGTCTTTTATTTCTCTAACTGGAACCTAGTGAGCAATATACAATATGAATTTCTCAATGAATCAATAAACCAGACTACCACGTACTGGAACAGGCTGCCCAGAGAGGTTGTGAATGCCCCGTCCCTGGAGGTGTTCAAGGCCAGATTGGATGGGGCCCTGGAAAGCCTTTGCACTAAATGGGTAGGCCCTGCATGTGGCAGGGGGGTTGGAGACTCATGATCCTTGAGGTCCCTTCCAACCCTGGCCATTCTGTGATTCTGTCATACCATGTAGTAGTCCTACCTGGGGAGGTGCCCCTCTAGACCTGCTGTTCACAAATAGAAGGACTACTGGGAGATGTGGAGGTCAGGAGCTGTCTTGAACAGAGTGGCCACAAAATCCTAGAGTTCTTGATTCTCAGCGAAGTCAAGAGGGGTGGGCAGCAAAACTGCTATGCTGGACTTCCAGAGAGCTGACTCTGAACTGTTCAGGACACTGGCAGGGAAAGTCTCTTGGGATTTAGTCCTGAAAAGTAAAGGGGTCCAGAAAGGGCTGGTTGCTCCTCAAGAAGGAATAGGCATAGGAACAGGCTAAACCCCTGTACCACAAAATGAGCCAGCAAGGAAGAAGACCAGAGTGAATGACCAGGGAGGTTTTCCTGAGGCTCCAGGAGAAAAAGGGGATCTACCTCCTGTGGAAGAAGGGATGGGCAACTTGAGGTGAGTACAGATAAGTTGTTAGGATTGTGTAAGGAGAAAATTAGAAAAGCAAATGCTCAAGTTGAACTCAACTTGGCTGATGGGGCAAAAGGGAACAAAATTTTTTTTCAAATATATTAATACTAAGAGGAGAGCTAAGGAGAATCTCCAACCCTTACTGGATGTGCAGGGAACATGCCCACTGAAGATAAAGAAAATGCTGAGGTTCTCAACGCCTTCTTTATATTTGTCTTTAAAAGTCAAACCAGTTATAGTTGGAGTACTCCCGGACCTGAAAGTCTCAGATGGGGAGCAGAATAGATTCCTCATGATTCAGGGGGAAACAGAGACCTCCTACTCCACCTAGACTGCCACAAGTCCAGGGTGCACATCCAGGGCCAGATGGGATCCACCTGAGGACAATGAGGGAGCTAGCAGAGGCAATAGCCGAGTCACTTTCCATCATCTATCATTGTTCCTGGTCCAGGTTCCAGGAGGGGTCCCAGAGAACTGGAGGCTTTCCAACGTGAGTCCTATCTACAAGAAAGATTGTAAGGAGGACCTAGGCAACTATAGTCCTGTCAGCCTGACATCTGTGCCAGGAAAGTTATGGAACAGACAATCTTGAGGGAGATCACATAGCATGTGCAAGACAACCAGGAGATCAGGCCTTGCCAGAATGGGTTAATGATAGGCAGGTCCTGCTTGACCAACCTGATTTCCTTCTATCATTGAGTGACCCACATGGTGGATAAAGAAAAGGCTGTTGGTATAGTCTACCTAAACTTCAGAAAAGCCTTCAGCAGTCTCCCACAGTATTCTCCTGAAGTAGCTGTCAGCCTGTGGCTTGGACAGTAAGGAACTTTGCTGGGTAAAGAACTGGCTGGATGTCCAGACCCAGAGAGTGGTGGTGGTGGTTGGAGTTAAATCGAGTAGGCTACTAGTCACGAGTGCTATACCCCAATGGTCAGTATCAGGGCCTGTCATGTTCAATATCTTTATTGGTGATCTGGACAAGGGAATTGAGTGCACTTGCAGAAAGTTTGCAGATGACACCAAACTGGAGAGGAAGTGTTGATCTAACTGGGGGTCAGAATGATCTACAGAGCAATCTGAATATGCTGGATAGGTGGGGCCAGTAGGATGAAGTTCAAGAAAATTAAATGCTGGATCCTGCACTTCAGCACAACTACCCCAGGCAATCCTACAAGCTTGGGGCAGAGGACCTGGAAGACTGTGTAGAAGAAACAGACCTAGAGGCATCAGTCAATGCTTGGCTGAACATGAGTTTGCAGTGTGCCCAGGTGGCTAAGAAGGCCAATGGCATCCTAGCTTGTATAACGTTGCCAGCAGGAGCAGGGAAGTAACCTTCCCTCTGTACCCAGCCCTGGTGAGGCCACTACTTTGGGCCCCTCGCTACAAGAAAGGCACTGAGGCCCTGCAGCATGTTCAGAGAAGGGCAAAAAAGCTGGTGAGGAGTCTGGAGCACAAGCCTTATCAGGAGCAGCTTACAGAGCTGGGAGAAGAAGACGCTCAAGGGTGACCTTATCGCTCCTTACAAAGATCTGAAAGGAGGCTGTGGTGAGGTGGGTGTCAGCCTCTTCTCCCATGTAACTAGCACTCTGACAAGAGGGAATGGCCTCAAGTTGTGGCAGGGGAGATTCAGGTTGTATGTTAGGAAATACTTCTCTGAGAGAGTGGTCAGGTGCTGAAATAGGCTGCCTAAGGAGGTGGTGGAGTCACCATTCCTGGAGGTGTCAAGAAACATTCAGATGTTATACTAAGGGACATGGTTTAGTAGAAATATTGGTTGTTGGCAGGTAGTTGGACTGGATGATCTTGGAGGTCTTTTCCAAAAGCAGCAAGAAATGACAGTGCAGGCCAAGTAGTAGTCATGCATGGTCTACTGGAATTTGCTATGTAGGGGGTGCTGTGCTGGCACTTTAATCTGCACTTTATTTAATTCACTGTGGTTGCCTTGCCTTTTGCCTTTTGACATCCAAGATTCAAAAGCCCATAATGACATGCATTAGTTAATTAGTTAATGTTTGTAAAGCACTTTGAAAATGTAAAGCACTGTGCTGAACACTACATATGAGAAATTGATATGAGGATACATTTAACTGTGAGAGTGGGAAACATACTTTTCAGATATGGTAATGGGGAGAGATAAATACTTTTGCATAATTAAACTAGACTATATTCTTCCCCCTGTAAATATACAAGAGATATGTTTGTGTCATACCATGCAGCTACAGCATCATTTAGTTTATACAACCAGAAAAATGGTTCTCTTGCTCATTGGAAAGAACACAACAGATCTGTTGTTATATGTAAATGATGCACGTATTTATAGCAGCAAATTGTTGAGACTATAGCCCATATTCTATATAGATGCTATACAGACATAATATGAGATTGCCTGCATTGTTTTTCATATTAAAGGATATTATTTATTATTCATTTTGTGGTGGGGGAAGGTTAAGCAGGTGTAAGCAGAAAATAAAGGAAAAATTATAAATAGATCTATGTTTCCTGACTGCAATAGTCTCTAAGTTTTTTTTTTTTTTTTTTAGGACATTAAAAAGGATGACCTGAGCCAAATAAGGTGCTTCAAGCAGCATTTAAGATGTAGGCACCTACCTGCTGGCAAATTTTACAAAGAACTGATGTGCAAAACAATCTAAAGACATGCATATCACACAGAACAATTATGTGCCCAAGTAAGACATGCAAACTGTAAATGAAGATGTGCCTAGGAAGTAAATGAAGCAACATAATGCGCTATCATCCTGTACACCAACCACACCAATATAGGGCAGCTCATAATCAATCCAGATTCCAAAATTAGAAAGGTTTGTCCATGCAGAATGGCAGTAGAACATGTAAATATATTCTAAACAAGAATTAAGATACTCACTAAACATTTATTGGTGTATCTAGTACAGAATCACATAATTATTAAAATTAGAAAAGACCACTAAGATCACCTAGTCTAACCATCAACTCATGTCCCTAAACCATGTCCCTAAGAGCCACATTTACACGTTTCTTAGAAACCTGCAAGGGTGGTGACTCTACCATTTCTCTGGGCTGCCTGTTTCAATGCTTGACCACTTTTACTGGGAAAAAAAAAAAATACAAAACCACAAAAACAATAGTAAACCTTTGCTGCTCTCCAGTGTTTTTCATCAAAGGCTTTTAGTACATTCATGCACACTACTTCATTCAATTTTACTTCAAACTTGCTTGCCTTATATAAAACTTCCGCATGACTTTTACAAGGTTACACAGAAGAACAAAGGAGAACCAGAAGTCAGGTTAGTAATATGCATTATTCATAAACAACCACTTCCACATTCTAGATTTATCAGGTGCTGCTCAGATCAGATCAGAAAATTTGTAAGTTACTGCTGAAGATAGGAATAACAACTTTTAGGCAATTGGTAAAAACAAACAAACAAACAAACCAAAATACCATCAGTTGCAGCTGAGGTGCCCCCTCTATGCATATTACATCAACATAGGTTACCCAATATCAAGTTATACCTGAAAAGTCATAAAAGAGAAACAAAGTTTGATGGCTGCACTCAAAGAAAAGTATGTTCAGTACTGTTATAAGTGAGACCAAACACTCTTAAAACATGGAATCAGATTTATCAGAAAATTTGTCGTTTCCGTTTAACTCCATACTGGAAGGAGCAAGAGAAATCTATATCTAACAAAAGAAGAGAAAGGGGCAAGATCAAAATAAATAATAATAATCTGAGAAATGTCAGATACATTAAACTATTACTTTTTAATTACAATGTAAGCATTACAGCTCTGTATATGTGAAGTAGAAACCCATCATTTTGAAAAAATTGCAACCAAATGTCTTGGTTTAGAGAAATATACCTTGTATGTATGGCAACTGCTCTGAAAGTAATACTTCCTATTTTATTGTGGCAGCCCACAACATCAGAGGTGGATATTGGTGGTATAGCAGTTGAGACTTAACCTTCCTACTAATATTCCATTACATTTTATTGCTGTGTGACAGATACAGAAAGGCAGTCTGGCAAAATGGAGTCTGACATGTAAGCGTGCATGAAGCAAAGGTGTGTCACTCAGTTCCTTGATGTGGAAAATTTATACCCATTGATACTCATTGGCACTTGCTGAATGTTTATGTAGACTGAACAGTGAATGTGCACAGTGATAGGTGGTGAGTTTCAGCTGTCATTACAGCTATGAAACAGTGGGTCTCCTCTGGTAAAGATTTTCATGTGCATGACACTCAGACTCTTGCTTGTCACTGACAAAAATGTGTAGCTAATGGTGGTGACTAAATTGAAAATTAGTGTTTTATGGCTGAGAATTTGCTCTTTTAAACAGTATTATTTTGCTCTTTTTATCTGTTGTATCCTTCCACAGAAATAAATAGAAGGCATTACTTTCAGAGCAAGCTACATTTACATTAATTCCCCAGTATGCTTCGATTTAGATGAATCTCTTCTGATAGAAAAATGTTTGAATTTTATTCTAGGAGATCAACTCTTTAAAATTATTTTCTATGGATTTAGTACATTACATGTCCTGTGCTTTTGATGAGTAAGTATAACAATACCAGGTTCATTATATGCTTTTTGATCATGAGGGTTCTTCAGTGTCAAAGTGAATTTACAAACTATAGTGGCTCATGCTACATTTTTCTATGTTCCATTAAATATACTGACTCATTTCCACCTCTCTACAAAGCTAAAGATTCATGCTTTTTTTTCTGCAAAGATTGCATTAATTCCATTCTTTGCTTAAAGGCTGAAGGCAGACCCAAACCTTGATTAGTACACAAGGTCTCATTTATCCTTTTTTTCTTTTTTGTTAATGAGGAGAGTCATCAGCCAATATGTAGATTTCTATTTTCCTCAGTGGGATAAGGATTTCTGGATTTCTGCCTTTGAATTTTTGAAATTATTAATTGCTATTTTACACTGGTGAAGGGCAAGACCTGTTCAGGCCTACTCACTTGAAAGGAATGGAGAGAAGCATATTCCAATAGCTATAGATATACCATTGCACACAGGCCTACTCTACAATCATCACCCTTCCAGAAAAACAGTTTTATTTATCTTGCCATACTTATGTCCTTTCAGATACAAGCAAACTATCTCATAATTCTAGGAGCCTGTCTATATAGTCTGCTTTCTTCCTGTTTCTTCACAGTATTGATGCATGTAGCACGTTTTATTTCCTCTTGCATTGTTTAAGAACAGGCTGTTGCCTACTACCCTTTTCTACTAGTGTTATTTGCTCAAAGCCTCACCCATTCAACAGGCAGTTTCAGTCTTCCCTCAAGCTAAGAAGAGATAAATTAATAGAACTCTTAATACTAAAGAATAGAGAGATGGAAATTATGTTCTTGACAGAGGAACACTAACAGAAACCTTCTGAAATAGTTCTTTCTGCAAAAAGTTGGCTTGGTTTTATAAATGTATACTAATTGTTAGATTGACAGCATTTAGTAACAGGAGTTCTGAAACAGAGTGGTGGAAATGTCATTCTTTGTGGGTAATAGATAGTGCTAGAACAAGGGGGAATGGTTTTAAACTGAGACAGGGGAGGTTTAGGTTGGTTGTTAAGAGGAAGTTTTTCACCTAGAGGGTAGTAAGGCACTGGAACAGGTTGCTCAAGGAGGTTGTGGATGCCCCATCCCTGGAGGCATTCAAGGCCAGGCTGGATGTGGCTCTGGGCAGCCTGGTCTGGTAGTTGGTGACCGTGCACATAGTAGGGGGGTTGAAATTAGATGAACATTGTGGACCTTTTCAATCCAGGTCATTCCATGATTTTATGATTCTTTCTAATCATTAGCATAACAGCTAAAATATAGCAGAAGCCTACAGCTACACTGCTCACTGAATCACCCTTTTTTTCTGTTTAAGGGCTACAAATTACCACGATGTCAGCTGGAACACAGCAATAACCACTACCCTCAGTGAAAGAAACATAAGAAAGACCTGCAGTTTTCTTCTGCCTGTGTGACTAGAGTTACTTTATTCCCAGAACAGATCTCTCATCATCATCTTCTCCCAGTTAAACCATGACTACCTTTCTCTGCTTGCTGTGAACCACTACATACAGTCAATTTGTATAGCTATGAATAGAAGACATTAGGCTTCCAACTGTGATATATCATATTTTATCCCAAACCACTCACTTTATGGCATCTGTTACAGTTCATCCACTATTGGAGACTGTAATAAATCTGTTAGTTATCCTTGGGCAGATATCCATCATAAATATACTGCCAGATTCTGCTAAGATATTCTGTAAACATATCTGAAACAAGATTTTTTTTTTTTTTTTTGGAGGCAATCATGTTGTCTGCCTTTTACAAAGCTACTAAAGCTCAGATTTACTCCTCCTTTTTCAAGAAATATTAGAATACAAAGCAGTCTTTAAAACATTTTTGATGCATGTTTTTGATGTGATGTTGGTCCAGGCCACATACAAGTAGATCACTTTATAGTAGTGTTTTTCAGCACGTATCTGTGTAATGAAGAAGATGCTTAGTGTAATAAGCAAATTAAAAATAATAATAATAATTTTTTTAAAAAACAGGCATTTTTAGATCAGCAATGCTAAGACATGGTGGAGAAAAATATGTTAGAAAAACAAAAACGAGCTAAGAATTTTTTTGAAAAATAGCATTTTGGAATCTATATTGTCATTAAGGTAGCAATGTACAAGCGATGCACTACTAACATATCAGTGATGATAACAATCCACTTTTACCTCAGAATCACTAAACTGCAAGTGTTGGAAGGGACCTAGCCCAATTTCCTCTCCAAAGCATGCCCCCTGGAGTAGGTTGCACCAGGAATGCACCAGGAATGTTTTAAAATATCTGCAGAGAAGGAATCTCCACAACCTGAGGAGCCTATTCCAGTGCCATCACATGCAAAGATGTGTCATCTATCCATCTCTCTTCTACTCAATTCCTCATGCTCTCTAGAATTCCATTTTAATTCTCTTTTTCAGTGTAATTTCCCATGTTATCTGAAGTCCCAACAAATTAGATTGGTTTGCATTTATCTTATCCAGTAATTTAAAAACGTTTTCCCCAAGATAGATAAGTGATTTCTCTGACAATCTATCAGCTCTATCTTTTATGTCATTTATTTCCATCTCTCATATGTATTCAACATTTTCCAATTTTTTTTTCTATTGAGTCACACTCGTTAAGTAGACTAAATAATCTACTTCCTAATTTCAAATGTGTCCATTGTCTATGTTATTCTACAATTCTGTGGTATCACTTCGATTCTGCCTGATCACATTCCTCCTCATTGTGATTTTTGGGAACTACGTCATGTTCTTCTCTACCTGTCTCCTAAACACATACATGTTAAACTCAGTGAGCTTTGTTCCTACTCATACTTAAAGAAGCTCTGCTTTGCTCGTGCGCTCAGCATTGGTTCCTTTAAATGCTACAACATGCTATAAAAATTTGTACTGATTTTACATAACATATAATTTGAAGTGCATAGCAACCCTGTTCCTTCTTTGTCCTCTTTTATATAAAACAAATAACCTTCCTTCTAAATCAGAAGGGAGAGTTTTGTGTTCCTCCAAACACGGGATTCTCTGTTCTGTCTTTCCCCCATGCCTTACAGATTACTTTTATAAAGTTACTGTTTTTTTAAGATTCTGTCTGAAGTGAGAATTCCAGAGACTTTTATCATTTTGATGGTGAAAACTCCAGCTTCATAAACATGTAAGTTCATAAATACTTGATTCTATTTGATTTCCTTTTTAAACTGCAAACATGTGAATAACAAGCCTAAACCAACATTACACATTTCTGAATACTTGAAAATTTAGGCATTTCATATTTAGTATTTAGCATAAAAATAGGATATTCTGTGTTGTCTTGCGGATTTATGAGAAATCAGAATAATTGATCGTACATCTTCCTTCTATTGTATCTTTTTGCAAGAAATCCTTGATGGAATCATCTTAATGTCAAAGCTACCACTTAGGGAGCACAGGTGTGTGTGTTTTCTGTTTGAATCAGAGTTAGGCACAGATATCAGAGTAAACAAAATTTTTCATTTGTAGCTTGAGCTAATAAAACACAATTACAATGCTGTCAGTATGGAGATATCTCCCACACAGCCTGGTGAGCACACTGGGGAGTATATTTTAACTGTGGTGCACAGTAAATTAGCCACTAAGCACCCATTAATGCTAATGAGAGCGCCATGGTTAATTTCCTGAGCACTGTGCTGAAAAGGTACCTGTAGGTATTGGTTTTAAGCCTGGCTACCACACTTAGACTAATAATATATACAGTAAAAAGTGAACAGACCATCTAATTGAATAATTAAAGCTTCTTTACAGCATAATTTAAACACAGCAGGTTAGTCAATTTGCAAAATAAAATAATATCAATGCAGATTCATATGACAAGACATTTCACAAACATGAAGAAAAGATGGGTGCTCCAAAAGTAATGCCTCCTATTTTATTGCATTGGCTGACAATATCAGAAGTAAATGTTGGTGGTATGGCAGTAGAGGCTGAATCTTCCCACTAATATTCCATTACAATTTATTACCATGTGTCAGATGGCAGCAGAGAGGCAGTCTGACAAAATAGAATTAGATGTGAAAGTGTGTATGAAACAAAGGTGTGTCACTGAATTCCTCTATATGGAAAGAAACACACCCACTGATATTCATCAATGCTTGATGAATGTTTCTGGAAATTGAACAGTGGTTGTAAGTGCACTGAGGTGACGGGTGGTCCATTTCTACAGTGGCAACAGTGGGTCACCTCCACTGGTGCAGATTTTTACAAGCATGGCTTTCAGGCTGTTGTTCATTGTTGGTAAAAATACATAGCTAATGGTGATAACTATGGCGAAAGCCAGTGTTTCATAGTGGAGAATTTGTTCTATCAAATAGTATTATTGTGCTCTTTGTATCTATTTTAATTTCCATGGAAATAGAAATGAGGCATTACTTTTGGATCAACCACACATTATTTGCATACAGTATGCAAATCAGAGATCCAAAAGAAAGCATAAAATGCATGTTAGAACTCTGATTAAAGCTTTTATTTTCTATTCTGTTAAATATAGCAATTAGATACAATGGTAGAAATTTCTAATGCATGGCATTAAACTGTTATAAGTGAATGTGTCAGCTCCACTGAAGTTGTATATTCATAATTATTTTTACTGTTAATTCAATTTCAGTAGCATAAGTCACTTTGTTATAGTTCCTATTCTTTTTTAAACCACTTTTTCAATGTTGATACTTCAAAATATAATGACAAAATTTAAGTGGAAAATGTGGATGTTACATTCTTAACTGTTATATTTCCAACTCACGTGGTGTAAGAGCCATCTCTGATTACCAGCATTAGTTAAGTTGCCTATAAGATGAGACAGTGCTATTAGGCAACGGGATCAAATGGCAAGGAAATGTTTTGTGATTTCATTGAAGTGGAATATGATTTTTTTTTCTTGTGTGTTGGTCAGGACATGTGATACACAAGTCCCATAAATCCTTACAACTGAAATTGTTTTAGCTAAATTTAAAATGAACTACATCTTACAATATCTTACTTAGATGAATTCTTCCAATTAATACTTGTCTCTTTTGCCTTTAAGCTCTGGATCAAAAGCCCTTAGTATTGAATGCATGAGAAAAATCTTCAAAATTGGTATTTCTTTCTATGGAAAGTTCTACTACTTTTCAACAACAAGTTGTTTCCAACTGGCAGTTGCTTCCTTAATCCGAGAAAAACATCTCAGAGAAAGAGAGAAGGAAGCTTTTCAACATTTCACCTTCATGTTGAATGTGTTTCTTGTTATATACATTACAAACAAATTGCTTCTATTTTCCACTGGCTTACCAAGGCTACATTTTTAATTGTTAAGATTCTCTTAGTGCAAAGAGGACAGAAGACACTTATAATTTTTGTGTTCTTTTAATGGCAAAGGTAACCATTTTACCATCTGCCAGAAAAATGAGAAGTATCTCATTACAAGCTTGCAGTACTTAAAGGAATCTTATGAACCCGAGCTGTTGGAGAGGGTCCAGAGCAGGGCTACGAAGATGATCAGGGGACTGGAGCACCACCCCTATGAAGACAGGCTGAGGGAGCTGGGCTTGTTCAGCCTGGAGAAAAGAAGGCTGCAGGGTGACCTCACTGTAGCATTTCAATACCTAAAGGGAGCCTACAGAGGGGAGGGGAATCAACTCTTTGAAAGGATAGATAACTGCAGGATGAGGGGAAATGATTTTACCTTGAGGGAGGGGAGATTTAGGTTGGACATCAGGGGGAAATTCTTCACAGAGAGAGTGATGAGGTACTGGAACAGGCTGTCCAAAGAGGTTGTGGATGCCCTGTCCCTGGAGGTGTTCAAAGCCAGACTGGATGGGGTCCTGGGCAGCCTGATCTAGCATTAACTGTGAAGGTTGGTGGTCCTGCATGTGGCACAGGGGATGGAGATTCACGATCCTTAAGGTCCCTTCCAACCCTGGCCATTCTGTGATTCTATGACTGACATTTTACACGGACAGATAGTGATAGTACAAGTGGGAGCAGTTTTAAACTAAACCACAGGTAATTTAGGCTAGATACTAGGAGGAACTTTTTTACTCAGAGGGTGGTGAGGCCCTTGCACAGCTGCCCAGAGAAGCTGTGGGTGCCCCATCCTAGAGACACTCAAGGCCAGGTTGGACGGGCCCTGGGCAGCCTGATTTAGTGGGAGATGTTGCCCACAGCAGGTAGCTGGAACCAGGTGATCTTATAGGTTCAATCCAATCCATTCTGTGGTTTTATGGTACTAGCATGCAATTCAGCAATTGTACAAATTATAAGGAAATCCTAATGTAACAATTATTTTATTGTCTAAGAACATCACATTAATCAGAACAACTGTGCAAGTGGAGTGCAAACAATCTCTGCCCAAAAAACATATAACATCAAGAAAAATCTCTCAGTGAAGGTTTTTCATGGATACACTGTGTAGTATCACTACTAGTCTTCAGTTACTATCTACATCATTCAGTGCTCACACAAACTCTGATAGTTTTACAATATGCATAAAGAAAGTAAAAATACCCAATTGTCATATTTCTTCAGACGTCCTTTCGAAAAATCAAGTTACAAACTGAAACCATTTTCAACATTATGACATTTAATTATGTTTAAACACATTTAACTGCCTTAATATTGTACAACTTCTCGAGTAGGTACTAAGTAAAGTTTTAGTAAGTTCAGTAGCATGTTGGAAATAATGATATGAATAGAATATGAGACATTTAGATTCCCACGCAGAAGTGCCCTATTTCTGAAAACTCAGTGCACAAGTCCAGAGGTGAAAGTGTTTGCCCTTGATTTTCAGTGCTGTCTCCAAAAGGCTTTTTAAAAGGCTTATTGGCTAGCAGCTGTACATGGAATGAACCCTCGTGGCTTTATGCACATAAAGAATCCTTTGATTTCCCATTAATGTCACCACTTTCAAACTCAGTCAAGCTATCCAGTTTCTCCAATGCATGAAGTTAGGGGCAGCATTGAGAACTACAGATCTTTCTCTCTCTACTGGAATCATAAGGAACAAATTTCAGCATTCTATTTGCCTTACCAGTTCTGCCTCACTCTGTTCCTCACTACACATTGCATCTCTGCTTAATCTATTCAATTGCAAATTAATTTCTGAAAATTTTTGATAATTTTTCAACAATAAAATGCTAATTTAAGATGCCTTGAACTACATTGCCATCTAATTGCTTACCACATTTTCAGATAGGTTCTCTTCGCTTTTTCAAGTGTTCACTCTGACATTTTCTTTTGTATACAGATCTGCTCTCTGGCAAGTCAAACACAAAGTAATCATTTTTTCTTCCCTCAAACATACATAGAGCAACTCCAGAATCTTTGTTTACCTTATCCTAAAATGGCTTAAGAAACTAATGATCCTGAGGATTGATCAAGGCTAATGTCCTTTCCCTTAAAATACTTAAACAAGCATTCATCAGATTTTAGCTTTCAGATCAAAGTGATACAGCACATGAAGCATTCCAGCTAGAATAATGCAAAAAAGTGCCCTCTGGGAAAGAGACTAGATTTTTCTTGTTAATGCTCATCCATCCTCTAGATTATGCTGCAAAGCAAAAATTCAGGATGTTAGTCACACTTCAGGTTTCTCACACCAGGTTAGATTTTTCCATGCCTGCATGGGGTGAATGTCAATTATATACCTAATCCACAAATAAAGCAGATTCTCTAGGTTTACAAATACGAGTGTAGGTGATGAAATTGGATTTTTACAAGAATATATTCCAAGAAAAGTCAGTATTTCATGTCTGAAATGGTATCTATTTTTAAGGGTCTTCAGAACTTCAACTATAAAGCATAGCTATTTTGTTAATCACAGGAAAATAAAATAAAAAAATAATAAAAAAGCATGAAAGAAAAAAGAAAAAGATGATGAAATACAAGCTTGAGAAAAAAATATGTTTTGGACCAGGGAGTAAAATGCTGATTACTCTTCCTACAGCAATTTATTTCCAATAAGCTACATCAGAGAACTCTAAGCAATTTATTTTGTTCAGATGAATAAAATTAAAAGGCAAAATAAACATGTTTAGTAATAGTAATTGTTCAACAGGAAACATACACTCAATAAAGGTTAGAGTATTTCTTAGCAGTACATGCTATAACACTTGATAGGAAAAAAAATATCTGGCACTTAAAGCTGGCAACGTAGCTATCCATTTAAAACCCTGTATCAGATTACCAATACCATGTGATGTTTTATATAAAGCTGGATAACATTCATGATCAGTTTGTATCCAGTACAAAGCTTCTCATAAATAAATAGGGCTAGAGGCATGTTTTGATGGCAGAGGGCAGCGTACTGCTCTGTTCTTATTGAAAGATGTCCCTGGTTTAGTAAAGATATGTTTTGTTGGCAAAAACTCTGCTATCATCTGGTTAAGTGGAAGGATGTTCAGACATGAAGCATCAAGCAAACATTTCAGCTTAATCTTGAAGGCAACTGATTTACTTTGTAGCATTTCAAGGCTATTTATTTTACAGAAGAGCAGCTTGTTTGCCTGGAATCAGTGTGATTCATAAAATCTTGTTAAAAAGGAATATTAGGAGAAGGAAAGAGAAAAATAAAAATAAGGAAGAATCAGAGAAAGAGCTATGAGAAGTTAGAAATTTAAGTAGAAGAAATGAGTGAAATGAGAGGAATGTTAGAGAATAGGAATATGTCAATATGTCAAATAAGTATAAATTTATCATTCATTTGAACTCTTTAATAGAGCCCCTCCTATACTGGTCAGCAATTTCTCTTTCAAATAGTTTTTTGGGCATCAGTGGGATTATTTCTGAGAGTTAATACATTGTTTGTGAATAACGTGTGGACAATATAGTCTTTCAGAATATAATTGATAGAAACAACTACAAAAATAGCAACATATATTCTATAAAGTTACATATCAGAGCAGTTAGTTTCATTCACTGGGAACATAGAGTTAATCAGTCTTTTAATGCATGTGCATTTATTTCACATTCACACACACACACAGATCTTATCTTACTACTTTCTAAGTCTTAAACCTTCCTTTCCATCCTGTTCCCCTTGTGTATACACTTTTTCTCCCACCGCTGAAGAGAAAATTTTAAAGCAGGCACTATTTTTATTGGAAAAAAAATGTTCAGCTGGAAAATATTTCTTAACAAAACCACGAGCAATCTACACTGCAAATCTTATAGTCATCCTTGGAGTAGCTCTTTACTACGGAATTTCAATCAGATACATTTTCTTATGTCACATAAATACACCTTTACTTACAAGTTAATCCTAGCT
Organism: Perdix hodgsoniae; assembly: GCA_035772895.1. Classification (NCBI taxonomy): domain Eukaryota; kingdom Metazoa; phylum Chordata; class Aves; order Galliformes; family Phasianidae; genus Perdix; species Perdix hodgsoniae. The sequence goes on along the minus strand of JAPSGF010000019.1, from coordinate 5,157,494 downwards.
CTTTTTTTACACTTTTACAGAGCTACCCAGTTCCTCAGCGGATTTGTCTGTGTTGTTAAAAAAAGTTAATTTTGATATTAGCAGCCCCAGTTAAGGAAACATTAGAGTCTAAATTTTCCTCAGATTTCTGGCAATATAACAATGACCACCTTAAAATTTATCTCATCTGAAATATATGTTTCATTTCAGATTTCTATATATTAAATTTTGCAAGGTACTTTAGGTATGTACAAAACACCTTCTTAGATTCTCACAGTTTTTGGCTTATCTTGTCTTATAGGATAATTTTGCTGTGTAACTGTGTAATTTGCTTGTTGTTGTAGCACAGTGAATCAATGATAGGGTACATGACAACTAAGAATCTTTTTCCATTTTCAGCAACCAGTGAAAGTGACACTACCCTTAAAAAAAGCTCCTTTGATGTAGAAGTTAAGGATGTCTCATTCACTGCAAGTCAATGGCCAACAGCCATCATTTCTTCGTCATTTTTATGTAGGTGTGACAATTTCCATCTGTCTCTGTTGCCACTTAACCAACAACCATAGGATTTAGGGAAAACATGTAGGTAGACGGAAGGCAGGCATAAGACCTGTACAAAGAATGGATTATTCTCTCATCCTCACTGATCACAGTATTAACTGGTGGAATGAAAACACAACCAAGAAACAGAAGAAAAGGATTCAGTACAGTGAGGGGGATGTATGAAATTATCCCACAGAGCCCATCACTGGCAAAAACAAATCACAGGCACATGCTGAGGTTGTGCTGTGAGTTCGCGTGCGAGTAACATATGAAAAATTATTTTTTCTACCACTGAAGATGACCACAGGGACAAATTTAAAAATGAACTGACTGCTTATTAGGTTTGGCTAAAGAGTGTACTTAAGTTTGCTCTATCCTGGTTCTTATTTTGGGAGACAACTGATTCCAACTACTTCACAGCCCCCCTTTCACACTGACCAGTGCTAAAGCTATACATTTCCATAGAGTTCAGTATTCAGAGGGCACCTCAACAGCACAAGACTTCGTGTGCAATATCCCATATCAGCCTGGTCTAGTATCAAATGGGGAGGTTGGTGGCCCTGCATGTGGCTGGGGGTTGGAGATTCATGGTCCTTGAGGTTCCTTACAACCCTGGTCATTCTGTGATTCTGCAATTAACTTAGGATTTCAACCCTGACAAAAGAGTTACAATTAGCAGTTAAACTCCAATTATCTTTTTCTTGTGACAGTGAAGTCAATGATGTCTTTACCATTTTACCCAAGCAGTAGTTTGAACTTCCACCATTAAGTAGTAAAGTGAACATAGGATGGTTGTATACAGTCAGTTTTGTTGTAGCCAGTATCTAATAAAATAAAAAGTAGGACCAATGTAAACTGAAAGTCTTTAAACAAAAAGACCTTTAATCAAAACAAACAAATATTGTAGAAAGTTAAAAAAATATATATCTTTCTACAAATATACTCACTGTCCTCTTTTAATATTCGTTATTCCAGTATTTGTAGCTTTCTGGTATTTGCTGTTTGTATTTTATAAATAACTGCATTGTTATAAGAATAGGTTTTATATTATTTCACTGGAATAGATAAGTCCATGCGAAAAGGAAATAAAGATCTTTTAAGGAAACAAGATACTTTATATCTGAAATGTAATAAATAAACAAATAAAATGAGCACAAGTGACACTGTCTTATACTATTTATTCCTAAATTAAATGCAATATTTTTTCTGTCAGTTTCAACTAGAAACAATTATCCAGACATATGCTTCCCCAGTGCAAAGAGAATAACTTCTTGAGAAACTACGTTATATTGGTAAAAATCCTCATATAAGCACTCAAATGTGACTCTTCAAGCTCTAATTCTGGTATTTGCAGTTCAACCCTGAAGAAATTCCTTGGTTTTACAAGGTGTAGATAGGAAGACTGATTGAACTGCAATACAAATTAAACAAAGTTTAAACTCTAACTTGTGCGTGAAGCATCAGAGTTGGATTACTAAAAACAATTTCTAAAGACAAGTGTAATTATAAAGAAAAATGTAATTCTAAAGACAAAAGAATGTAATTGCATTAAATAATATGTGCAGTCACATGAGGAAATAAAATTGGTGGAAGTTACAAATCTTCAGTCAGACACTGAAAATCTGAAATACTCTCAAAGATGCCAGGTGTGAGTCACAATAACCTGCAGCTTCTTTTGCTGTAGGAGTGTCAGAAGTCACAGGTGATCTAGCCCAAGAAATGCTGTTCAGCAAACAAAAGAAACAGCTGATTAGCTTAATGGTTCCTCAGATTACTGATATTATTGGAATCCCACAATAGGCTAGGGGCAGTGTGATTGTATCATTCTAAAGATCAGAATAATCTAATCCTATAGACATTAAAAATTAATGGCTAAATCTGCCACTAATTGGTTGGACTCTGGAAAGCCATTGATAGAGCAAGTAACTTTATTTGCTTCCAGTGTGAAAATCTTACCTAGAAAAGAAAATCCCAAGCACACCACCCTATTTTTCTGTGAACATAAAAGATCACAAAGCTAAATAGAAAATATACAAAAGCCTTTGAGGTCCTGGGCTTTGAACAACTGTTTTCAAGAGCCTTCTGCAAGTCCACAAACACGGATTTCTGTTCTGCCAGAGAACTGATAGATATTCCTGTGGTCTAGACAAGGAAAGAGACTGCAGGTCTTAAGAAATTATACTAGTAAGAAAAAAGTTGTAAGCCTTGCACATGGAGTTCCACCGTATCAGAGAACTAACATGAGAGAATGGTTTCAGTGACAGATGATTTCAGCTAAGCTACGCATAAATACAAAATTATCTAGATGGAGAGGTCCTGAATCAGACATGCAGAGTCAGAACACTAAAGGACAGGAAGCAGCTATTTCTGCTAATTATCACAGTATTTTATGTCCTCAACATTTAGTTAGTCACTGATCAGTTTGGTGTTATGCAAATCTCTTACTTTAAGTTTGGTTTGTCTAAGAGAAGTCATGACCAGATGAGACTGACTCAGCCATGCTCTAAGACACACATGATTTGGGGTGGAAAAACACATTTGCTTGTAGACGTCCCAGCGGCAACGCTGCAGATGCCAGAGTACATGATGGTATGTATATAAATGTATGGTACACTGGCATGGCTAACAATCAGGTGGATATGCACCTTGTACTTTTCACTACCGTGCCTCAAAGTTGACAGTTTTAGTTTGCATATTCTTGATAGTCATAGCCTTGCTGTTCTACGTTTTCATAAGATCATCAGTCAGGTTCTTCAGCAAGTAACTGAGTAATTCCATTTGAAAGACACGATACTCTGCAGTTTTAGGGCATAGTGCATACAACCACTGAAGTTACAATAATCATAGCTGAGTGGTCAAGTAGCTTGTGTACACTATGACAGAATCCCTAAAGATCATTATTTGTAGAGGGTTTCAATCAAGAATTCAAGCATTAGAATCATGTTAAACTCAATTTTATAATGTAACACACTTTTGTGGAAGATTAGTCCTTTGTCCTGGCAAACTTGTATGATACATCTATTGCTCTCTTGTATGGTGGCTATGAACACTCTAATGCAACAGAAAGCACTACCAAAAAAAAAAAAAAAAGGTAACAACAAAATACCTAACAATATTGTCTTCTATAGTATATCCTGTTTTGAACTCTGCTCTCACCTTAAAGCTTACGAATGGCTTTTACATAAAAGAAATTTTAAAGCCTTTACGGTTACTTTAAGAAGATAATTCATCATCACGTTGACTGGCAGTAGGGAAAAGCAACTTAAAAAACTGCTTTTTAAGTAAGTATGTAGGCAATAATCTATCAGGAAAGATGTGATAATGCCACAGCAAATGCAGAAAAAAAAAATCAGAATCATCACACAGTTGATTCATATTGAAGGGTATTAAATAGGATTTGCCCACAACTAGCTTGCACATTTTCTACACTGCATTCTGAAACAGATTCCTTCAATATGTGTAAAACTGGTGAAACTATTTCAGTTATCATTAAAGGAACAGTAAAAAAAAAAGACAGTATAGAGCATGAAAGATGATTACCAAATATAACCACTATGAGATTTTCAAATTTCAATAACAAATTCTAAAATCATCTCCAGAGTTTAAAATAGAGTCCTTCACCTATATTTAGGTTCACTTTCACAGTTTGAGTATCTGATCTTCAAAACTGCTAACTTTTCACCAGCACTGAAAGTGAATGAAGTACATAAACTACATGAGCATTTGTAAAATTTAAATTCCTTCAAAAGTCCTTACTCAGTCATACATTCTGTATGGAAATTCTAGAGTTGAGGTTTTTACTCAAAAACAGATATGCCAAATTTAAAACAGCTACAAGCAACAAAAAGAGTTTTTGTGTTTCTATTATAGGTACAAGAAAATACTATAGCACATGAAATTGTGACATGTATATGAACAAGATGCAATACTAAAATATCCTTTGAGATTACAGGTATATCATTTCTGTCCTGTCTTCTACTTGTTTCACAGATCTAACTCCTAACATTTCAAGTATTTAAGTGTTGCACAATTTTCCATTTGCTTGACTTTAGTTTTGCTGTTCTTCTGATACAGAAGGCAACATTTCTCATGCAGCAGTAGCCCATTTCCACACACATCACACATGAAGTCAGCAGGAGTGGAGGTACTGCACAGCTCCAGGATGCCAGCCATGGGCCAGCAGGCTCCTGCAGACAGGGTTGCATTCATTGCACCTTGTTTTATGAAAGCCATTGCTTGGCCAGGAACAATTTCTGCTTTAAATATAGTGGGTGCTCAGGTAGCATGAGACACAGCCAGTTCAGCAAAAGCAGTCTTTTCTCAAGCATCTTGATATTAGCAAACATAGCTAACAAGTACGTACCAAAAAAAAGCTCACAGGCTGAGAGGAGAGGAAGAGCATTTACAATATGGAATTGATCCATTTTAAGCATTCTAGTTGGCAAATGCACTGGAGTACTTAAAAAAAAAAAAAAAAGACTAGAGTCTGCAGCAGATAATCTGGCATGGATATGAAACAATATTTTGTAGGTGGGCCCAGTACAAAGCAAGGTCCATTAGGCTCAAAGGACACTGCAACTGAACAATGGAAACAGATAGGAATTCTGCACTAATAAATATGCCCATTGGGCCAGTGCCATTGCCTACCATGGCATAGATACATACAGAAGGATTATACACTAAATGGTGCAAACACAGTCTAGTCCATCTGTCATAAACATTAAGTCCAAAGGCCACAGGTGCAGATTGCACTAAAAAGTAAAAATTACACACAGACAGAGACCACTTCATGTAATATGGAGAAGAAAAAAATATCAAAACTAAACAAAAAAAACTAGTTTGTTTCCAATCAATAAATGTTCTGAGCACAGCCTTGTCTGTCCTTGGCAATCTCTGTGTCTTCCTTTCCCTCTGTCAGTGTACATGCATAACATATATTTTATTTGACAAAAGTGCTTTGAGCACTTTTTAAGAGATACATACTTTAATGTGACACTAGTATGGGTTTGAATATGATTATATAACGCTTTGCAAGAGATAACAATGAGCAGCATTAATCGCATTTTCCTAAAGTCTGAAATAAAAACATTAAAAAATAAACATTCAAACAAATAAATCTAGAACTTTAAATACTGATTTCAAAGAACTATTTCTCTACCTAATACCAGGGGATTATAGTATTCCATGCCTTAGAACTCTTGATGGGTAGAGTTTTATATAGCCCAAGAACATTCCCATTTTGATTAGCTGTAAACTAGCTGAAGTCTCCATTATCTTGTTCTTCTATGGTTTAGCGATAGGTACTTTTACAGCTTCAAGTTTGCAAGTTTTAGCTCCTGCCCAGTTACTGCATTGATAACTGTGATTTCATCTGCTTCTACTTGCTTTGCTTCTCTCTGTCCTAAGCGACAAGAAAAAATCAGAATAAAGCTTCTCTCATTGACTAGGTCTGTTTCTTCAAATGCAAGCAGATAAGGCTTTGCAGCGTCATATTTCAACACACCCAACTCTCATACATCCACCACAAAAATGAATAAATCAAACAGCAAACCCAGTCTTGCAAGGCTTACTTATCACTGTCATTACTGTGATGTCTGCTCATCCATTTCCTGTTAGCCTGGAGTTCAAGTAGGGCTTGTTTACATTTCTGCTTGTGCACTGTAACTCCCAAGAGGGCCTTCCCTGAAAGACTGGTTCCTGTGTCAGAACACATAGGTGCAATCTAAAGAGGTACCAATCACTCATCAGTAGCTTTTACCATCCACATTCTTATTTCCTTTTCCGTTCAACATACTGCTGGCAACACACATGCTCCTGGCTGCACTGTTTCTCTGAGTTCTTTCAAGGAGAGAAAAAGATCAAATAGGGCGTAAGCAGCATCAAATCAAATAAAAGGCATGGTTTGGAATCCATAGGCCATGCAAGGACTCCTTCCCTGGAGAGATCATTCCAGCAGGCACAAGAGGATCAGAGACCTGCACAAGCCATCAGCTTAAACTTGGAATGATCATTTTGATATTTTTTCATTATCACCTATATCAAAATGGTATTTTATCTTTATTAAATAGCGCAGCATTATGCCAGCTGCATATCTACAAGGCAATGTCTTAAAACATTTAGGGATTCATGAGAGGTCTTTCGCAAATCTAGCTGAACTGATGCATGGGAATGGGTGAGCTAATGAAGGAGACAGGAAACACTATTCATATACAAGGAAAACGTTATTTCAAAAGCAGTAACACCAATATTTCCTCAGTATTCTCTGCATAAGCATGATTTTTTAAGTATTTCATTATTATTATTATGAATGCTTTTGTTCTTCAGATCAAACTGCTTTCTCAGAGTCTCTTCAGAGGACATTTTCTGCCACATCAGTAGCTTTCCACTGAGCTTATTCCAGTTGATGCAAGTCTTGTATGTGGGCACTCAGGACTGAATGCAATATTCTAGATGTGGACTAATTAGAACTAAATGAAAGGAAATTGATCGCTTCAATCTACTAGCTATTATTTTGTTAATATTACACAGTGTTTTGTTAGCTTTTATCATTGTCAGCATACAGCATTTAGACTACTATATACCAGGACATATATAAAATAGGACAGATTCCAGGGTAGATCTCTGAGTAACTCAATGTACCACAGGTATCAAAGCAGCATAAGACCCATTTGCTACTACCCTTTCAGTTTTATACTCCATCTATTTCTTAATAAAACAGCTTTAATATGAAAATGTGGGAGATTCAATTTAGTAAGGTTTTTTTTTTTTACACAAAGCAGATAACATCTCCTGCTCTTCTTAACCACAAAAACAGTTGTCTCATCATGTGTTTGAGTTGGTCAAAAATTAGAACCCATACTACTCCCAAACACTTTTTTCTCCCTTGACTTGCTCAGGAATGTCTTCCAAGTCTTACTAGTCTTTAGTTCCGTTTCATCATTTGGCCTCTTTTAAAGATGGGTAGAATCTTTCTCTAAGTACTGGCAACCTTCTGCAGTTTCCACAATCTTGCAATAATACAGTTCTCTTAATACTCTATACACATCAAGAACTTGTATGGGTAAAATTCTTGCAAATAATCCCTAATTCAATCCTTATTTCCTGCTGGTAGTTTTCCTTTTCCTTTAACCCTGCCTCTAGACCAATATCTTTTTGACAAAGGCTGGACTGCTGAAGTCACTAAGTACTTCAACCTTATTAACATCTGCTTTTATTAAATTGCTTGTCCCATTCTTTGGCAAGCACAAATTTTGCTTCATCAGCTTATTCCTGTGTAGCGACAGACAATCTTCCTGTTGCACGTGATTTGCCTTTGTAGTGCCAGTTCCTGATAAGCTTTGGTTTACTTAATACCATACCTGCATGTTAGGTTAACGTTTCTATGTTTTTCTTGTGTAGCCTGTCCATATCTCCATCTTCTGTATCCTTCCTCTTTGTTCTAGAGATTCATCATTAATTCCTTGTTTAGACAAGCTGATCTTGTGGTACATCTATTTCATCCTGCCAGACACGTTACTCTCAGCCACTTTTTGTGTCTAGGAAAAATAGAAAAGTTCTGGATATCACAGAACTATGCCTCTTCTCTACTTCAGCTGGTTTTTACATAGTACACAAATACTTTATTTCTGATACTCTCTGACTCAGAGTATTAAGATTTTTGCTATCTTTCTCCTAACTTACCAAGAAATGTCAGGTTTACTCTCTGTTCAAGTGAGATATTAGGAAGTGCTCAGTGCTCAGTGCTGAGTGATGTGCTCAGATTTGAGGACCACCCAAGACCAAGTGATGTTTCCAGAAAGATTATAAACCTGCTGTACTCTGGCTACTAAATACTTCCTGTCTATGAAGAAATATATGACCCTGCAAAATGATTCTTCCCACAGCTGCAATGTGATCTCCAAACATGATCTTGCTGAAGTGAAGGCTATAAACCCAGTGTGCATCATCTTGTCAATATAGGACTAGAGAGAATGGCTTCAAGTTGCACTAGGAGAGATTCAGGTTGTGTATTAGGATGTTAAAAAGAAATTTCTTCTCTGAAGGGGTGGTTGGGTGCTGGAATAGGCTGCCCAAGAAGGTGGCTAAGTCACTATCTCTGGAGGCGTTCGAGAAACCTTTAGATGTTGAGATGTTGTACTAAGGGACAGGATTTAGTGGAGAAATACTGGTGGTGGGTGGACAGTCAGACCAGATAATCATGGAGGTCTCTTCCAATTTCGGTGATATGATTCTATGAATACAAACCACTGAAAAAATTGTCTGTATATTGATATCAAAGACCTGCTGCTCCATTTCATCACATGCCACTTCTAAGTATTCACATTTTCTGTGGTCATCTTTATCACCAGCAGCAAGACACCAGAAAATCTCTACTCCTATTTTCTTTGAAGTAGTGTAAATCTGTAAGCAAAGTGGAATATTTTTTGACACAGTCACGTGATTAACACTTCTATAGGAACACTATTAATAGAGTTATTTTCATGGGAAATAAATGCAATATTTCTATGAATCAGGTTCAGGGAAGTGACATGTAGTTCTGCTTTATGCTGTTTAAAGCAGCTAGCACTTTTTTTTTTTTTAAGATCATTATCTATATTCCATTCAACTTTAAAGATTTTTCTATAAATATAAATATCTTTATTTCTGAAAAACAGTACATGTCAATTTGAACTTGTTAATACCACAAAAAATATTTGTGAGCTGGCAAGAAAAATTGTCCTGAATAAATTTCATAGTATTTTCCACATATATTCATGTATATGTTCTAATACCAATCATAAGTATTTTGATAAAAAATTAATATATATAAATACACATATAAAAAGTTTGCAAGTTTGTATTTTTTCTGAACCAACAAAAAAACCCCTGCAGTTTTACAGTACAGGGAAAACCTTGTGGATGTAAGTGAAACTGGGGTTTGTCCTTAAAGTACAAAAGGAAAATGTAAGACTATGTACTTATTAAATATTGCAAAGCCTGTTCTTAAATGCTGCTGGCAGCATATTGAGCAAACATATCCATAATCTGTGTGAGTTCCTCTGACATATAAAAATTCTGTTATAAAAGAGTTATTCTATAGTAAGGACAAAACCTAAGATCCTCTTTCAGAGGAGACATTAAAAATGTAAAGGTCTTCAGAAATGACTTTGCTTGTAACCAAGTAATGACCATGTACTAGAAAAACTAAAACCACACTTATTACACTTATGATTAAGCCTCTTAGAGATACAAAGTTTTGAGAAAAACAAATGAGAAATTGTCTATGAAAAGGAAGTCATTTTCAATTTCTAGAAAGTCTCAAATCCACTTAAGCCTCAATATTAATACTGACATGATAAAGGTGACAGGTCTGCAGCCTCATATAACCAGTAAGTAGTTTTTCTGGTACTGGGATATGTAAGACAGTAATTCTTGGATTTAGCATCCTATTGATTTCAATAAAAGGTAAAGAATATTAAGAAGAGTCTGGAGTTTAAATCTGACTCGATGCACAAGAAAGCAAGTAAAAGAAACACAAAAAGCTAATATGGACTTGAGCTACACAGTGAAAAAAACAAGTAAGAGATTCACAATAGAAATACATGACAGTGAAAAAAATAAATCATCTGTACACTGCCAGGACTAATACGGAAGGGAATAAACAGAAATTTTTACTTAAGTAGCTTCAAAACAAAATTTCCTCTACCTATACGTATTACTAAAATGGCTGAGCCATCAAAAATGAAATTATTAAATGTACATTTTCTTGTAATATAGAACACATTTTCCAGAATTACACCACCCCTTTGGATTGTTCCTTTATTCCTGATATTGGTGAATAATACATCTTCTTTTTCTCCCTGTGGAATGTTAAACTTCAAATTTATTTGACTACGTTTGTCATTTGAATTTATTGGCTCTAATTTATTTTAGGTTAGTTTGCAGCCTGCAGATTGATAATGTAATTACAGGTAAGGAACCTTAATTAACTCAATTTCTGGTGCAAATGTCACAGTTTTCTTGTTTATAAGCAGAGATTTTTCACTAGTGTAGCTATCTCAATTACCGATCACCACAGACTGAATTAGTGCTATTCCCATCTGGACAGAAGCCCACAATTTTTTAATACGTGCTTAAGCAGAACACACAGCTTTACAGTTCAGTGGCAGTTTACTTCATACTAGGTAATGCAAAAACATACACACAAAAGAAGATTGAGAAATTATTACTTGCTAATGAACACTAATAATAAAACTTAGCTATGCAGGAGTAGAATAATTGCACAGCTGCCATACAAAGAATTTTAAAAAAGAAAAGAAAAAGACATCAGAAAAGAGGGACAAAATAAGAATATAATGGTATCTGTTGGTTGCCTGTACAAATGTGTGGGAGTAATACCACAATCAAGAAGGTACTAAATGCTTATCTATTAAGAAATTGAGGACTGCAATGATTAAGATAGGCCTTCTGTTTCTTAATCACAACTAGCTCTGCTGTTATTTTCTATATCTTGTATGGATTTAGATAAGAGTGGCAAACTTCTAACATAACATTATACTTGACTGAAGTACATGTTTCCAGCAGCATTATTTTTGTTCCTGATCTGGGGGGGGTTTATATCCCATATGTTACAGAAAAAGGCAGACCAGATGTTCATAAAATTTAACACGTAAACAAACTTAATTGAAGCAATACAAATACTTGGACATTTGGACTTCAACACTGACTGGCTAATACCAGACCATTTAGTATTAAGAGCCATCTTAGTCTCATGCTTTCTACCGTTTATCAAGGAAAGTGATGGGGAAGACTTCCTCCCACAACTATTGAAAATATCAGTTACTGCAAATGAGCACTTCTGCTCGGCCTCAGCAAAATACAGTTTCTCACACTTCTTACATCCAGCAGATGTGAAAAAGTGTATAGGAAAATATTGTGTAACAATATGTTATTTACATCATAAATTTATCCAAAGAAAGAAGGAGCTTTTGACTTCTGTGTTCAAACAGTAGTTTACCTTATTTCTCTTCTCCCCTTTAAATTCAGAAGAATTTTACTGCAGTGCACCAAAGCCCGTGGTAGTAATTTTAGGATCAAAGTGGAAATTGTCATTTAATAACTCATCACTCATATGCTTCCTGCTAGATAGAATCCTGTGTTATAAAATAGGCAAGGCTATTTCTAAGTTTCCCTTGTTTCAAGAAAAAAGAAATAAGCTTGTAGAACTCTTGGCCTCATATTTGATTCATGAAGACTGTCTTTGACTCTGCCAAAGCCATGATTTTATACTATATGTATAAAGGGAGATGTATAAATTTCATGAGAAATTCAACATGATTGAGAAACCTGGATGTCATGTTACAGTGACAAAAGCGTGAACAGATATGTAAGAGTTGTTTATGACATCTCCAGAACCTTCCAACCTTGGTTTGTACTGCTGATAACTTAAAATTAGCAGGGAATCTCTTCACTGAAATAATCCATTATTTAAGCACTCCAAACTGATTCACACAACAGAGCAGCCCATAAGAAAGCGCTGCTTGATCTTGGCCTAATACCTATCATCATTAAGTGCAAGAGAAAGCACAGAAATAGAAAACAAGGTTTTCAGAGATGCTGGATACCTTTCAACGTCTCTGTAATCAATTTAAAGAAGAACATGGAAGACAAACAGAACAAGAGAAGAAGATTTCCAAAGATGTTCACCATTTCCATGATCTTCTTTCTGAAGTTATTGGGAAAATTTGCCCTAAGCTTATAGACAGAAGACATTAGTCAATGTTGAAATCAAAATAGAGTATACTATCTTTCTCTAGTGATAAAGTTCTTGGGACTTTGAATATTCAACTATTACAATTTAAAAGCAAGCGAGTTATCAAGGTTAAACAAAAAATAAAATGAAATAGGAACACACGGGTTGCTCTTTCTAGATCCACAGAAAGCATATTGAACAGAAGCTTTTCAGAGATGGGCTTTTGCAGCTAATACACGTTGAAGGATCTTTTCATGCACAGACTGTACGCACTGATTCTTTTCCTTGCTCTATATCACAAAAGGAAACCACGAGCAAACAACGGCTTTAAAAGTGAAACAAAAGATAATTCAATTTATTACACAGTCTGTCTGCATGTGTGTGTAGACACACACACACACACGAAGATAGGGACTTGAAAAGCAAGACAATTTTAATTAGTCAAATTTTTTACCTAAACAGAGAAAAAAAATCTTATTTTAAATTCAAGTAACTGAAAACCTGATTCCTAAAAGTTACCAAAGTTCTCCTAATTTGCTACATAACCATCTACTGGATGCAATTGTCACTACAACATATATATAATAAATATTACACATTTGCTTCTATAACGATTAGACAAAATAAGCAACTCTACACAAGATACTACATGCTGCAACATGAACATTTCTGCTTGAAGAAGTCTGTTTAAGCAGTTTGTCATTACCACCTTATCCCAAGTATTTTTAATGCATCTCTTCAAAGATGGCAACTGTAAACCACTGTAAGCCTTTACCCTATTTTAAACAAAAACTTAAAATTGTAAGTACAGAGTATAAATACACAAGGCTTTTTTAAATGACTTTGTACTTCCATTTCAGCACTCTGTAGTGACCTCTACTGGTTTATGTATTTTCAGAAATACTGATCAGCCTTCTTATATCAACTTTTGTATAATCACATTTGAATTCAGGCAGAAACTAAATTTGTACTAAATTTCCTCATTCCTCACAACATCTTCCTGACAGAAAGACTAAAAGAAAACAAGCTTCCAACTATTTGTGGCAGTTTACCTGTGGGAGATGAGATACTATAAAAAATCATCACCTAAAACTACTAACATGTACTGTCAAAGAAAGATATTAAAAAAAGAAAACTCCACGTTAACACCTTGGTTGCAATTTGAATAATTCATCATATTTGTTTTATTTACTGTCTCGTGTCTATATCATTTGCTGTTTAGCATATAAAATCTGTTTCTTATTGCACGGTACCCAGCATCTGACCCATGAGTAGGCAGGAAGTATTACTGCAACACAAATAACAAAGTTGTAACAATACATTTATCACCTTCAATCGCCCTCACGTGACTGACTCCTACTTCATATAATATGCTTGTTTCTGGAAGCCTCTTCAGAGGAAACGTGCTTTAATTAGGACAGTGTTGGCAGCTTATCTACCACACACCAGTGGATCAAAGTACAGTAGCAAGTTCTACATTATAAAAGTGTCACTGCAAATGCTTTGGCAAAACAAAGACAGTACCTGCCTTACTAGGAGTAGCAATGTGGTTGTATTGTCTTTTACAGTACTTGGTGAAGTCTGATCAATTCATTTTCTTACTTTTCATAACAAAAATGCTCTCGTTCCTTATGTGCCTCAGAGTAAAATGCAGTTCAAGCTAGTTATGATTTAATTAGTAAACCTCTCCATGATTATTTACCAAATAGCAGTTTGTCAGCAGGACTCATGTTGCAAAACATTCCAAATTAAATAAGAAAGAAATCTAAAAGTAAGTTTTTCAAGTTCAGGTATGAATAACAGCTTTACACACTCTGAAAACTTCATTTCCTTCCACTACTCTATCCCCGCATTTATTTTATTTTATTTTCACTTTTTGCTAAGTCACCTGCACTGTTTGGAAAAAGAAAAAAACAACACCATCGTTCTCTGCAAAAACAATGAAGCTTTGTTATTCAGTTGGTGTACATAATAAAACACATCACGTACTGTTAATTCAATTTCAGAACAGCGAGATACCTGTTATTCATAAAGCTATTTTGTGTAATAGTGCACTTTTCTTTCATTTTTCATGAAACCCCTTAGATCCTGAATATAAGCAGACCACTCAGATTGTTGAGCCTGAGCCAACAATACTTTTATCTCATGTATACATACAAACATCTTAAACCACATGTTTTTTTAAAAAAATCTTCCAGAACAACTCAAACACTCCATTTTAAATCCCCTTCAAACGATACGCTGCTACACTCTAATGCTACCATCCCTGTGAAGGGCCCAAAAGAAACAGGCTGAAGGAACCCCAAAATGCATCTGACAGCAGTGCCCTCTCCCTCCTGACCACCACACTCCATCCAGTAGAGGGAGGAGTGGGGGGCATCGCATAACCGCTAACCCCCTCCTGCCTGCAGCTGTCCCAGAGAAACTACCAACCGTGGTCACACATCTGTGATGAAAACTTGTGTGGTCTTACCCAGAAAATGCACTGATATTAGTTTTGCCTTACCTTTACCAAATGAGCCTGTGCATGGGTCCAGATGGCCACTGTCTGCTGGTCTCACTGGGTTTGCCACCACCCTGGTTCTTGCGCTGCTGCTTTGAGGACTCGGATGAAGAATTGGACTTGATCTACTTATTGTCTTCTGTTTCAGAAAGAAACCATGATGTTCTATCACTTTTGCTTGATACATTAGAGAAATTATATAATAGTGCTGAGTCTTTCAAATAAGTGTCTTTATCTACAAGTATGAAATAAAAAAAAAGAACTTCTTATACCTTACAAAGACACTGATTTTCACTGAAAAAAAAAATCATTGACCAGACAACAGTGAAACTTCTTCTTTCAAAGAGTCATTTTAAAGCAGCTTTTTCAGTCAGTCCTGAGCAAAATATTCCAAAACAGCCCCAGTAACTTTTTTCCTTACCTTTGCTATTCCAGTGAGGTCACATTCTGTTAAAAACATCCTGTCAAGCTTGGTACAAAAGGGCTCCAAAGAATCAGAATGCAGAAGCTATGCAACTTGCTGACTAACTTTGCTCTGTGTTATTTACCAACCACACAAAGAAAATGCTGTCTATTCAAAACACAGTTCAAAACTCTCTTCACAGAAAGTGAGTGAACAAATAGTCCCATGTCCGATGCTGCAGTCACATCTCCCATGAGGCCCGGTGATAGCTCTGGGGCATGGGACGGAGTGACACCACCAGCAGTCACTACAAGGCACTTTTGTAAACAACTTATGTGTGTGTGTGTGTGCAGAGAGGGAGAAGAGTGTTACTTTTTCTCTGTCTTTGTATTGTGCTGCATTTACTTTATTATCTCTAAGCCACCTTTTCCAGTCTTGCTTTCTCTACTAAATGCATTTGCTCTAGGTCTTTCATGATCTTTTCCTCACTATAACTCACATTTGTTTTCCTCAAGGAATAATCTGAAAAGAGTATCTTGAATTACCTAAGCACATAGATTTGGGTCCCTGGAGACAGGTTAAGCAACAGCAACTAACCAAAAGTCTTCCAAACCCTTTACAGAGTCAAGGAATCTCAGCACCTTATCTTACTTCACATCCAGCAAAATTCACAACACCTGTTGAAAATCTCTGCTTTCCTTCATTAAAGAAACAGGACTTATTCACAAAAGTTATATCCAAATTTCACATGTTCGGTATTAACAAAACTCAAGGATTCTGATCCAATATTCTGCTTCACTATGCAAATTAATTCTTAAGTCAGTTCTAAAAAACATTCTGCATTCCAGTTTGCTACTTTCAAGTGTTCTTAAAATCATAAATCCCTTCCAACTCATTTTATTATTGTAAAACCCTCTGTTCTCTAGATATTGCTAGCCACAAAGTTATAGCAGAATTATCTTTTTTTTTTTTTTTTTTTTAATTTTCTGTAGAAAGAGAAGGAAGGAATGAAGACCCAGTGTTTCCAATAACATCCTCTGATCTCCACTCACACAAACCAATCCAGAGCTTTTCTTTATACTTACAATAAATCACACGCAACAACTATTTCCCAGATGTGAAAAGATGAAAAATTGTTCTCATTGTTTTTTATAATTTCCTTCTTGAATAGTCCGATCAGCATCGGAATCCTCTTTGTATCACCCAATCCAAATCATCCATCTTTCTTATCTAGAAGGCAGCCATTTGGGTTGTTTTTTTTTTTTACAACTTCCTAGTAAATGTTTTTTCTTATGCTTTCAAAGGGTTTAAAAACCAGAGATTATAAAACACCTGCCGTGTATGTTTGTGAAAGGACAATATGACTGCCAGTGACATTATGTTGTAAAATAAACAGTAGTCTGCATTTCCTTTTGTGAGGTTTGATTCTGCAGTACAAATGTGTATTTTTAACCTCATCCCATCAGGCTATGGGAGCTAAAGTGAAACTTTATATAGTTTTACATGTTTGTGATACAGTTTCTCCAAAATCTTTATAGCAGTAATAAAGGATCATTACACATAAGTCTGAAAGGATATTCAATTGCTCATACACATTAACAACTGAATGATTCATAAACCTTAATTGATGATGAAAGTATAACTTTTATCAGATGCAAAAGTTTTCCAGAAATACAAAAAAATTGCAAATTACCAAACTTATTTATTTATTTATTTATTTATTTATTTATTTATTTATTATCAGTACTTGAAAATGATCCTTTTAAAATGTGAATGACAACTGTTCTTGCAAGTAGAATTCTCTAAATATCTCTTGGGATTTTTTAAACATATGTGAATATTTCTCTCTCTAATACATACCCAATATGTATACACGCATTATACATTTGTGCTTTGTCAAGTAGTACCACGTTCCAAAAGTAAACTTATACAGATCAAGTGAACCTTCATTTCTCCACAACTGCTGAACATATTACAATAGCTACTTGTGCTTTCTTTTTTCCATGTAGACTTTAAAAAACATAAGTTGTCCTCTGAGCTGGTTTTTTTTTTTTTTTCCTTTAACCTTCTCTCCAAGTTTACATTTTAAGCTCTTTTCATCTGACTAAAATTAGTAATATATTATACTATAGTATACATGTATTCTTTCTCTATCCCAGTCACTATTCCACTTATTTATCTGTATTTCAGGAACATATACCCTTTCTACATAAATACTGCAGTATGGTTTGGGTAGTTATTTTCAAAATACCACCTAAAATCAGAAAGCTTTTAATCCCTGTTTTACAGACTAGGAACTGAAGCACAGAGAAACCTGCCCTGCTCAAACAGGAAATCCATGGCAAAGCAGAACCAGCAGAAAGTTGGCAGTGACAATGTCTCTACGTAGCTTCTACAAACATGACAAACATGTATTCTACAACCTTCTATAAACATGTATTAGAACCTGCTTTGTAGTCGTTATTCCACTTCAACATGGTTATGGCTCAGCTCTCCATGATGTCGTTGAAACTTTTTAACACTTCCATGGCATTAGATTCCAAATCCAATGTAAACACAAAAGAGAAAATTTTCAACTTTCAAATGTTTTTGTGCTCCTCTCTGGTTGCCATCCTCTCTCAATATCATTGGTTTCCTGGAATAATTCATTGTGATATTCCTTGCCAGGCCTGGTTCAAGAATGTGCTTCAGCTCAGTCAGATGTTCCTCTTAGTCCTTTTTTGAGCTCTAGTACCTATTTTTGAATTGGTTGGAGCCAACTTACAGAAGAATATATAGAAGTATATATAGAAGTATATATGGGAGTAAGGCCTACAGAACATTAGGCATCCTGCATTTAAGTACCTGATTGATTTTCTCTTCTGTGTTACTGACCCTGTAACTCAACTTCAAAAGGTACACATTGCTTTTAAAAGGAAATCTAGCAAATTATTTGTTAAAAGGAGTCTAACAGTTTAGAACTCTGTTCAGATCAAATTCCTCCTCACTAATACAACAGAAATAGATAATCTTGTTTTCTGATTCAAATCAGTAAAACAATTAAAAAAAAAAAAGTGCAAATTAAGCTCTTTTTTTCTGCGACAGTGGTTTAGTTTTCTGCATGATGTTCCTCAGGAGGCTTGATGCATCTGAGGTTAGCTCTTTTTGTCATGTGCAACCTGATGTTCCACGTCCCACACTTACAGACATCAAAGGGCTCCAAATAGGCACTCTGATTCCTCCTTTGATATCCTGTCATTGGCTCCACTTAATTTCATGAGGAGTATTAGATTGCCTTATTTAAGTCTCTAAACTAAAACAGTAAAGTCAAGCTTGGATTCTCAGAGGTTCCTTCTAACTGCCCCCTGCCACATATAACATCTTTAACATAATATAACAAAGGCGTATATGTAAGCTTTTCAAAAATTATCATACACATACAGAAAAAGATGAAGAGATTAAGATTTGATATTAACTCAATAAATGTAGGTCACATGGGAGGTAAGAAGTGAACCTAATGGTAAAAACACTTCTCTCTCCCGAGCAGTGTCACTAGGGAAAACAGACCAAGTCTGGCAGAGTATGCAAAAGCCTTCTAGATAGGTGTTTAATACTTTCAGAAACAATTTTGGATATCAATTGATCACATGCTCCCATCAGTTAGTTAAAAGAAATACATAAATAGATGAGAAGGATAAAGAAAATCCCATGCTTGTTCATTTTTCCTGAAATTGCCATGAGTTACAGTTGGGGGTGATGACGCAAAGACGTGGGAGTAGTGAGGTAAATTTGAGACAGATAGAAGCTGGGTAAACCACTCCAGTAGCCAGGCTCATGTGGAAGTATTCAACCAGAACTAGCGTCAGCTCATGCTTTTGTTGCATTCCTTCACTGGAGCCTATTCTGGCCTTCTGATGTGCCTCCTATAGGTTGTCTCTGCCAGGAAATTGTGCATCTGCTCACAGTTCCAACTGCTAGAACTGCAGTTATTAATTTATTTTCAACCCCAACAAACTCTTGATGTCTTTACATAAAACTTTTTTTTTTTTTTTTTTTTTAAGCGCTCTAAATAATAATAAAAAGCCAGCAGCACAATAGGCCATTAGGGAATAAAAGACACAATTGTTCAAAGCCCTGTTAAAAAGTCTGTAGCTTTCTTTATATATATATTTTAACAGGGCAATCTCAAGGCATTTTAGAGGAGACTCCTCCTCCTCTTTGCCTGCAGACAGTACTTAGCTGGGGGAAGGAGTGGCTGCTCTTTAAAAGATGATAGTATCTATTAGAGAGAAAGGGAAAGAGAAAAATACAAAAAACGTTTCCAAAAAATAGGAGTCCGGAAGGGCCAGTGAAGGCCAGTGAAAAGAAACAAAAGGTAAGATAAAAGGAATAAGCAGAGATAAGGTAGAAGCATTAGAACAGACAGTGCTGAGTGAGAGATTTTTAAAGCAAACATGCTTAAGGTCCTTTTAGTCGTGCTGTTATATTAACTGTGCTTCATATTTAGGCATCTGTCAAGTAGTCACTGTTAAGTGTTTCAAAAAAATAACTGTGCCCTCTTTCGTAAGGTGGGCAAGGATCAGAGACCAGGCACATGCAACAGAGATCTGTCTGTACAGCTTGTTCTACAGAACAGGAGACTGACAGCTACAAAGCAAAAGGCTATTCCTGCTGTTTCAATGCATGTATAAAGGGACATGGCTGAGTGGAAGAAGTGTTGCATGTGGTTGAAATATCTAGTTAAACCTGAGGTCTGTGTTCACTCTCCTTTCCTCTTCTGGCTGTAAGAAATCTGTGCTCTTAAGCAGGAGTGCAAAGAGCTCTTCTTCTCTGATAAGAATACAGTCAGTTACATCTGCTTAAGCTGACAGCTGTTAAACTAAGGGCAGCATCAAGTTGATGCAGAAGCTTTTAATACATACTGTTGTCAAAAGCAAGGAGGAAACTTGTGCAAGAGGATGTTTTCCTTGTAACTTGGCTGCAACAACTGTCCTGAGGCCAGCTGAATAAGAATCACCTCTATTTCAGAGCAGAAATTTAATTCTGTGAAACCTCCATTTGCATTTGTGTTTCTGATATGATAAAAACTCTTCCAGTGGAATGCTCAAAATAAACTCTCCTGAAAACATTTCAAGAATTCCTCGATTCTCAAATTACCTTAGAATAAATGTTCTGGATCAGACATATCCAACATGCAGCTCATGGGCTGCATGTGGCCCTAGACAGCTCGTAAAGTGGCTCCACAAGACTGTAAATCTTTAACGTTACTACTTAATTTTTAGCAATAATTTTCATGAGTTGATTGCATGTAGCTTGTGCATAGACTATGTAAGCAAGAATGGAATGCTGTGGAGAGGAGGGTGTTGTGCAGTGCTAACTCAACCTCTTGCACCAGCCACACACAGTCAAATCGAAACCTGCATGTATTACGTGTCGCATGTATTTCTGCCACTTCAAAACTAAAACAGAGTGATTGCTGATAGTAATATTTCAACCTACCTACATGCCTATGTGCTGGTAGTGCCCTGGTGATTGCTGGCAAAAAGAGGGGCTTATAAAATTAGTAGAAGATGATGCAATTCCAACCAGCAGCTCACATATAATGAAATATCACATGCATCATACATGAAGAAAATTTATACACAACAGCTTTAAAAATTGATAATGTCATGCAAGTTGTCACCAAATCTGTGTATATCATGAAGTCCAAGGGACTCATCACAAGGGTTCATCACAATTCTAGCAGTTCCATAAGAATATGGATGCTGATTAGGGGAACATTGTTTGCATTTCTAGAGTAAGGTGGATAAGTCACTTTAAAATGCTGAAAAGACCATGTAATTTGCAAAATGAAATCAAGTAATTTACAGAGTCAAAAGGAAAATCTGCTAGAACTGGATGATGAAATATGGCTTACAGATTTAGAATTTTTTGTGGATTTGACTGCTCAATTAAAAGAATTAAACATGTCTCTTCAAGGTGAAAGTCAACTTATCTGTGCAGTGTTTCAAACCATAACAGCGTTCAAAATGAGACAAACTATGGCAAGCTCAAGCTACAGCAAATAATTTAATGCGTTTTGATATAGTCTTGTGAACACAAAAAAAATATGCATCTATGCTCTCAGATTTGTTAAGGGAATTTAAAAATAAGTTTCAAGAGTTCCAAAAAATCTTTTTTTTTCTTTTTTGCATATTCATTGATTTTATTTTCAGTTGACATAAATACATTACCTGCAAATTTTCAAACAGAATGTACAGAGTTGCGATCAGACATTCAACTGAAAGAAAAATTGGATCATGTCTCTTTACTAGACTTTTATAAGGCTTATCTTGGCAGAGAAAAATGTCCCTTGCTTTACAGTCAGACATTATTCATGTCCGCAGTGCGTGCATTTGTGAACAACTGTTTTCAAAGATGAAGCACATGAAGAGCAAAATTAGGTAAAAAATCTCCAATGCATACCTTGAGATCTCACTAAGAATTGCAGTCACTGCCATTGAACCAGACATTGATATATTAGTTTCACAAGAATAAGGTTGAATATCCCACTAGTTTTATGCTTTTTTACTTAAAAATACTAACTGTATATATTTTATATGCAGAACAAGAGAATTCCTCTTTACTGAATGCAGCCCAGTCAAACTAAAAGGTTGGACACCCAGGCTCTAGATTAAGGAGCAGATAAATCTTGGGTGGTTATTCTTTTCCCTACTAGTTTATTTTTCCCCTAATTTTGAATCTCAGGTATTGAGTTGAAGTGTTGATAACAGAAAAGACTCTCTGTACAAGGAGTACAGAAAGACTCTGGGGACCTAAAGGAAATCTACCCTTTCTGTAGCATAACCAGAATGCTGCAACTTCTCTTTACTGTCCTGAAAAGACTCTGGCATTCTTAACACCCGAGGCAGTTGTGATCTTTGTTCTCTTGGAAGGAAAGAATCCCAACAGCTTACTCCTCATTAATGTTGTACCAGATAGAGCAGGAAGGCATACTGGTCTTTGTGATGCTTGGATGGATCAGTACTCCTCATTCAAGCAGTGACCTGCATGCAAGTTTACAGCCAGACAACAGCAATGATTGCAACCACAAACATGAATTCCCTGGAAGAGTGTATCAACAGTCATATCTCTCAACACCATAAAGATATTTCTTCAGTGGTGCTGAGGCATACTTTAAGATATGAGGTAACCCTCAGCATATTGTTTTCCACTATTCTGAATTTTCAGATCAGCCATTTAAAACCATCAGACACTGCCAATGAATTTTGGGCATAGCATGTGTTCATGGCGAATGCATTCATTTCAGGAATCCTCATTAAAAAAAAAAACCAAAACATTATACTTGAACTAATCACAATTTAATTAAAACAGTATAGGGACTGTATTTTGAAGTGGAAGAGAATCTTCCTAGAGGTAATCAGATGATCCCTAAGGGTAAAGAAGACAACTGATTCACTGGATATACAGAAAAGTCTTGTGAGTTTTACGAAGTGAGCAGATGTGAGGGTGATGCAAGTTTTTCAGCATCGCTTCAGGCTTGAGGAGAGGTTTGCCTGCCACCCAGTGGATGCAATGCCAATTTTGGACAGATTTCTGCAGCTTACCAGCCACAGTAAGAAAGCCCTCTGCATAGCTCTCCAAGAAAAAGCAGATAAAAGGTGTGCATCATGCAGCTTATGTTGCTGTTGCTCCTAACACATCAGTTATTCTGGATCAACATAGTCCATCTAGAAAACATCTTTTTAAAAAACTAATCCAGGATTTTAGAGTCTAGATTGAACCTCTGTCTTGTATATCTAACTTAATAGATTTCATTGGCCTGAAATAAATTGATCATTGAATATACTTCCTGGACAAATGTTGTCCAGGAATACTTGCTATATTTCTTAACCTGTTGCAATGCTTTTCTTCTGTATTTTCTCATGCAATCTTGATGATATGTATGATCCATCACATTTACACAGATGGTGTCAGTCACTATTTAATTTTGCTAGCAAGAAATGCACTGCCTTATGGAAGCATTCAGCAAGAACACAAAACATGTTGATCAAGGTTGAAGTACTGACAGAACTGAGGAGAAAGAAATTATAATGTGACATGACAGATAATCTCCATGTATTGATAATTAGACACAGGTCAGCATCTAGATTGACATATATAAGTGTTACATAATGATCTTTTTACTATTTCTCTGTAGTATCACAGAATTGTAGGGGTTGGAAGGGACCTTTAGATATCATCCAGTCAGACCCCAAAAGTATCCTCCATCTGCCTTATTACACTGCTCCAGCAGTTACCACAAGCCCACTTCCTACATGTTTTTGTTTTTACTGCATTTCAAGTAGTATTCTTGTGCACAAGAAACAGAAAATTGAATTTACCAGGAACTGTTTAAACTGAATTTAAAGGAACTAGTTATTACCAAGTTTTGAAAAACAGGGAGGAGAGGGAAATGGCAGTATATATATAGAATCCTGGAATTTCTCAGCTTGGAAAAGACCTTAAAGATCATCAAGTCCAACCGCAAGCTAACCATGCTACACTAACTCACAACCCTCTGCTAAATCATATCCCTGGGTACCACATCCAAACAGCTTTTAAAAACATCCAGGGATGGTGATTCAACCATCCCCCTGCGGAGCCTATTCCAGTGCTTAACAATCCTTTCTGTAGAGAAGTTTTTCCTGATAGCCAACCTAAACCTCCCCTGGTGCAGTGAGACTGTTTTCCCTCAGCCTTTCACCTGTCGCCAGTGAGAAGAGACCGACCCTGCTCTCACTACAGTCACCTTTCACGTATTTGAAGAGAGTAATAAGGTCTCCCCTGAGCCTCCTCTTTCCCAGACTAAACAGCCCCAGTTCCTTTAGTCTCACCTCATAGGGCACATTCTCCAAGCCCTTCACCAGCCTTTTTGCCCTTCTTTGGATCTGCTCCAGCATCTCAATGTCCTTCTGTACTGAGGTGCCCATAACTGAACACAGTACTTGAGGTAAGGCCTCACCAGTGCTGAGTACAGGGGCAGGATGACTTCCCTAGTCCTGCTCACCACATCATTCCTGATACAAGCCAGGATGCCACTGGCCTTATCAGTCACATGGGCACACTGCTGGCTCATATTCAGCCGATTGCCAATCAGTACACCAAGGTCTCTTTCCATCATGCAGCTTTCTATCCACTCCTCCCCAAACCTGTAGGGTTGGTTGTCTGAGGTTGTTGTGACCAAAATTCAGGACCTGACACTTGGCCCATTGATCCAGTCTATCCAGGTCCCTCTGTAGTGGCTTTCTCCCCGCTGGCAGATCAACACTTCCTCCCAAATTGGTGCCATCTGCATAAAAAAAGCTTTTAGCACAAGACATTACATAATTTTGTCTTATGATTCAAAAGTTTTTCTAGGAAGGGAAAAAAAGTTTCTAAAATGGCATTATCTATCAGACTAAGATTCCTGCACTTACTAATTAGCAATGTCTTCTGTTGAAAGTTATTTTACTTTGGATAATTATTTACCAGACAAGACATTTGTCCACCAGTTTTATGGTTAAGGTATTCATATGGGACACTGAAACTTGTGACTTGTACCTTCTCTCAGAAGACAGGAGGGTATTCTGAAATGCATCTCCCATCCTACAGAAGATGCCCCTTATCTCATGTAGATAAGAAGAAACTACAGATTCAGAAAAGGTTCCCAGGAGTATCCCTTCTGGATAAGTTTGTGCCTTTTCTCAGGACATAATAGAACAGATAAGTCTTCAGGACTGCAGGTAGAGGACCAGAAATAGAAAACTTTTTGCCCCAAAGTCAAAGGTCATTTTCCCTTGTTTGCTATTTTGTTTCTAAAGACCAGAACAAAATAGCACCCTAATGACTTTGTTATTGTGAAACTGATAAATAAATCTCAGATTCTGTGCTACTGACTCTGCATATGTAGTTATTGTGTCCTGATCACTCACCGTTAAGCAAATGCCTCACTTTTTATTTGTCATGAGTAAGGCCAGATGTTTTCTAGGGGACTAAGGGTTTGATATTTGTCATTTCTACATTTATCAGCCGCACGATTTAAAGACAAGTCTGTGGTTTCACTTCCTTCTTAGCTGTACTTCCTGGTTACATAACGGCTTCAATAGTGTTTGCACATGTACTTTTTTTTTTTTTTTTTTTTTAACCTTTGCTAACTATTTATATTCAGTTACGTAGCAGCAATTTCTTCAGTCTTGTTTTTTTTCTCCACTGGCAGTTTATGCTTGTAGGCACTCACTCTGAACACAGACTCCATTATTACATTTTGCATTTGCTGTGCTTTATGTTCATATATCTTGGGAGATGTGATATGTATTTGGTAACTCTCTGTCTGCTCACTTGAGAAATAACTTTGTTTAGGTAACTACATTCAATAGTGTGGTCTACCAAACTCCTGCTAGAATGTATCATTTGAGTAATCAATTTGCACAAGAAAATGTATGTGAAAACAACTGAAGGCATTCAGCATCCTGTATAACATGGAATTTAACAAAAATGATCTATTTATTAATAAAAGAATCTATTTATTACTTTCTTAGATAGTTTTTGATAATCATAGATCTTCATTAAAAGTTGTATATACCACAATATTCTGATATAGAGTCCTCATTTTGCCTAGGAACATCTTAAATTCTGAGATGATCCTAGCTTCTCCTGAGATAAACTGTAATTCTCCACTATACTTATAGGCAAGTATTTTGGAGTGCACACTGTGTAAAACAACCAGTAGAGTATCCAGCCTAAACTGATGGTTCTTGAGTCAATAGACTATTCAGCATCCAGGATAAGAAGGCAAAACTAAAATAATAATAATAAAATCATAAAAAATAAGAACAAAACAAAAACAGATTTTGAAAACTTTTCATTAGCCCCCTGGGCTGGCTTGGTTGTTTGAAACTGAAGCACATCTCTACTGCAGATGTATTAGTATTTGTATATATATATTACATTGTATATATAGTATATATAGTATATATATTACATATATACATGTATATATAGTATATATATACAATATATATACATTATATATATTATAGTATATATATTACATTGATCTTGGAAACGGAAGTGCTGGGGTGGACACTGTGAAGACATTAAACTACATACAAACCAGCTGGTCCAGAAATAGACAGCAGCATTTGACAGGTATGATACAGAGCTCTTAAGCTTTTCTTTCTGTGAGAAAACTGAGGTCTTCATATTAACTGGAACTTAGAAACTGGGATTTAACACGGTACAAGAAAAGAAATTTAAATTTTACTGTTGCTAAGCTAAATAAAAACTCTAAATTATTTCTGATGGACTATACAAGTCCATGGAGATTCTCTCTGTCCAAAAACTTACCTTGAGGCTTTCCCTGCCCTTGCAGGAGAACACCTAACAATTCAATTAAAACATTATAGAGTCTGAGCATTAAAAGTAACTGTTTGTTTGGTTTCTTTTTGCCACTAGAGGGTGACACAGGCACATAATTTCCTCATTAAAAAATGAAGGAAAATATTTTGCAGCTCTCCATAAATAACTTCCCTGCTAAATGTTGTCATCTAACCACTCTCCAGAACAGTTCTAGAACAGCTTCAGTTCAGATCTGAATCTGTCCTGTTCAGGACAGTGTAGAGGAGTTCCTGCTCCTCATCAGCAATTACTAAAAACAGCATTTAATTCAGGGACATTAGACCTTCACTGAGGTAAAGAATTGAATTGTGTAAGAAAATTGTAAATAATATTACCTTTATAATAATGCAGAAACTTAAAATCTAAGCTTTTCTGTAAGAAGCAGTTTCTCCTAGAAATTCAGCCTCAGCTAGGTGGGTGATGTTTTTCGCAATAATGTAAGTACCAAATTTCGTAAGTAGTTATTTCTGCATAAAGTTCTGCTCATGAAACAGCTCACATTGTTCAAGAATACAAAATCAGTCTGGATGTGGTCATTTCTAAAGATGATTTACTTCAAGGCAGTGGCTTGAAATTCATTTAGCCACCACTTTATTAGCTGGTTTACTCTGTGAGGTGCCATTCAAATGAAATTTAGCTTTATCTGTTTCCAAGCATTGCATTACTCATTGTTGTTTTGTTTGCTTGTTTGTTTGCTATTTTACAAAATACTAAGAGATGCACTTCATGTCTTGAAGCATTCACAAGTCAGTATTAACAGCAATATAAATGAAGTTTAAGGAAATCCTAGGGTATTGGACAGCTATGTTAACAAAAACACATTAATTCAAAGAATGAATTCAGTACTGGTACTTGATGTGGATAAAAAGAGAACTTACTATTTCTAACATTTTTTGGTACTCAAATCTGTAAATTCTAAAATCCGAACAGAATGAAGAACAAGCCAGGAAAAAGTAAAACAAGGCAGAATGTAGAAAAGGTTAAGGCAAAACAAGTGCTGCTAATGTGAGCTATTCAGAAACTAAGGTACTTTCTTCCCTGCAGCCATCAAAGTGAGCTTAATAATTGTGAAATTATTTTATATTCCCCTCTTCAACAGAGATACTCCATAAATATCTGAACACAGTTAACTGTGAACATTGATCAACATTTGTATTCTTGAACACATAACAGAGTGGTTTGTCTTATATATTATTTAAGTACAGAAAACCTACTTCATTTTATAGGTCAAATGCAAGAGATTTATGTTTCTGTTAAAAGGGATGTAAATTCTGGGATTATCCAACTTGTTTCTAAAAGGCCCTTAAAATAATAATTCCTTTTGACATTGCAAGAGCATTTCTTAATAGTAAAATAAATCAGTGTCTTGAAATAAATCCTTGCAGACTTTTGATATATTTTCACATCACAATTTGTAGTACTATTGCAAAGAATTTCTTAGAGGCTAATACTTACTGAAAACTAAAACTAATTTGATCAGAGGACTGAACAAAAATAAAAAAAGAAAATGTTTCTGTCTAAGCATAACATATAAGGGGGAGGAGAGAAAGTCAAATAACACAGCTCCATGGGGACCAACTCTTGAAGGCTGTGCTAGAAGCTCTATCATAGCTTTTATCAAGTCAGTTGGCCAACTTTACCTGTATTTTAGACCCAAGATTCCAGGCTTCAGCTATAGCTGCCATTTGCTTCTTTCCTATTCCATTGGGCTTGAAGAAACTCCCAGGGCCCCTTCAAAAATCCTCTGTCTAAAATCTGGGTCTAAGGAATCACAAAACATGAGTGAATATTTAGAAATCTTGCTTTCAGCTCAGATGGATGATATCACAATAGTCATACTTCCCAGACAGAGATATAACATGGATATTACATATGCTTCATCCAGCTGGAGGGTAGGAATCAAAATAATGAAAAAGATGTTAACAATTGAGTTTCAATCACAACTAACTTGATCATTAGCCTAAACTTTTCTCTGTAGCCTGAAGGGATGGCTCCAGGTAGATTTTATTAGCAACCTTCCACTACCCAAAGGGAACCTATGGGAAAAATGAGGAGGAACTCTTCATTGGAGAAGGTAGTAATTAGACAAGGAGTAATGGGTATTAGAAAAATTAGATATTAGGAAGAAAATATTCACTACAAGGGTTGTGAAGAACTGGAGCAGGCTGCCCAGAGAAGTTGAGGATGACCCCAAATGTAAGTGGAAATATCTTCAGGCAGATCATGAAAGGGCTCAGAGAAAAAAAAAAAAACAAACAATAACAACAACAACAAAACAAATTTCTGCTCATTGTAGACAAAATATAAATATCATGGTTCTATTCAGAAGATTACACAGATATTTATCCTTTGCTAAACTACAGAGATTTACATTCCATGTGATTCTATTTACTTCTCCTGCCCTGATTATCTCACTTACTTGTCACGAAGGAAGAACAAAGGTGGTGGCCCTTTCAAGAGGGAAGTAGCTCTCAGGAAACAAAGCAGCATAGAATCATCAGGGTTAGAAAAGACCTCCAAGATCATCCATCAAGTCCAACTGTCCACCTATCACCAATATTTCCCATAAAATCATGTCCCTCAGTATAACATATAAACAGTTATTTCCTCCAGGGATGGAGACTCCACCACCTCCCTGGGCAGTCTGTTCCACTGTCTCACTACTCTCTTGAAGAAGTATTTCCTAACACCCAGCTGAATACTCCCTGCCACAACTTGACACCATTCCCTCTAGTCACATTACCAGTTACATGAGAGGAGAGGCTGACCCCCAACTCACCAGAACTTCCTTTCAGATCTTTGTAGAAACTCACATAAGCTCACCCTCCTTTAGCCTTTTTCACCACCTTTAGCCTCCTCTTCTCCAGACTGAACAAACCCATCTCCATCAGCTGCTCCTCATAAGGCTTGTGTTCCAGATTCCTTACCATTCTCTGAACATGCTCCAGAGCCTCAGCATCTTTCTTGTAGTGAGGGGCCCAAAGTAATTGAGGAGTGGCCTCACCAGAGCTGGGTACAGAGGGAAGGTTACTTCCCTGCTCCTGCTGGCAACGTTATACAAGCCAGGATGCCATTGGCCTTCTTGGCCACCTGGGCACACTGCAGGCTCATGTTTAGCCAAGTGCTGACCAACAGCCGCAGGTCCATTTCTTCCAGTCTTTCAACCCTTCAGCCCTAAGCCTGCAGTGTTACCTGGGGTTGCTATGGCCAAAGTGCAGGACCCAGCGCTTGGTATTGATGATCCTCATCCCATTGGCCTCAGCCCAGCTATCCAACTCTGTAGGGTCTTCCTACCCCCAGATAGATCAACACTTCCTGCCAACTTGGTGTTATCTGCAAACTTACTGAGACTAAACTCAACCCCTTTGTCCAGGACACCAATAAAGATACTAAACAGGACAGTCCACAATACTGATCCCTGGGGAATACCACTCACGACCAGTCACCAGATGGATTTAACTCCTTTCATCACCACTTTCTGGGCCTGGCCCTCCAGCGTGCTGTTCCTATCAAAGCACAAATGGCTAGTAATGGTAAATGTTAGATTTTAATTATGCAACACTTTTGAAGTGAAAAGGTGCATCACTCTACTGAATACCTGCAAAAATAAATCCTTTCATTTATAATGTGATTTGCTTTTGTTTCCCTTAACGATAACACATAATTTAATTTTCCTCTTGAAAACTTAATTCCTTGCTAAAGCATTTTTGTGCCAAAGTTCAAAGCAGATGTTTACAGAACCTGAAATTATGGATTTATTCTGGGATCTCAAATAGATTCTGAACCATGATGGGAACTAACTGCAAGAGTGAAATGACTGCTGTATGCATATTATTTGCATAGTCAATAAGTGCAATTTCATTTTAACCTATTTTTTCATCTAAGGGAGTGTATTTAACAACACACATCCATTGTGAGTTTCCCATTATGAGTCATTTAGCATTATTTCTCCATAGCTGATGTGGGTAGAATTAATGAGATACAGCTTCTGGACTACAGAATTGGGTAGTTTGTGAGATGTATGGATGCTATAAAAGAACATATCTTGACTTTTACATTTAGGCTGAAACTCTTCTGTCTACACCTCACAGAAAAAAATTATAGAATGTTTGTGATTATCCTTGCAGACCTGTATGTGCCATTTCTCAGTGATACTAAGTGATCTGTAATGTACAAAGTGTAATAGCACTTGGAAAATATTCCAGAATTATATATGCTTTAAAGGCCACAGATATACTAATATTGATCTTTGTGTATCAGGATGAAATTAAGTCATGTTTGTTCCAGAAGAAACTGGATAGTGCAATAAAGACATTAATTAAAAAAAAAAAAAAAGCAAATACAAAAACATGCATATAAAGAAGCCTCAGCACTGTTAGTCATTGCTCTGTGATTAATTCACACAATTGGATGATCCCACAGAAAGAATGAACTTGACTTTTTCTTTGCACTGAACAGTTTTCACTTCCCAGGCCATAATACTGTGAGTATAAAAGTAGGACCTGGCTATACTAAACTCAGAAAAGTCTATATACAGTTTCTTAATAGTGATCTTTCCTTTATGGAAAACTGCCTTTTAATGAATCATGATGAAGAAATACCTCCCAAATCTTAAAAAGCAAAGACAGGATTGTAGTTAAAAGAGTTAATCCAGAGCAGTTCACCATGATCTACACCCCTGATGCAATCTTCTAACACCAGGTACAGGTCCTTACACCTATTTTTCTGCATGACACATCACCAGGTTTCTGAGTTGGACTTCCAAAATAATGGAGCACTTTACCCTGCACACATTTCATCTGGTCTCTTAATCTGTCCCTCTTCTGAACAACTCATTTTACTATTCATAAACAAAGGAAAAATAAGTAAATGGTGTTGGAAAAAAAAAATAATGTTAAGTCAGTCATTCTCAATTTTGTTTATTTTTATTGTTCTTTGTTGAACTGTTTCTTTGCATCTGTTACCACTGTCCAGGGAAACAACAGAGTAAAACTGAGTGTATGGAATGGTCAAGAATAGAGCAACATCTTATCCTCTTTTAAGGGCAAGGTTGATCACTCCTTTCCTGAGGCTACTGCCTAATGTTTTTAATTCAGACTTGCTAGTTAGATTTTTCACCTTTTAGATATTCCCAAATTTTGCAAGAATTTTCATTTGGAATTGTATCTCAACAGCCTAGGGGACTATATTAGTTTTTTCTATATCTAACAATATTATATTCCCTGGAACTGTCACATTTTGCACTTTGAAATGAGTTGTAATTTTATAAGTGGTTTGGTTCATCCCTGAAGTTATAGAAGTAATAGCTGATGCGATCAGTTTATTTCATTTGCTTCTAATGAAAGAAAAGGATTTCATTGTTGTGAATAGTTTTCATGTTTTACAAGACTCCCAACAAATCTAGAAGAAAATGGATTACAAAATATTTTTCAACGTGATCTTTTTATTTGAACAAAAGTTCGTATGCTGTTAAGAACAAAAATCATGTAAAATGTTTCCTGGGGGGAGAGGGGGAAAGGGGGGAAGGAAGGAAAGCTGTACAATTGCAAACACATTAACATGAACTTAAAAATGAAAGTTTTTTTTAAGAAAAAAAAAAAAGGTTTTGTGGCACTCTACTCTTTTCCATCATTTAAAAACATACCACTATCAAATATTCATAAAAGTGTTATAAGCCCTCAGACTGCTAATTGTACTAATTACAAGCCCACAGCAGCAATTAGAAAAACAGAGGGCTTTCTTCCATATCTTCCATACAAGATCAAGTACCACTTTAACGAATATGATATAGCATTTAACTAAATTATAGCTGGGTAATCTGTTCAATAAGAATCATAAGAGAAATAAAAATATAATGTGAATTTGCACAGAATAACTCCTGTTAACAAACAAGCATTTTTGCTGATTACTTTTTTTCCCTGCATTAGACCCCCATGCCCTTATTCTCAGCATCCAGCAGTCATGGGAAAATTGTGAAAATACTAATTGGTCCAGTAAGTGTGTCTCCCACTTTGTTGAATCATGTTAGGTACCTGCCTCAGTCAGGATGCTATCACACTCTTGAGCAATGTGATCTGGACATATCATATACTGTGCTGCTCAGTTTATGCCATAGACATCCAGATCTTTAAATACCAACAACTCAAAAATGAACAAACAAACAAAAAAGGATCAAGAACGATACCTAAGACTATAAAACATTGAAATAAATTAAAAAAAAATAGTAATAAAAGAATCATTAACCGCCAACTAAAATTCTGTTCATCAAGGAGATGAAGTAACATACTCATGATCAGCCTTGACAATAATGCACATGATGCCTTGTCTAAGAAAGACAGAAAGTATAGACCTTGCTCACCTTTGCTTTTCTGCAACCACCACACATTTTAAGCACAGATGAAAACAGTGAGAGAGGTGTGCCAAGGCTGCTCCTCCTTTTCTCTATGATTGCAAGCTGCACCTTCCTCTGTCACAGCTGCAAAGACTCAATGCTCTATGATAGGGCCTTTTTAGAGTTCTTCTACCATGAAAAGTAACTTGTTGTGCTTGCCTTGTCAGGTATACTAACATTATCTTAGCAATTAAAGTGTTGAACAATTTCTCAGCTTTACTTGCAAGTCATATAAAAAGGAATATTTCTCCCAGGAATGAGGAAAAAGGAATTACATTCTATTGGTACTAAATAAAGAACTGACTATCATCCCTCTGTAAAGAGGAAGTTGCAGAGCTGTAAGCAGTAGCAAGGTGAAAAATTAACTGTGAAGGTTTCTGTAGAGGAAGAACACAAAACAATCATGTCAAAACAAAATCACACTATTATGTATCCATCATTAATCTTACTGGCTTTTTAATACTGAATGCTGAGGCATGACTCAAGTTTCTGCAAAAGTTTCTGTCATTCAAGTTCATTGCCTTTTCCCCAGCATAACGTGGGAGATAAGAATGGAAACCACCTCAGTGTTGCAGCTCACATTACCAAAATTGTGAATATGCAAAAGTGTTATGTTGTGCAAGGGCTCCCGGTAATTGGAACTAAAAGCAATTCTCTGATATGTCAGGATTTACTTGTCCTATAAACTAGTGGCAGTAGAAGCATTAAACTACTTAAAATATACCTCCCTCATATTTTGAAATAATAAATTTACTGTAGTATGGATTTAATCTGTGCAAAGTATAAAAAACTGTCTTTATATTTATTTCCCCATCTCAACAGAGGACTCAATTTCCAAAAGATCTTGTATAAACAAAAGGGCATTTTTGAGGAAACAAATATGTGTTTTGAAATAAAAGATACAATACCACACTAGAAGATTTTCCTTTTACATGTAATCTCATCAACTTCATTTGAGTTCCCAAGAAAGAAAATAATCCTCAAAGGCAGCAAAGTCAGAGTCTTTTGCTTTTCCTCCACTCCAAATTAACCAACCAAGGCCTACCAGAATAACTTGTCATGCTTGAAGAGATCCAATACCATATAAATAGCTTGGGAAGCAAGATTAAAGAACAGTTATCTCTTTCACATTGAATACTTATCGTCCAGACCAAATAGTCGGCAACAACAAGTATGCAGAAGCCAAAAAAATTGCAAGAGTCATAGCAAGATATCTAAGAAAAATATTTGAATTCTACAAGAACAGAGTAGTCTTGAAGAATGAAACTATACATGGAGAATTTAGTCAAGAAAAGCTAACGTTAGGAGAGGTATGTGAAACATTTGTTTTAACAGTGAGAGTAAATGACAAACCAGAAAGAGAACCTCAGTGATTAAATACTACAGCACTGGACATCCTAAATACAAATGTATGAGGAAAAAAAATAACAACCGAATCTCAGGCTTAGAAGGCAGGTGGTGCCTTTGATGACCTTGAGCTGGGGCAGCTGCTTTTCAACAATACACATTTGAATCATTCACATTTCTGACTTGGCTGATAAATTGTAGTATCTCATTCTGCTACTGTCTGTTGGGGGAAACTAAATTTCCTGATTTCACTCATTGAGGAAAACAATACTCAGAATCACCACCTACCTCCCCACAGCCGCAGATGGAAGCCATTGCAACAAAACTTCTTATGGAATCAGAACAGATACTGACTGCTCCCTACCAAAAGCTCAGTGAATTTAATGAAGCTGTTTCGGGAATTAGCTTCAGATGGAAGAGGTGGAGGTACTCACAATGCAGGAGATTATATCTCAAAATCTTGTGCCTTAGAAAATGATTGTGGATCCTTGTAAGAAGAGACTGATTGACTCCAACTGTCTCAACTTCATCTTAACAGATGGGAGAGGATAGTAATCTCAGCTGAGTGGGAGCTAAGAAAGGGAACGTTCTACAGGAGACTGCTTATTAATGGTTCTGCAAGTAAGATGGACTTCTAGTTGTGCTATTTCTTCTAATTTTGTTGTTTTAAGGGGGTGTTTAGATAACCTAAACTTTCTAAGAAAGTTAAACACTGATGTTAATAACTCAGTTAATATTTATAAAAAATTCCAGCCATAACATTTGTTGGCACAGTCATTAAGATGATACAAACCGCAACTAAACATGAAGCAGAGAGAATACCATACATAAAAGATTGGTGCCTGAGTGTGGTAATGTCATGAGAGAGATCATAACAGAGTTGAGCATTTCATAGAAGAGTATAATTACAAATATATCTCACCCACTTCTGAAATGTGATCACATTGGATAGGGTGAATAGGATTTATTTCATCTATTTTCCCATTTTGGTCTTTACTAAAGGTACAGCGATTAAAAAGAGTGAATCTGAGTGGTAGAAGGAGAAAAACATGTTTCAAAATAGAATCATAATTTAAAAATCATAATGCAGTACCCATTGGTCCACTTCAGAGGTCCTGAAGAATTATCAATACACAAATGAAATTTACTTACATTCTTCACCATATGATGAGGAAAATTTCCCAAGGCAAGAAGTTAATAGGTACAGATGTCAGAGTGTGGTAATGCTTCTACTATTGTAGGCTTTGTAGTCTCTTCTTAACCCTTTATTCAGTGCCATGCTACCTCTCTGGGCACCACTAACAAGTTGACAAATATGCTTTTAGCCTATTTTTCTAAGAGTAGCTTGATGACAGAGGAGGAGATCTACAAATACACAGTTTAACAGTTCTGCAGCTGAGAAAAAGGGTAAACATGCCTTTGCAAAGTACTGGAACAGAGAATAACAGAAAGGTTTAAGTTGGAAAAGAACTTAAGGTCACCCAATTCCAACCCCCCTTATTATAGTGCAGAGGAGAATCAATAACTCAGAACTGATTAAAAAGAAAGAGGACTGTTTTGTTTTGCAAAACACTGCTTCCATGCAAAACTCAGACTAGATATCTCTGACTTAAAGTTTTGGACTCTCCTCTGTAACTGAACTGCACAAAATTATAGAAGACTGAATATTAGCTAAGCCTGCTTGTTTATGATCCCAAGTAGTCACTTGCTCCAAGAATTGCCAGGAATGTGATCCCCAACCAGTTATGAAATTCACATGTTTTGGACACATTCTTGTAGAAGAATTTCAAAGGATGATTTTTAAGTCAACCATCTATGTCATTCCTAAGGAACGTATATGTGACAATATGAATAAACTTCCTCAATAGTTCCAATTATTCATCTTTTATCACACACATATATAAAATGTTGTAAATTCTTTTGAAGGAAGATGAAAATTTCAGGAGAGTTCTATCCATAAATCCTCTTTATTATGAAGGATTTCACAACAGCCATAACTTACTCCAAGTGAATAATTGGAGACTGCTGAAGGTATCACAAATAAGACTTGTATCTTGAATGTGAGAAAAACAATATTAATTAATTTCTCAAGCTAATTGAAAAAAGTGGGGTGGGGGGCAACACCCCTTCCACATATTGACAGCTTTTTGTGTAAGAAAGAGGGACAGCTTCACAAAAGGAGGATCATTCATTTCACTTTGGAAAATCATTCTTTTGTATTTCATTTCTGTAAAAACAGACTGCGTGTGTGTCCTAAAACTCTGCTTTAATTCCAAAAGAAAGACTTCTGCAGTCATCTATCAAACTTAAAATTTAAAACACATATATCTGTCCTTCATTTATATCCCAGGGTGCTACCACTTCAGTACCATAGGCCATGTGTTCTTTGTATGGTTTTAATATCTATGAAAAAAAATATATATTTATTCTGAAAATATAAAATTTCCTATCTGGATCTACATAACACCTTTCAGTTACAACTACCTAAGAATGCTAAAGGCAATGTTAAAACTCCCTTTGTAATTTTAATCAACAGGTTGCTGTTTCACATTAACTTTTTCACTTATTTTGCAGTTTCTCCTGGCTCCCATCAATCCCACTAGATTTCATTTTCTTTAAAAAGCAAAAAAAAAATAGTGTCTTACTTGTTAGAAGTTAGAAAACCATCTCCAAGGGCACGGTGATATTATGTGGAAGAGAAGTTTATACTGACAAACTTTTGAAGAACTCTGATCTTAAAACCAAACCCTTTCACAGACACAAACACAAAAAAAAGTTTCCACAAACTTTGAAATCATGTGACCAACTTTATTCTCAGCAGCAGCTTCTCTTTTTCTCATGAATTCATATTCAAAACTTCCACCCCAGTGTACACAGATTTACAAACTGCATGCACATTACTTTGCATTTACTTCTTCCTTGTGATCTTTATTGCTTGCTTCTAGTCATCCACCCTCCAAATACATACATAAATGCAGTACATGAACATTTGCTTCCAAATAACTGGTGCCATTTGGGGATTACACCTTAGGAAATAGAATCAATGCTACTGAAAGTTTGATTACCTGATTCAAAATTGTTTTCCCAATTTATAAAAATATTCTCAGCAAAATAGGATGTAAAATCCAAGACAACTTTCAGGAATAATTTCCTTGTAAGTTGCCTTAAAAGTAGACTTAGAAATCTTTGCATAAAATATGAATACCTCCTTGGTATTAACTTAATTTCAGTATTGAAGATGCTGTAGGAATTATCATTTTAATAGTTCAGTTAATAATTAACTTTATAGCAAGATAGTTTTTTTAGATGTTTTAGGCAAGATAGGAATAAATAAAACACATTTTCATGTTCCTCAGAACTTCCTTCCATTACTTTTTCTTGTGAAGCCTTTCTTGCTCATTTTATACAGAGGAATATGAGGCTGAAAAAATGTTAATGCACTGTGCTGAGTGCATTTTTCTAAGTCATAGAGCTGTTGTCTGATTTCAGTGTCTGTGTCATTGTGTAGCACTATGTACAAAATTCCTGTGTCACCCATAATCTTTGCATTTTGTTCTGGAGAACTTGTCATCTTGTCTATACCAGAATTTAAATGATATAACAGTACACCTTATCAGTATACAATAATATAACGATATGTATGTAATATGTATGTACATACAGTCTGTATGTAATATATGAAACTATATGTATGTACATCAATAAATTATTTTCCATATTTAACTAGTTGGAATTATCTCCAGAAAATATTTTTTATTAAGCCATAACCAAAACCAGTCACAGTCTTATTTATCATTATGTATTGCATTTAATGATTTAGTCTAAAAATTTCTGTTATCCACAAATAGGGACTGATCTGCTACAGTCTGATATAAAATTTACAAAGCTTAGAATATCTCTACTGACAGTGCTGGAATGTGCTCCATGTGAAAAATTTCCCATTCTGGAAAAGATCGCTTCCATTCTAAAAAGACTACAGGAACAAGTTTCAACACTTTATATATTTTGCACACTCTATAAAAATATACAGATAATGTAAATTGTCTCAGAATTAAAATGATAACATTTCATTTCCTGAGAATGACATATATTTTGAAGCAAAATTTTAAGAGCAACATTAGAAATTCTGCTCTACTTCCTCCTCACTCCAGTACTGTTTATAATTAGTGCACATTTGACATAGACTTTGAATATATTTTACATATAAAGAGAGCAACACTAACCAATATAGTTACTATTTTTTTAATTAGGCAATTTTTGGAACAAATCTCAAGCAAAGATTAGTAAATTTAGAAGTTTTCTCTCTTCCTCATCCCCTCAGAACAAAGTATTTCATCTGTAGTTCTTCCTTACAGATAAAACATGGGAAGCAATCTTTAATCTATATAAACAAAGAATTAGGTGAACCTGTAAGGTGAAACTCCTATCTGTTCTCCTAATTGTATTTTTTAATGAAATGTAATGTAATTATTACATATGAATACAAACAAAAAGTTTTCATCAGTGTTGCTTTGGTAAAAACTCTAAGCTGCCTGTAACTCAGAGATTTGTACATGTCTCAGGGAAATATCTCTGCATTAGTTTATCTAAAGTACCGTATCTGGCATGGGTCAGTATGTAAGGAATTTACTGAGTTCCACACACTTGTGAAGTTTGGAAAAAAACTTGACATACTTTAAATTAAAGAAAATTAGGAATCAGGAAATAGTCTTTCAAATATTTCAAATGCAGTCAAAGCATCCATCTGCTTTCTAGAATATTTGCATGAATAATTTTGCATTAACAGTGATGACAGTGTTGATGTGCTCCATGTTTACTTCCAAAGAGCTCATTCAAAATCATTTGTGTAGCATGACTAATGTTCTGATGTAGTATGACCAAATGATCACTAACAAAACACTCAGTGGAAATAATTGTGGGGGGAAAAATGAACCTTATGAGTTACAGTACTGGGAATGACTGACAGTGTAAGACATATGCATATTGGCAAAAGGGAACCAGTCTGATAATAAATCTTGTAATCTTTGCCAAACAAAATTACTAGATCTCTACAGATTTATACTGTGGATATTATTGTTGACATATATTACTGTGATTACCTAATGTCACATGTAGTAGTGAGTGTCCTGAAGTGATGAACTAGAACAAGAGTGATGTGAGTTAGTGCATAATGAATGTATTATAATAATCAAAGAATCATAGAATCATTAAGATTGGCAAAGACCTCAAAGATCATCTAGCCCAACCATCAGCTCATCCCCACCATGTCCACTAAATCATCTCCCTAAGTGAGAAAATTTACACTTCTCTTGAACACCTCCAGGGACAGTGACTCTGACACTCCTCTGTTTCAATGCCTCACCACTGTGCCTGTTTCAATGCTTCACCACTCTTTCCGAGAAGAAATTTTTCCAAATATCCAGCATGAAATTTCCATGGCACAATTTGAGGCCATTGCCTCTTGTCCATTTCTGTTACCCAGGAGAAGAGTCCAAAACCACCTTATAAACTACATAATGGAGAATAATTTTTAAACCCATGTGTTTGTCTCTAGATATTATGCATCTATTGAAATTAAATTAGACAGAATTTTTTTTGTATATCTGTTAACCCATAATCATACTGATGTTTGGGTTTTTTTTACGGCACAATAAATCATTACTACCAATACTGCACAACTCAGGTTTATATGTATGTGAAGATGAATACAACCTGAAATGATTAAGTAAACTTTGGATTCAAAAGCAGATTTTCTGATGAACAGTAATCCTATACATTCAAATATCATTAATATAACTCTTACATTTGTTTATGAAGAGCCTATGTTTTGAAACCATGAGATAAACAGTGTTTAATATTTCTGATTTTGTCTGATGCTTATGTTGAATTTTTGTTGCAGATAACTAGAACATTTCTCAGAAAGCAACTGACACCTTCTGAAATGTCTATGTTTTGTGGGAATTGGAGAGAGAAAGTGAAATGCTATTCTTGGAGGAAGTGGCCTTTGGATTCTTACCTCAATACCAATGTTAAGCTACACAAAATGAAACCTAAAAATTGTGGTTTAGAGTCTCTTGCCTCTTGGGACTACTTCAGCTTCTCTGCTTCTCAGACGTCCCAAAATAAGGCATTTTTTACAAGTGCAAAATGCAATTTGACCATTCTTTCCTGCCTCTTAAAAAAAAAAAAAAAATTTAGCAAACTGCATGGACTTTATAGAAGGTATTCCATGAGTACCAAAGAACAAGAAGTACTATTTCTTCTGCATTTATTAAAAGTCTTTCAGATTTTTCCTAGGAATCAAGGTGTCAGAGTTCAGATTCAGGAATTGCCAGGTAGTTGTGCCGGAGAGAGAAGAAAGCAAAAGAAATGCACTGGCATACATCACCTTACTTGCTGATGGGATATTTCTCAACAGAGCACAGAAAATAGAACTACTGATAATGGAAAGGATTTAGACACAGACTCCTAGTTTTATCTTCACTGATTTCAAAATATCAGCCCAGAATGACACAAGTGGAATCATACCACAGATGGAAACAACTATGCATTACTACATACCTAACTGAAACACCACAGGGCATCTTAGAAACATTAACCTCATATAAGTTTTTCTTACAGGCACAGAATTTCATTTTTTTGAGGGGAGCTGGCAGTACTCCATGTACTTACTATAAAGGTCAAATAAATGACAAGATATTCTGATTCTTCAATTTCATTTACCTAACCCTCCAAAAGACTAATTAGATAAATTAATTAGACATAAAAAATCAATTTAGTCCATTAAAAAATATTAAATTAAAAACAAGATTTACTAGAGGGGATAAAATATTTTATTTCATGTACCTAAAATTAACACACAAAACTCTTCACGGTTTTTAACTATTCATGCTTTACAAGGAGAGAGAAGGAATTCATCCCATTGCTTCCCCATCTGATAACAGTACTGATATGAACTTGCTCTCTGGCCAGACCTATTCTAACATGTAGATGGAAAATTATTTGTACAATTCCTCCTTTTATAAGTATGCTGTTGCATTTCACCTTCTCAGATATGGTGTCCAATCTCCCTTCCCAAAGGCTGGGATTTTCATTGCTAGCTTGAAATGGAGAGTTTATTATCTCAGCTCTCCAAACAGAAGGAAAAAAATATCCTGTGCCCCAAGAGACTGTAAAATAGTCGGAACAGCTTTGCCTCCTCCTTACAGTTGCATTTTCTCCTACTTCAGGAGGAGCTACAATTCAGATAATATCAGACAATAAAGGAACAGATACTCCTCCTATTACTTTGCTCCATAGCTCAATTCAACTTCTTCAGCACAAAATAGATTCAACATGGTAAAGAAGGCACAACTTTTTGCCACCTTTGCGCTGAAGATTTTTTCTTACCTGGTGAGTCAGTAAAGCCCATGGCCCTTCTTGCTCTTCTAATTTATGGCATATTTATCTATGCTGCTTATGGAGGCACTGTAGAAATATAAAGAAAATTAAAAAATATATAAATAATAAATAAATAAAAATTATAAAAAAATAAAAAATAAAAATATTCAAATAAATAAAAAGAAATATTCAAATATAATATAATGTCTGTAAATCTGTTTTTGCTGGATGATTTTGCTTTGTAAAATGTCACATAGAATTTCTTAATTTTGTTTACAAATAAAATGATCTGAAGATCCTCATTTGCTGTCGAGATACAGACATAAAAAAAAAAAAGACAAGTATATTATAATGTGATTTTAAGAATCAAATTTTAATTTATTCTACTCTTGTGTGGAAATTATTTCTTTCAATTTAAGAATCTCTGTGACTGGAAGAACTTGAAACAGAAGAGTCAAATATAGGGCCAGCATGAACTCTACCTGCTGTTAAAAATATTATATGTCTATATCAATTGTATGCAGGTTAAGTTAATCTTCTGAGGAACTGTACATAGTAACAAGGTTAAAAAAAATAAAAAAAAATTCTAAAAGATGTTTTTGGATGTTTACAAAATCCTTATGAATAACTGCCATAGAAAAGAAGGAAAAAAAGTAATTTGTAAAGGAAACAAGAACCGTATGGATAGAGATGCTTTCTTTATTGATCAGATAGAAACTATATACTAGACATTAATCAGAAGTGATGAAAAAACAAACAAAAAAAGACATTCAGAAAACACAAAATTGTCTGATAGGAAATTAATCAGGAAAATACATAATTTGGAAACATTAGTTAAAAATAAAAAGCAAATAAAAAGCTTTGTATTTTCTTTGTTTTAAAGCAGAATTAAGCTAAAGTCTCCCCAACAGATTCACCCAACAACTTGTATTACTCTGACTTGATAAATGTTTACTTTTAGAATTAAAGAAATTACACATTTCTCTCAATGAAGAAATCAGGACCATAACATTTCATGTACTGAACAGTGACTTCCTACATTCTTCTTAAGGACACTAAAAGGTTCTCAAGCACACCAAATCACAAATGTACAGCACATAAATTGTTATCAACAATTTATGTGCTGTACATTTAAACTTCTTCTACTTATCAAATTGACTGTTCTGTGTGGCATCTATCTGCTCGTCTCAATACAGTGTTACTGAAGATTCAACTACTGTTCCCTGAGTTGACAGATGACACCACCATTCTTACATTATAAATGGTCTTATTGCTAATTTCATTTTCTGCATGGTAGCACTGGACTTCAGGGATTCTGAATTTATCAGCATGACTGTTACTGCTGTCAAAGCATAGCTGGCACAGTTCCAAATCATTTCTTCCACCATAGGAAACTCATTTTCTGTAATGTTTCTTCCTATTTGTTTCTGTCACCCTAGCACTCACATACACGCAGACCAGTGACATAACAATATACAAATGTAACCACAACAGTGCAGGCTGCATTCATTTAAACAGCAGGTCATTAAAATTTGAAGCTTACCATAACTAAGTCACAGTGAAGAAATTCAATCTATATTTTTAATAGTGGCCAATATCTAGTGATAAAATATGCAAAAAGTTCAGTAAATTAATAACATAAATGAGTGATTATAGCCTGTATCTGTTGAATTTGGCACTTCTGAAATTAAAAGTCAATTCCTTTACCACACTAGCAAGGAAGAGGAACTTAATTAGACACTAGACAATCACCATGGAATGTTATTATGTAGTGCATGATACGTTCTTTTTCTCAGAACATTATTTAGAACCTCTGATAAAATTGTGCAGTCTTACTGTGCCAGTTATGATTTTTAAAAAAAGACCCAACTTACAGCATCAATCTCCCTAGGTGGGATTCAAACACTTGCAGAACCTGCATGTCAGGTTGAGGTTGCAAAGAGAATTGTGGTCTGAAATAATGCTTTGAAACATGTGTATTCAAGGTATGGTGTATGCAGTTTAAACAAACCAGCTTCATTAGAAATACATTTATTTTCACCTGGTTACATTCTTCTGATATTATTATAATATGGGGTCTGCAAATTATTTCAGCATGTTGTTTTCAACTGCAAGTTAATTGTAGAACTATTATTACTAGGTCCTACAACTTCTTTCATATACATATGCTACTAACTTTACAAACAAGGAACTGAACAATCTCCCTTGTCACAGATAGTATATTTTTGGACAAAAGTTCTCAAATAAGTAAGTAAATAAATGGCTATGTAAGGGGAATTTAAAAAACGAAAAAAAGAAAGAAAAAAAAGGAAAAAAGATGCCATTTAAAGAGTTTTCCCTTTCCCAGATTACTTAAGGTATTTTCATTCTGCATAAAATTGAGAATTTTTGTCACAGGCAAATTAAAGTTATTTTTATTGGAATTAAAATGATTTCAGGGTTATACAAAAATGAAGGTTAATCTTAGAAAAGTTTGTCTCCCCTAAACTTAATTATTATTTACTTAGGCTTACTTAGGGTAATACACTCTTTAATGACTTGCACAGTAAAAGAAATTGAAACTACAGTTTAATAAAGTCATTTAAGATTGACTGTGTGAACTGATGCCACAGGTAGTATAAAATAATTATGCAACAGAAAAACTGGCACAACTGCATGTGAGATGATTTCTGAGATGTAGATGAGTAGACCGTAAAGGGGAGTTAAAGTTATTTTGTATCGTAACTTGTCCTAAGAATCTAAGATTTAATTTCTTGGCCTTCATATCCCCCTTGAAATTAGTATGCAGTTGGGAAGAATTGATCTTGCAGAAGTGATCACAGAATTGAAACTCTAACCCTGCTTTATAAAACAACTGGAGTAACAACTTCTCACTCCTATGAAAAATTCCCTGTATTCGTCATCTTTATTTCTTGAAACAATGTTTTTTTGCAATGACAAGTTCTTTTTACCTAAACTACTTGAAATCACGTTTAGCTTTAAGTAAAAGCAATATTCAATTGCCATTCAGTCTGAGAAGGTTTGAAACACCATCATCCGCAAATACACTGATGACTAGATTCTGTTTCAATTTCAAGATCAAAAT
Organism: Perdix hodgsoniae; assembly: GCA_035772895.1. NCBI lineage: Eukaryota > Metazoa > Chordata > Aves > Galliformes > Phasianidae > Perdix > Perdix hodgsoniae. The sequence continues at coordinate 5,112,735 of JAPSGF010000019.1, read as the reverse complement.
ACATATGCAAAAGTCCTAAAATCTACATCTCCCCTCTATCCCACACCTTAGCCACAAAAATTGAGAATCATGCTCATTCCTAACAATGAAATATTCCTCGGGGTAAGTAACATTAATCTGTTAATTCATATTAAAATAAAAACCTCAGTGCACAAATTGGCAGCAGACTATCGTAGAATATTTTGTAACACAGAAATGAATCACAGGATCATAGAAGAGCTTGGGTTGGAGTGACCTTATAGGTCATTTAATTTCAATTCTCCTACCTTAAGTAGGGCTGCTACCCACTAGATCAGATTGCCCAGAAAAAGAAATTGAAACTACAGTTTGAGTTTAATAAAGTCATTTAAAATTGACTGTGTGAACTGACACCACAGGTAGTATAAAATAATTATGCAACAGAAAAACTGGCACAACTACATGTGAGATGATTTCTGAGATGTAGATGAGTAGACTTAAAGGCTCCAGGGATGGGACATCCACAGTTTCTCCAAGCAGTCTGTGCCAGTGCTTCAGGACTCTGAGTAAAGAATTTCCTCCTTACATCTAATTGAAATCTCCCTTCTAAAACTATTCACCCTCTCCTATCAATAGAAAAAGTCCATATAAAAAGTTGTCATCCATCTTGTTTATAAGTTCTCTTTAAGGAGTGAAAATCTGCAATGAGGTTTCCACTGAGCCTTCACTTCAGACTGAACAAGCCCAGATTCTTCAGCCTGTCTACATGGGAGAGATGCTCTGGTTGTCTGACTATCTTTGTGACCTTCGTCTGCACACACTCCAGTGGCCCCAGCTTTCTTGCTAAGAAGAAAGGCTCTTTCTAAGAGCCTCAGGTACTCCAGGTGGGGGCTTTTTTGGTCCAGCCCAGGATACTGTTGGTCTTTAAGTCAGCAAGCACACACTGCTGATTTGTTACAAGCTTTTTGCCCAGAACCCCTAGTCTTCTCCACAGGGCTGCTCTCAATAAATCCTCTCTCAGTACACATGTCTGTGATTGCCTTAACCCAAACGCAACACTTCACTCTTGGCCTTTTTGAATTTTATTAGGTTCGTGTGGGCACACTTCTCAAGCCTGTCTAGGCGTCTTTGGATGGCAACTCTTTCTTCTGTTGCATCAGTTGCATCACTCAGCTCAGTGTCATCTGCAAAGTTGCCGAGGGTGTACTTGATCCCAATATTTATGCCATTGATAAAGTTCTTAAAGAGCACTGGTCCCAAGACAGGTCCCTGGGGATCACCACTCATCACCAGCCTCCACTTGGACAATGCTCTGGATCACAACATAGGTGCTCATGTACAATCATCTGTCCTCTTAAATGAGCAAAAATAATATTGAGTTATCAATAAACACAACACAGATTTTTTTGGTCTTGGAGTTTTACCAATGTTTCAGTACTTTACAACTGCCTAATAAAACCTGTGCTATCACCCTTAGTGGACTCACTCATTTAAAAGATAACTGCTTTCTCTATCCTGGCATTTGCTTGTATGCACCAGAGAAGAAAGAAGTTATCTATAGTATTCAGAGGTTGTGGTATGATTAGTGTAATGAAATGTTGGAATGGATAACTGTATGTGTAACATCTAAATTTATTTTGCAAAATGTGTTATTTAAAAGTAAATACAGATCTGCTTTCACTGAATTATGTTTTTTTCCTGTATATACATCATGAACTTCCATTGTTTCTGTAAGAACAGTTAGGAACTGAACAGACTGACTCTTCATTTCAACCAAATCACAGGAGTTTCGTAAAGTTTTGACTTAGATTAAATAAACTTCTCTTTCATTCTCAAAGCTGTCATGTCAGCTCATATCAGAGAGAAACTAACAACTTGAGTTTTGGGACAATATTAAGAAGTATATATATTTTAAAGTGTTTCAACTGGTGATTAATTCTCTTCTAAACAGTCTGTTTTGTGGATGTCTTCAGGGACTCCTGTAAGATTACTGTTGCTATCATTTCTAGCAGACACAATATAGACCTGTCAACATGTTTGGCCTTGCTGTGCCTTTCAAGATAAGTATTATACAGATGAGTCCTATAAGGTGAGTACATCTGAGTAGGACAAAATATGAATTGAGAAAAAGATCTGCAAAATTTGGAAGCTCCTCTAGTCACACATCCACATTTGTAGCAAGAAATAGAGACAAGAGATCAAAATATATTACTTTCCAATCTCTCAAGTCATGGTCCAATCTTTTTACACAGCAAAGGTAATGAACTGGAACATCAGAAGCTGCTAAATATTGAATAATTTCTCAACAGTGCTTTAATTTCATCCTGGCTGCCTTAGTTTCCTGCTTTCAAGCATAAATATGCTTCTACAGTATTTACCTGGCAACTAGTCTCTAGACTTAGAGAAAAAGAACATAAATTTAAGGTAGTGAGAAACAGCTCTGGTTCAAAAGTTAAGTCAACCAGAATAAGATTTTAAACATCAGTTTAAAAAGGTATGTTGTGCAACCAACTTTGATAATTTCTTACTTTTGAGATATACTAAAAGGTTGGCTATTGTAGCCCTAAGTGGTTTAAATGATTTGGGTGTCTCTATTTAACCAAAATTTTAAACATGCCAGCTGGAAAGTTGTTTTGCTTTTGCTTGTTTTAGTTTGGTTATTGAGGCCAATGATAATACAATCATGATTGTGTGTGTGTGACCTAAGTGCAATCAAAATATTGCTACAGGCAGAAGCACCACAGGAAGGACTCTTTATATGGAGAATCTTAGTAATAACTAAAAAGGAGAAGATAAGACAGACATTAGACACAAGCAGCTCTGTGTGAATAAAGCAATCATCAACATTTCCATTAACTGCTAGCAGGCCTTCACCATACTCTAGTAACTGATATTTCCCTGGCTGGGAAATTAGTGTAATGTGTGAATGTTGGAAACTATGCATTTCAACATGTGTATAAATATACACAGTTGAAATGCTAGGTCAAACCTGTTCTAAGCAGACTGTCTCTTTCAAATCAATGTAGAAACATTTCCACTGATATCAGAAACAGTTTGGGTGGAAAGAATTCATGATAACTGAGTTCAAAGTGAATTATCTCAAGGGAAAAAAAAAAATCCAATATTTGTTTGTAGCTGCAAAAATATAGATGAGATTTTAAAAATTTGGATTATAGCAAATATATATATATATTTTATCATGAGTTTCTTCACATTTCTTTTATACTTAAATACAATTTCTAAGTAATATTAAAGCTATGGGATTCTTATTTTTTAAAGGAAAATGAAACAAAAACTCTGAAATGTTTCTTGTCTAATGTTATTTTTGATATTCAATGCCAGATCTAGTATAGACCATTAAGGTACACCACGAAATAAGAGCAGATGTTTAGTGTAATATTGAGCCAACGATAAAGTTCAGGTTTTCTGCTGTTGGGAATTTTTAACAGAAACCAATTTTTCCATAGAGACAATGGTTTATTCCTTAGGGTTACTCAGAATATGTATCAGAATCAAAATTATCCATCAAGATTCTCACAAAGAAATACATAATACCAACATTAGCTCAAGATTTTTTTTCCCCATGAATTTCCTACACTGCTGAGATTTGTTTCTATATGCCCTGCAATGGCACATAGTGATTACTTTCATCTGAATTGGATTTCTCTAAAAAAGGTTTCAGAAAAGGTCTTTAAAATTACACTCTCAGATCTAAAAGTAGTAAATCTGGGATTAGTAATGTTTTATAGCTGAATTCTGTAGGAAGTGTATTAGCAAGAAATTCAGTTTACTTCTTCCTTCCCACAGGTAGTTCATTCTGTACACACAATGTTCCTTTTCATTAAAATGCTTTGCTTTTGCCTATATGCAAAAGCCAAGAGCTCACTTTTCCACCAGTTTTGCATATCCTGCTCTCATTTATGGGTAATCAGACATCTTGTAACTGTCTACCATGGACCTTTTATCTGTACACATAATGACAGTGAATTTTTAATACTACACATGATATTTCTATTCTTATTAGTGTGAAAAAAAAATCATTTTATTTACCTGTCAAGTGAATTCATTTTTTTGAGTCATTACCTTGATCTCTAAAGTATGCAGATGTTTTATTTCCACATAGCTTCTTCACATGTTTAACTTTTACACATAAGAAAGTAATGAAATAGGCACTGAAAGTCTTTAGTGAAAGCATTTTTGTTAACTATTGATTTACTTGCTAAAAATAAAAATAAAAACAAAAATATAAAAAAAGGGTTGCAAACCACAGTAGAACTTATTGGTAAAGAATGTAGTTTGATAAAATGGCAAAGAGTAGTTTCTTCCTGGTTTTCTGGTATGATATATCTAACCAGAAAAGAGCAGGGAACTTCAAGAGGTAAGCCAGCTATTTCTGTCGTTGATATTTATAAGGTACCTATTGATACATTATATAAGGGCCAGTGAATGATGCACTCTTCAGTGCAGGAATCCAATTAGTCATCTAATAAAAAAAGAGAAGCAAAGTCATGATTACTAGCCAGGAAAGTCATAAGATAATGCTTAGTCCAAGAGCAAACACATACCTCCCATGCAAGCAGCAGGAAGCAGCAGGAACACTCCCTATAAGGCTTGAAAGGAGGGCTCATTATAAAAGCTAAGATATCCTCCAAGACAGAGGAGAAATGCAGAGACTGGGAACAGCACTGGACCAAGAGACAGATCAGGGGAAGGAGGCAGATCCAGAGAAAAAGGGAACATACTTGCTACAAACAGAGCTAATTCTACTTATTTGTCTGCACAATCCTTTGAAGTTATGGACGTTTGTAACTATGCTGTCTCTTTTAGTTGTTGCAAGTAAGTGCTTGTATACGCACTTCTACTTTAACCTGGCTTGCACAAACTATTATTACACAAGCTAGAAAGAGCATCCTGTGGATATTCCCTCAGTCTGACCTATGGCAAAAGTGCAATGCTCAATGTGCTCTCCACTGCATCTAAGAGTGCTCTCTGTGAGCCAGACAAAGCCCTCCCTGATGGACAGCCTCAAAGGGGTACAGCAGACTAAACCACCCTCCATTACTATGGCACTTAAATCTTCCTCACATTCAACAAAATGACCAAAGCAATGTCACAGGGACTTACAGCTATGTCCCGCTAATGACTCTAAATCCATTTACTGGTGTTGATAGAATTGTGCATTCAGACTAGATTTCTGTGGTTATTCATCATATTCATTGGCCATAGTCATCATAACATATATTTCATTTTCTGGAGATAAACACTTTATATCCTACAGCTGCCCAGGGAGGAGGTGAAGTCACTGACACCGGAGGAGTTCAAGAAACTTTACAGTTTACTCCAGAAACAAGTTTAGATGTTGTACTGAGAGACGTGGTTTAGTGAGAACTATTGGAGATAGGTGGATGGTTGGACTTGGATGATCTTGGAGGTCTTTCAACCTTGGTGATTCTATGATTCTATGATTCATTAATAATAATACAGCACATACAGACAAGGTATACAGCCTAGACACATGGGTTTTAGACAACTAAGTTTAACAAGATACCGATCTCCTTCTGAACCACACAGTTCAGCAACAGAGGAAGAAATAAGCTTTTCTGCTGTTCAACTTTTGAACTATTAGGTGATGATTGAAGATTTCCTCATGCAGTCATGAAGTAAATAAATTGATAAAAGGGTTTTCTTTTGCTATTGCTGAAAATGCATTTTTAGCAAAACATGAAAAATTGGAAAGCGTGATTAAATCACAGACAACCACAACAAAATATAGACAAAACAACTCTGTCACATTTTTCCCCACATATCAGTACATAAGATCCTGAAACAGTTCTGAATCTCTGTCCTTTTGCAATAGGCCCAAAGTTTGCCTTGAATGTGTAGCAGTCTGATGAATATACAACTCAAACACATTACAAGAAACACATATCAAACTACCATCTGCTGATACAGTAGATCAGTGCATCAGCAAAGGTATGGATAGTGTTACTTTAGCCTCATTTGTTAAACATATTTCACTGTAATTACTGAGTTATGCTATAATTGTGGAGTGGTTAGGAATCTCTAGGAAATAAAATATTTAAAATGCGTGAAAAGAACACTTGGAGAATGAAGAAAGATGTTTCTACATTTCCAGTAGGAGATTTCTCAAGTATTCATAAAATTCTGTTGTATTACATTTGAAACAGGTGCTCATTAATCATCAGTAATTTATAGCCTGCGTGACTAATGTTATCAGTCACAAGAAAGTAACATTTTAATTCTTCTCTCATTCAGTACTCACTTGCAATTTCATTTATAGTTTTCAACTACTTTAATCACAAACATATATAGCATATATAAAAGAGAAATCTGAGTTAATAAAACAGATATTTCTGTATCATATTCTAAGTATTATTTACTAAGGATTTTTAACAGTCATCATAAAAAGAGTCAATCAGACAACATGTGGCCTATTTTCCCTCTATATCACTTTAGAAATTATTTTTGCATTTTAATAGTGCCTTATAAAGGTTAAAAATATTAAACATTCAGGTTCCCTCAGAAACTCAGTAAAAATTTTGTATGAGTTCTTTAATTATTTTTTTTACAAAGTATCTATTGCTCTTCCTTCTTGCTCTTACAATCCATGGAATAGAATAGGTGAGAAAGATGAAGAATGGAATATAAAAGACCCCAAGTGATAGTTGGATATTTCCTCTCAATTAATTTTCAGGATCTGGAGACTAACTGTAAGTTCCCATGTCTGATAAAACTCACCTTTTTCTGGTAGTCTTTTAAGAGAAAGTCTGCCTATTTCTTGCAGATTTATTTCAGGATTATAAATATTGCTTACTTAAAATTAAAAAGACTGGGACAGAAACATGAGATGTTAACTGTTGTTACTAATGCTAAAGTGAATTTAAGCGTAAGAAGCCTGAGAATAAAGCAGTCAATCTCCACTGCTTGTTCTAACCAGAAAACACAGACCAGCTTCTAATTATGATCACAGCAGTGGTTAAAAAAAAAAAAACAACTAATAATTATATATATATATATATATATTATTATATATATATGGTTGGAAATACTAAGCATCGTATCGGGTTACAGTACATCTGTCCTTTGATTCCCTGTGAGGGTATTGAGCTTCGGGCTTTTCCCGAATTTATTAATTAAATCCCAACTGGGTGAAGCCACTAGAGGGAGAGCTGACTGTATTTATTAAAAACATCAAGCTACTTGCTGCTCAGTGATTGTTCTGGCAGGAGAATGGAAGTGAGGGGCAAAGAAAACTACATACTCCAGACTCAAAATAACAAAAAAGCTACAAATACATCTTAAAACTAGATTTTTTCAAACATTTAGGAGAACCATAAATACAAAAGTGAAGGGACTTTAAAGAAGTCATCCATGATTTTCCACTCTGTATTAGCAAAACCAGATACCTTTATCTCATCTGTGATTTAACTTCAAGACTGTTCTGCATCCTTCCCAGTGTCTCTAAAGAAATTTTTATACTTTTCTCCCTCTTTTTTAACAATATCTAAATTATTAATTGTGTGAGTAGATCTAGCCACAATCTTCTCTATTCTAATCCTTGCAACTGCTACTCTCAAGTGGCCTTTGCCAGGCCTCTGATTAATCTCATTGCTTCTCAACTCAAATTTTTCTAAGAGATCAGAACTTTTCTTAAAATGCATCTCCCCCAGGTGCAACCAGCAAACTTGTAGTGACTACTGATTATTATTATATGGTTATGATTCCATGGATTTGGCTAATTTGAGTTGTAGTTGCAAGCAGGTAAAGGGCTGCTCACTACTGGACAGATCACCTAAACTGAACTTGTAATGTAATGATAACTGTGTATTTTTGCTTTCAACTGCATCTCCAAGTCAGAAGTGGAAAGTACTAACTAATGCTAGAAGTGAAGAAATCCTTTCAGAGTAAAATTCAATCAGTTATTTTAAAACTATGTTCCTCACCAGTTTATGTACTTGCATAAGAAATGTCAGTTGTTATTAGTATCAGGTCTCCATTCCTTAAGAGACTGTATTCAGAAACTGCATTAAAATGCTTTTCAAAATACCATATTATTTCACTATGTAAGAGGCCTATTACTTTCTTTCAGATGGAAGATGGGTTAGTTTAGCCTAGAGTATTCCTGATAAATTAATGGATTTTATTTTTATTTTATACAGATTGTTTTCTTATTTATTTATTTATTTATTTATTTCCCCCAGGAATTTTCTGTAGCATGACTATTCTTCAGTTTTTTAATTTTTGTTTCTGCTGTTCTCTCCAAATTCTCAAATTCTAGTCCACGTTGTTATTAATTCTCAGATAATTTCTGGCATTCCTTTTCGAGCCCAAAATGAAACTCACCACATTTGAAAACATTTAAAACACATTTGAGGCATTTGAAAACACCTAACTATTTTTTCTGCATACAAACCGATGTGTTTGCCTCTGCTTCTGACAACAGGTCTGGCAGGCTGAGTTCTGGAAAAAATCCTTAGCAGGCAAAAAAAATTTCTTCCTTTTCTCTTCACTATATGCCTGAGAAATACAGCTTTCTATTATTACGCAGCACAAAAGCTAGTAATTTTCTAAAGGGTGATACAAGGGGCCTCCCAGACAGTGAAAACTATAGAAAACAGCACTTGGTTGTCAGTTTTAGGGAGCAGCTGAAAATTCTGTCATGAGAAGCAAGAGTTTGGTATTGGAACAACTGAGTGAAGGAAACACTCCGTTTGATCCTGGTGGAAATTCACCATCACAAGGGAGAGGGTAGGTGGATTGCAATCTTGTATGAAGGAAGAATGATAAACAGCCACTTATTCTCCTTAAGGTCACTAAGAAGTTATTGGCACTGAGATTTCCAGGAAGCTGTCCAAAAATCAGGGAAGAGTGATGTAAATTTATGGGTTCTTTGCTACTTAGGATTGAAGTCATACTGAATTCCTATGTAGTACTCACAGTTTGGGAACTTAAAACTGTGCTTGACCATTACAGGTGAAAGACACGTTAAAAAAAAAAAAAGAAAAAAAAACAAACAAATAAAAATCCCATGTCATTTTCAATCTCCTGCTGGAGCCCCAAAAGCCATCATTGTTTCTGGTAAACAATAAACTCTTTTTCATTTTGGCTCTTCAAGATCAAGCTTAGGAGATTTTTTGCTCAGGCAAAGCTAAACCTGATTCTTGTCTGATTCAACCTTAAAATGAAGACACAGAAATGTTAACCTAAAGTTAATCCAAAGCATAATGTTGTATTTTCATCTCCTTCCAATCAAAACCCAGTACTAGTCAGAAGAATTATCCATTCTTTGTTTCAGAGGGTTTTGAGGGTGCCTCCTATAATCTTACTCCAGAAAGGCAAGAGTTGATAGTATTTATATGCCTTTGAAGCTTCATGTTTTATTTATGTTATTGTGTATTATACTTCTGGCCTCCTGAGATATCAGCCCTGTGAAAATTAAACCTTTCTGCTGAAGACATTCCAAAATAGGTTTGGAAAGCACTACCACAGTCCATGTTTACCAAAATATAACCCTTATTACTTTTTTCAATTATTAGAATCAGTGTTGGCTACATTTGAAGCAAAGATTTTGCTTTCCAATTCAGAGAATGATAAACAAAGGGAAGATAACTAGCAATGCAGGAGAACAAGGTAGTATGTTTTTGCCAGTTTTGCCATTAGATTAACCATACCCAATGTAGTGAACAGAGGGGAGTCAGATAACTGTCAACAAGGAACAGATGGGCTAAGGAGCAGCCAAATATTTTAAACAGTTTGAAAGACTACTAAAAAGTCAAAGGGTCTGTAGAGTAGTGCTGGGAAATGGGAAAGATGTAGAGATGGAATGGACAGTCTCTTTGAAGCTGTTCAGAAAATGGTTAACACTATCTGACACACACGATGGAAGAGTTACTGCATTAGAGGAAAAGCTGATTCATGTCTCATGAGAATTACTGCCAAAAGCAATTTCTACACAGACAATTCTGACCCACTTGTGCACTAACAAAATTTTTAAGTCATATGTTACAGTGGAGTTTCACAGCATTCAGCACAGCAGAGGTAGAAGTTTCATACAGATACACAAAATGTGAGCAAAATCAGATAGCTATACCTGATAAGAGGTCCCTCACAAAGAAGGTGATGCATGCTGATGTTTACATAATTCCACCCCATTATGAATTATCTGCAAAGAGGAATTGCTTGCAAATGTTGTCATCCTCAACAACTGTATCATACATGGTCATTTTATGTCTAAGCAGACTTAAAGAAAGACAATACAACTTTTATTTAAATATTAAATCTACACTGACCTTCTCAGTCAATATTTCCCTTTAATTGCTAATTTCCTATAGGAATCTTGAGAAATATGATACCTCTTTTTAAAATGGGAGGCTCTTTAACCCTACTTAGTCATCCCCTGTACAAAAAAAGCAGCAAGGTCTTGCATCTGGGTCAAAGGAACCCTCACTATCTGTACAATCTAGAAGATATAAAGGTAGAGCACAGTAGAGCACAGTCTTGCTGGAAAGGACCTGAGAGTACTGCTGTGTGGTAAGAGAGACATGAGTCAGCAATGTGCCCTCACAGCCCAGAAAGCCAACCAAAACCAGGGCTACAACAAAAGAAGCATGGCCAGCAGGTCAAGGGAGGTGATCCTGCCCCTCTGTGCTGCTGAGACCTCACCTGCAGTACTGCATCCATATATGGAGACCTCAGTATAGGAATGATGTGGACCTGCTGGACCACATCCAGAGAAGGGCCACAAAAATGATCCAAGATATGGAACACCTTCACTGTGAGGACAGGCTGAGAGAGCTGGGGCTTTTCAGCCTGAAGAAGAGAAGGCTCTGGGAAGAACTGAGAGCAGCCTTTCAGCATCTAAGGGGGTGGGGGAGAGGGTCTAAGAAAGAAGGGAACAGGCTCTTTAGCAGGGTCTGTTGTGATAGGACAAGGTGAAATGATTTCAACCTAGAAGAGGAGAGTTTTAGACCGAATATAAAAAGAAGTTTTTTATTACAAAGATGGTGGAGCACTGGAACAGGTTGCTCAGAGGTGTGATGTATGCCCTGTCCCTGATGACATTCAAGGTGAGGCTGGACCAAGCTCTGAGCAACCTGACCTAGGTATAGGTGTCCCTGTTCATTCCAGAGGAATTGGACTAGATGACCGTTAACTGTCCCTTCCAACTCAAACGATTCTACGATTCTATGACTTGCCTCCTGATCCATCAAATATACTCCAGTCTGCTGTGGCAATAAAATACATAAAAATTGAGTAGTCTGGGGAGAATGCTCTCAAAGTATCTTCATAACTACATTTATTGAGTCAAGAAACATCTTTTTTTGATTGCTGATCAGCAGTCAGATGTTCAGAAATCTTACCATCAGAAGAACAATACCTTAGGACTTTACATTTGCCAGTGAAATGTACTGTAGTCATTGCTCTTGTAATTCTGGTCACTGTATAGTAAACTAGAAATTATGAGTCATATATTCTATTTCCATTTGTACTGTGTCTTGCTAGAATGCTATTTGTCCATTTAAGTCATTTTCTACCTAGTGTTCACTTTGGTGAACTCTTTGTAGATCTCTGAGGAGGGCAGTAGAGGAAAGTGTCAGGCTCTGACCCTGGGAGCCAATAGCAGGATGGGAATGGCACAAAGCTACATACAAGGAGGTTCAGACAAGGTATTAGGAAACATTTCTGTACTTTGAGGGTCATCAAACACTGAAACAGGTTTCCTTGAGAGTTGCTTGATGTCCATGTCTGAAAATGTTCAAGAGTCATTAGGATATTACTTTCAATAATATGCTTTAACTTTTGTTAACCCTGAAGAGAACAGGCAATTGGACTTAATGATCTTTGTATATCCCTTCCAACTGAGTTATTCTATTCTATTCTTCTCTACTCTACTCCATACTATTCTATTCATTTAGAGAAACTTAATCATGTCAGCATAATCCAAAATAATGTTTAACAATACAACCATCTTCATTAAAAACACAGGAGAGATGAGCAAGTTATCTTAGAGATCTTCACTTTGTAGTTACAGCCAATAACCATATTTTTCACTGTAGTGGCTTTGTCTGGGATATAATTAATATTCTTCATAGAATCTCAAGTGATGCTTCATATTTTTAATGAAAATACTGGTGATAGCACATCACTCTTCTAGTTGTGGCTTGCAAAAAGCCAAGGACTTTTCAGTTCCTTATGATGCCCTGCCAGTGAGAAGGCTAGGACACACAAGGAGATTGGAGGGGACAGAACCAGCATAGCTGACCCAGACTGACCATAGGGACAGCCCAAACCATATGGCATTATGCTCAGCAATAAAAAATTGGAAAAAGATGGGCCCTGCTTTCCTGGAAATTGTTGAACATCTGCCATCTGATGAGAAGTAGTAAATGAATTCCATATTTTACTTATTTGTGCAGATTTTGTTTTACTATTAATCTATATTTCAATCCATGAGTTCTTGTACTTTTACCGTCCTGATTCTCTCTGTTATCCCAGCGTGAAGAGAAGGAGTGAGGGGCTGCGATGCTGAGCTGCTGACTGGCATGCACAACACACTAAAATCCTGTTCTTACAAAACAGTGTATCTCTGGCATTATTCCTATGGGAAGATTGTTTTGGAACCTTGCTGTTGTGACAGCTACATAGTGTTTTCTAGTATTCAAGCTAAATTAATTTTTGATGACCTTATGAACACTTCTTGCTGTGCCTGTTGTGCCTTATCTCATAGTCCTCTCTTTTCACTAATGTATTTGTAGAAAGTGTTTAGGAAAATAAATTTAATAAGAATCTGGTCAAACAAGAGTATTTGGATCTCTTCCCTGCTTTATCCTTCCCTGTGCTTCTTCCAATTTCATTTTCTTGAGCATCAGTGGTAGTACCAGCTGTCCCTTCCTCATTAGCTGGCTCCTAAACCACATTTCTAATAAGAAGCTAATATTCCCCATCCTAGCTAGTCATTCCTCATACTACAGAAAATAGAATCATACAACAGAGTTATAGAATGTATTAGGTTTGAAGACAAGATATCTTGGGTTTTGAAGTCCAAATCTAAATCTACTTTCTTTCACTTTAAAGTCATTATCCTTTATCCTATAAGTATTCTACCTTGCAAAGAGTCCCTCTCCAGATTTCCTGTAGTCCCCTTGTAAGTACTGAAAGGCTCCAACCATGTCTCCATGAAGTCTTCTCTTTTCCAGGATGAGCACCAGCTTAGCCTTTCTTCATAGGAGAGGTGCTTCAACCTTCTGATCATCGCTGTGGTCTTCTCTAGACCCACTCCAAATAGCTTTATGTCTTTCTTGTGCTGAGGGCCCCAGACCTGTATGCAGTACTGTAGGTGGGACCTCATAAATTCAAAGTAGAAGGGGACAGTCACCTCCCTTGCCCTGCTGGTCACATTTCTGAAATAGCCCAGGAAAAAAATTGGCCATAGCAGCCTTGGAATACAATGAGACAAGAATTCAAGGAATTTTAGTCTTGAAGGTCATGGTCATGAAGGGAAAGACATAAGCATTACAGTACTCAGGAATAGATTAAATAAGCCTCTCTTTTCACTATTCTGAACAGATTTTGAGTGCACCAAAAACTCTGAATTAGTTCCATTTCTCCCTGAAGATAGCAGCCCTCTTACTATCCCTATTATCCTTACCCATTACTGTTATTTGGTGTATGTAAAATCATAAACATTTATTTAGTAAACAGTAAATGAAGAAAAATCAAATAATTTAATCCTCAATTTTCAGCTCAATTCTACTCATTAGAAACATGGAACTAGCCTTCAAATTCTGGTTACTTTTCAGGAGTATTCAGTTAGAAAGATATAAAAACTGTAAAGCAAATGTTTCAAGAGAATTTCTTTATTCACTCTTCGACAAGGTCCAGTCTGTCCTATGCTGCTCAGACTACTACATAACATAACCCAATTTCTCCAATGTGAAATATGCTGTTCAAATGTTTTTATTTATTAAGTTTTTCAAAGATATGCTTCTTTCAGTCGAAGAATGAAGGGTGCGGAAAAAAGTATCAAAACAGGAATAGAGATCTACATTGCCTTGCATTGCGTAAACCATTTTGTTCCTTCGCAACAAATCATCAAGTCCTGTGATAACAGAGAAAGATGAAGACTGAGGAAGATTGACAGTTACACATTTTCTTGTGTTTGTTTTAAAAGGGGACAGGCTATGAGAGAAAATATTATTTTCAGTTATATTAAAATGTGTGCTGAAACATTACTGCTCTTACAGTTCTAAACAAACCTTCAGGGAAGTGGCAACTTAATCATGTTTGTTTTATTTTTTCCTTCAGCAGTTGGAACTCACATTTCTGATTCCTAACACCTTGTAAGCTTTAACAAATTTTAACACTTGAAATGAAGTTGAAACAAACGTATATACCTCAAGGTCCAAAAGACAGATGTGAAGCTAATAAGTACATCTGCAGTGAATTGTTATATATATCAGTTTATATATTATATATATCAGTCTAAAATACTGATCCTTAAACATCTGCAAATGCTAATCATAATATTAGTAATTATGTATTCTTTGTACTTTTCTTCTAGCATTTCAAATGGTAAACAGAACCTTCAAAGACACACTGCACCCTTTCATATTTCAAGTGAGCAAACAGGAAGAATGTTAAAAAAAAAATAAAAAAAAAATTGGTCAAGAGTTATGCACTGAAATGTTTCTATATTTGTTTTTCAGAAGATCCTATTAAAAGCATTACTAGTTAGTGCATCAGCACTCAGTCAATACATTACAATTCAGTCTCTAGAAATGCAAATAAACCGGGAATACATAAGCTCTGCCAATCAAATTTCAATTGCTTCTTTTAGAGATGTCATAAATTGTCTAGTTGGGTATCTTTACACAATATGACTAAAAACAGAGCTCCTCTACCCTTTTCTAATCCCATTAATGGCCAAAACATCTATAGCTAAAATCTTCAGTGAAGTCGGAATCCATGGTAAACCTATTAGAATTTGTGGCTAGGTGAACTGAATAAAGTCTTCTCTTGCCACATCATGAGTACTAACATACTCTAACAGCAGTGCTTCAGCTCCACATTAGTAAAAATAAAAAAATAAAAATTGCGATAATGGCCTTGAAAACTATGTAGAATTTGGTAACAAATACTGAAGAACAGTAAGGAAAGAAGGAAACCTCCAACTCTGGAGTTGGTGGAAAATGAATACAATTTTAATAATATATATTGATGTTGCAAATATGGTATTGTTTCTTTTGACAAATGTTATAATACTGCAATAGGTCTAAGCATACTCTAATAAATTTCTTCTATGGCTGACTTTTTTTCACAGAATGTCAAAACAGCTGCATGTTTCCCATCTCAGCTCCAGCGTATTGCCAAACTGACTGGCAGTTCTCACATTCTTGATAATGGTGATGTAGTTGTTAGTTTAAGCTAAAGGTGGAATTTTTTTCAGGGACAGTCATATCCAATAGAAATGGAAGAGGGAGCTGTTTATTTAGTGTCTGGTTTTGTTCAAACTCAATAACATTCAACACTTATTTGCTTATTTATTTAAAAAAAAAAAAAAAAAAAAAAGCAACTTTTAAAATATTCAAATATCCCCTCTCCAGCACAGAACACAAATTTTATTCATCTTATTTCTTTTCACATTCCATGACCGCATTCTACATTCTAAATCTTAAGAGCATTCTAATCTTACAGAGCAAAGGCACAAGGAACAACAGTGGACAACAAAATTTGCAATGCTTGCTAGGATTATCTGGATACCCGTCAGTAATTATTTTTCCTTCATTTGGTGCTAACAGAAATCTTTTCAGAGCCTTGTGCCTTTGGTCATTCATTTTCTTTGCTGTCTTTCCCATCACACAACCCACTCCATACAACTGGCATGAATCTTTCTTAAAGCTTCTGATGTTAGTGTATGACTGTCCTCATTGTTTGAAACATCAGCTTTTCTGAAGTACAGTCAGACATACAGTGCTAACATGTACAGATGATCACGGTTGTGCTGACAGACGCGCAGGGTTTTATGTCTCTTGTTACATGTCCATCTAGACTTACAATTTAATGAGCAAAACTTGCTTTGTTTAGCACTCCTACAACTTCAGTATTTGGCAACTCCATTGGAAATTTTCTCCCTTACTTCAGAAATAGTAAAGATAGAATGATTTATTCTCTGAGTAACTCAGAAATCGAGTATTATGGGAAAGTAAATATTGTCTTTCATTTGAAAGCAACAAAAACTTCTAGAAGCATTCAGAGTCATACTTACTGCATAAAGCAAGAGGCCTGAGCATTGCAGTAAGTTTTCTTAGTTTTGACGTAGTAACACTGACCACAAGCTATAGTCAAAATACATGCCAGGATCTATTTTCTTAGGCAAGCTGGTGCCTTTCCCTACCACTGAGTTGACAAATTGTGTAGAACTAAGAATAAGAATTGGAGGATGCATTTGTTTAAATGTTCTTTTAATAATTTAGAGTTGAAATCAAGTTGGCAACTCAGTGCTTACTAAGAGATCACAGCAGACCTAGGAACATTCTTGCTCAAGGACAGCCTTCAGCTTGTCTGAACACCTTACACTTAAGCTGCCTGAACAGATCATGCTGTTCCTGGAACCTTAGGAGAGCAGCACTTTCCAGGTACACATAAATCGCCATTTTTGTGATAGCATGACATCTTGTGGACTGCTGGTAGTACTACGAAGGGACTCTCTGTTCCTATCTTAAATATTGTTCACATCAAGCAAACTAGTACATGGAGTGCCTGTTTCTTTTAAAGCTGTCTGTGTCATATACACAGCTGTCAACTATTTATGGATAAAAAGCATTGCAGAGGGTAAGCTAGTGAGAAAGGAGATATATACGCAAAATCTATATGATGTACAGGCACTAAGCCCAGTGATGGCAATATGCAGAGCCCAGGGTAGGGGAAAGTACCCTTCAGTGGCTCAGCATCTTACTAGCACGAGGCAGTCATATAAGACAAGCTCATTTCCATCTCCAGTCTTTTTTTTTTTTTTTTTTAATTAACTCAATTCTTGGCAGGCAAACAAAATGGCAAGGGACCCTCAACACGTTGCCTGGCAGGCAAGTGGTAGGTCTCTCTTTCTAAATGTCTGAGAAAGGAAGATGAAGAATGGAAAAGACAGAAAACCTTGAAGATCTTGAGAGTTTTTCTGTTCCCACCACTCCCACCTCCTTACTAAAAATGGAGAATATTCAGGTTTATTTTAAACATTAGAGAATGACTAAAAAGCTTGCTTTCAAGACATGTGAGCTTGCGTGGTTGTATCACTGGTCCTCATCACTACCTCCTGATTAACAGTAATGGAAAAAATGTCTGATCATTAAGCTGTCTGACTACATTTGAATACATACCCATATATACTTTATTTAAATCTTTCCAGAATGATATATTCAAGGAAAACTTCGTGCTTTACTTCAAATAACAAGGCAGCACTGAGTTATGAGCCAGCCAAAAAGATGAACTTTATGAAGTGTATATAGTCTTTTTCCACAGGAACTGAGGTCAGTAGTTTTATACAACATGTTTCTTCGCTCTCAATTCCCTTTACTATGTTTTCACTTTGCATATGGGGTCACTCAAGTCTATTCCCTCTGTTTCAGGCCACCCACTAGTTCCTAAGTTGTAAGAATAGTCAGTGCTCCCTTGCAAGCTTTTAGATAGTATGAAGTGTAAATGTGGAAAAGGAAAGGTGACGGTACTTTACAAGAGAATAGCAAAATAATAGTAATCATCATCATCATTTAGATAATATTAAAAAAAAACAACAATGAAATCATGAAACATACCACAGTTTGATAGAAGACTGAGATACTGTCTTTAGACTTTTCTTCCACAGTTGAACTTATCTTTAAATTTTTGACTGAAAATGGAAATGCAGAAATACTCTGAGAACTTGGCAGGATGTTTCTATACTAATTTCATGAATGTAAGTGAGGCTGAAGTTTTGACTGGATATATAACCTCTAGATTCCTAGTCTAAACAGAGGGAAAACCGGAAGTTTTATCCTCTCTAGCAATTTAATATTTATTCCTAGTGAAAATATCAATCTGCTTAAGAATGACTTTTAAGCTAAAGTCTCATCAAGTAATGGACCAAATCTAGAATATAACTAGGGGTAGGATTCAGGACAAGATTAAGATCATGTTGATAGTTACTGAGTGTCCACACCACAGGAAAACTAGTTAACTGTATAGGAATGGTTAGGTCACAGCCTGGACCGGTGATTGAGCACCTGCTGAAGGGCCATAGCCAGCACTGGGAGTACAGGTGGAAGCAACTCATCTGTGTGATCAGAAAGGGTGGGTCCATAGGCCACTCCCCTCTAGCCTCATATAAGGGCTAGCAGCTGCAAAGGAGGTATCTCTATTTGGAGACTGCCTCCTTATGAATGTTCAGCAAACTCTGATCTTCAGAAATAAAGACGCTGCTTTTATTACCAGATTGTGACAGCTAATTTTCTTGGGAAAGCAAGTGTGAGCATAGCTGGAGCCTAACTCTAAATCTAGCCTTTAATGGAAATTTGCCAGTCTCACAGAATCGGAAGCTGAGCCTCGAAGGCTAGGAGAAGAACAATCCTTAATCAAATCTTTGCAAAATTTTGGCTATACCCAGGTCTTCCTGTTCAAGGAGAAAAAGCCAAAAAAATATGCATATATATGTGTCTCACAGCTTATATTTATGTAGAGATGTAGGGAATCAGAAGATGAAAGGAGAGAGAACTCTTTTTCTTAATCCAGACCTCATTGTCTGTTATAAAGGGAAAGCAGACAAATATATTTACATCCATTAACTTCTCTGAGCACTAGTGTGAAACTGCACAAAACATTACGGCAGTGCATCAAAACCAGAGAAGTTTCTTGCTTATAGGCCATTATACTTTGCAGTACCCAGGAATATCTACTGCACAGAGTATGCTCACTTCTGGTAAATTGAAGCTTGGAATTATGTAGAACACTACACATTGGTACATGGCTGGAGGCATGCTTAATGTAGTTTAAATTCCAACAATTACACAGGATCCAGTAAAATTCTGAAGTCTACCGTTTCTGTAAGAAGCTATAAACCAAACTGATAACACTATGGAGAAAAAACATCCTTCCAACTAGGACTGAATTCCAGGCAAGAAAAAAAAAAAGGGGGAACATGGACAATACAACACCTAAAGTTGAAGGGCACTGCATAATTTCACAGAAAAAAATAAAATAAAATAAATTTGTATATTTTAGATCTTATATATTCTTGAGAGCCAGCAGTATGAAACTTAAGCCACAAGTTCATTCTTCTGAACAGACACCAAATGCCATGGACAAAGGCAATGTTTAACTTGATACATCTCAAAAGTTTATTGCTTTACTCTAAATTCCAGATTTATGATTGTTTTAAAATGTTTACTGTAGATTTGTTATTTATTTATTTGAAAAAAATAACTTTCTACAGCTACAGAGAAAATAATTGCTATGATGTGATGACGCAGATGTCTGTGTCTGTCTGCGTTTAATCAGAAGATACTTAGCACTGCAACAGGTAATGAGTACCATATCAATTATTTTTCACAACAGAAGAAGTAAGACTGTGTTGACATATCCTGTCTGACAGAGGTAGAGAGAAATGATGGAATGAAACTCATGATCCTACCCAAACTAGCTGAATCACTCCCATTTCTTACAAACCATGCGTTTCTTTTATCTTGTCTAACAATGCTGGACGAGAATTGCATAGGCCTAGTAAGGAAGAGATAGCTTGCACAGAAACATGCTTTGCACTTGAGTCACGTTTTGATCAAACCATTTAGTCTTAATTGTTTGCTTTAAAACTGGATCTTAACCACATTAGGAAGAACGTGGTTCTGTTAGCAGACATAGACCAGGCTTGAGTCATTACAAAAGATGTAAACAAACTGGATAGAGTCCAGAGAAGAGTAATAAAAATGATAAGAGGTGCAGAAAATGACCTAAAGGAAAGGTTGAAATAGTGGAACTTGTTTAGTCTAGAAGAATAA
The DNA here is from genome assembly GCA_035772895.1 of Perdix hodgsoniae. Lineage (NCBI taxonomy): Eukaryota > Metazoa > Chordata > Aves > Galliformes > Phasianidae > Perdix > Perdix hodgsoniae. The sequence goes on along the minus strand of JAPSGF010000019.1, from coordinate 5,092,735 downwards.
AGACTGAGCTGGGACATTATCAGAATCTTTGAATATGTACTGTAGAGGAGAAAAAAAACAACAAACTACCATCCCTGTTCATTAATAGCAGAGTAAGTAATAATATAATAAATTTGCAACAAAAAAGAATAAGGTTTAATATGAAGGAAAGATATTTAACTATAATTGTCTAAAACACAGTATTCCTGGTTAAGATAAGCTTTAGAAGGCTTCTCATGAGTACAATACTAGAAACAGTACTGCAAAAATTCAGAGCACTAAGGCATATACCAGCCAATAAAGAGGGACTAAACATGATACAATTTAGCTCAAGGATAATAATTTACTTAACATTCTATTAAAAAGTAAAAATACCTTTAAGTGCTCAGAAAACCAGGAGGTGCTCTGCAGGGTTTGGAGAAATCTTTTTCATGGTTTCTAATAATAAATCTGATTGAATTTCTGCATATGTAGGATACTTTGTGTCTTACACAAGTGTATGGTATAAATCTGTTGACATGGTCCTTTGTATATGTTGAAGTACATATGTACAAGTGTAGATCTTTAAAACAAGAGGACAGTCCTTGGTCTTTAATACTATCTAATGAAATATTAGATAATATTCATGGAGTTTGATTATCTTATAAACAAAGCAACTACACTGACAAAATGACCTCCTTTGGAAGAAAAGTTGTTCTGTAAATTTCATTCTACCCACTCTTTATTTGTGTCTGTTTGTATAAATTATAAATAGCCTATAAAAATGCCTATTTAAACAAAATTCAAATTTTCACCTTATTCAAGAGGACATTAAATTTAACTGCTTTGAAAAGCTTCTCTATAAGTAGCTGTGATAGAAAATGAATATGTATATATAAAAACATATACATACACATTTTCAAAACTTATGGAGAACTTATGTACACTACAGTAGGTAGTGTACATTACATGAGCATTTTCTATCTTATCCACAGAAATTGTTCATATTATTTCAGCTGAAAAGGGAACAAGATAATCCAATGGAATTCTAAAGATTAGCTACAGTCCTATATAGGCACTGCATAAATCATGCATCTCTATTGTTAACTTGAACATACCATCTAAAAATAAAACATACACTTCAAACACAATTGTACAAACTTTGCTTCAAAGTTGAAAGTCAATTTAAGCACTTTTGCATGTTATTGAGTTAAAAGCATTCCAGTACCAGTTGCAAATCTCACAACTGTTTGTTGTGTTTTTTCCTTTGCAGATGTGATTCTGCTAATAGAAATTCAGAATCTGCATATTTATAAGCTTAACATTTAAATGTTCCAGAAGTGTTTCTCCCATATAATAACTTAATTCTGCAAAAATATTTGTAGATTTACCTTCCTAACGCCTATCCAGGTTATTTCAGGCGATTAGATGCTAGCAGAACTAAACCATACCCAGGATTTATTAAGAATTTTTACAATAGAATAAGCTACTATTATACAAAAATTTGTAAATATGAAAAATTAAGTTGCAAAATTAGAAAACTAAGAAGCTAAGACAATAGACCTTTTCCTGCTTCATATGTATCACATAACAATCAGATCAAATCAGCACATCTCATCTTTTACGTCAGCAGAGAATTCTCCCGTAACTTCTGAGATATTATTGGCAACCTGAAATTAATGGTTTCATGTACCCATTTCCAGCAGCATTCAACAAAGCACTATGCCTAACCATCAAATCCTTAGCATATTTCCGGAGTACAAAACTATAAGCAGAGATAGAAAGGAGACCAGTTATTAAAGTCAGGTATTTAATCAGATCTATTTTCTCTATGAAAATAGTCGTGCCTACATAACATGTTGCTTGGCAGGGACGTTTTTTTTTTTAGCAATACCTACATTGGCTCATCCATTCCTGATCTGACTGTAACCACCAACTCATTTTCACTCAGAGAGCACACATTGGCCAGCCAGCCACCAACTAACCTGCTACTCTGATAGCTTCACCCTACTGTTCCTGTCTGGAAAGGGCAGGAAAGTATTTGCAGTGTACCTAAACATTAGTTGAGGTTGATAAATGAACACCTGAAACAACTGACTTTCTAGCATTTTTGGTGCATTTTTAATACAGATAGATTTCCTCATTTTGTTTGTTTTCAATTTATTTAATCACTTTCTCCTGCTAATGTTTTTTTTAGTGATCCAATTTTAGCTGCCAAATGACTTCCAAAGTTTCCATTTCTGCCAATGACTTCTGTGAAGTTTTTTTTTTAAAAAAAAAAAAAACAAAAACCTTTCACATTGCAAGATTCGTATTTCCTGTCATTTGGAACCACACAGTCCTTAGAAAGGTTGTAAAAATCTCTTTGTGGTCAAGTGTTGATGGAAAACATTCTAAAAGTGCTTTTCTTAAATAGCCATTTGAAAACACATGAATCAAAACATTTAGTTAAGCAGTGTAGCACCTCTGCAAATGCTGTGCTACTGCATCAAAGACCACTTGAAGAAAAAAAACAATATTAACAAAACCAAGGTTATGTTTTCTCTCCCTTCTCTATTTATAATATCTGTAGGAGAAATATTATTAGTATGCTCTGAAGGAAATGACTAAAACTTGTCAGTGGCTTATTTTTCAACAGTTAGCAGCAAGAACTCTTATGCATGCAAAACCAGAGCTGAATATGGAACTTAAAAGCCAATTTTAAAACAATTTGCATTCTTTGGTTGTATTCAGTCAACAATTCTTATAAGTGTTCCAATTCAGATAAGTAGTTAAATCATGTAAAGGCATATTTCTACAAACAGCCTTTTTTCTCAACATGTATTTTTCAAAATGACTCAAAAAAGGATTCAAAACACTTACCTGCTGACTTCTAATCTGATGTTTCATTCCTACAGCCAGCTGTCTGAAGTCATTTTCTACATTCTAAAATAAGTTTACTGCTTTGAAGGGAAAGCGGTGGTTGTTGCTTTCCTCATCTTTCAAAAGGCTTTCCATAGTATCTTCCTTAATATCCTCATAGACAAACTAAGAATACACAGACTAAATAGGTGGATAGTGATGTGGACTGAAAATTGCCACCTCAAAGGCCTGTGTTTTAATGGAAGGCTGTTTAAACTCCATGATCTTTAAGGTCTTTTCCAACCCGAGAAATTCTATGATTTGAAATGAGCAGCACAAAAATCAAGCTGGAAGCTGAGCACTAGTGGTGTACCATAGGAGTTGAAACTGAGTTCAACAGTTTAACACCTTTATTAATGATTTAGATGATCTAACAAAAGCTTGCAGATGATATGAAACTGTGAGAAGTAGCTGATAGGCCAGATAGTTGTGCTGTCATTCAAGGGCACTTGACCGGCTGAAGAAATGGGCTGACCAGAATGTTGGGAAGTTCAGCAGTCCTGTACCTGGGGATGAGCTTAGACTCTAGTGCAGACTGAGTACTGAACAGCTGGAAAGCAGCTTTGCAGGAAAGGACCTAGACATACCTGTAGATGATCAGCTAAATACAAACAAAAAATGCGTCATTGCAGCCAAGAAGGCCACAGGAACTCAAACATCAGTGTAAGCCATACAAAATCTAAAAATAATTAGAGCATCAAACATAACTAAAGAGAATCAAACACATAACATGAAGTGAAAGGTATACATATTGAAACCTAATCTGACATTTGGCAGAATCATAGTAAAAAGATTTCAGGGTCCACAGAGACACTATTCATCAATAAGGTGCTTATGTAAGTGTGGTCTGGTACCTAGATCTTTGGCATACTTAAAAAAAATGTAAAGAGAAAGGCTTTGTTTTTATATTATCTCAAAGGAATAAGTGTTAAGTAAAGTTAAAATTAGAACATTTAACTAACATTTGCACCATCAATAAAGCAAAAACAGAAAACAAGCCACAAATGTATGTGTTGGATTTTTGTTTGTTTTGTTGCTTTTTTTTTTTTTTTTAAAGTGAAAACTTTTTTGGAAGCTGTTCTCACCATCTAAGGTGTTCTTTTATAAACAACTTGGCTGTATCAATTGAAATTAAGTTCTTTTATTAGTTGGCTCTATTTCTTTTGGAACTTTTTTAGAAAGTACATGATATTGAAACTATGAAGTCAGTATCTGCACATGCTTCCTGTTAATGAGCATGTGCAAATAAGTTTAACTTGTTTAGAAGAATTTTCTAGTTTTCTACCTAGGAAATTGTTGGACAGCACAAACACACATACAAAGAAAAACAAGGAGAGAGACAGAGAGAGATGAAAGAGAGACAAGCAGATACGGTGTATTTACTAATGAGTTCTGGCACTATCCCTTGTCCGGATTTAGCTTCATTATTTGTGATGGGATTATGTTAATTACATCTGTAGATTTTCAGGAAATCATAAAATAGTTTGGGCTGGAAGGAACCTTTATTTTCCCCCAAGAACACCTTGTTAAAGTGATGAGGAAAGAAGTACAAGCCAATGAACTTCATCCCAGCATGAAGCATTTCTAAAGAAATGAGTGGTGATGAGATCTGTGTTTTAAGAGAGGTGAATGAGATAGGTTTAAAAGAATAGTTGATTTGCAACATGTTCATCAGCACACATCTCTTATTTAAAGCACACAATATATTAGGTACACTAAATGTGATCACTCAATTTTTTAGTCTTCCTCCAAAACAGTTTTGTAACAACAGCCTAGTACACAGATCATGTAGCTAGATAGATTGACATGGATTCTCAAACACTTTTCAAACAGAATTGGATACTGAATAGCCTTTTCAATTTCATGATGAAATTATATCAGTGTTCTGAGAATTTGACAGACATTACTTTTGGTGACCAAAAAAAGTAGCCTTTCAGCCAGTGATGACATGTATTAGTCAACACAAAGATTAGTAAACAAAATATGCATAGAAAATGCAATCTTGCTTATAATGTATTACATAAATTGAGAATAAGAATTCATTTCTATATGATTATGATTTAGCAAAATTGCTTGCATTCTTAATCATTATACTTTACCTTTTTCTGGTGAGGGATGAGGGACAAGTTAATGGGGAGAAAAGAAAGAAGGATTGAGAGCAGAATTTCAAGGTTAAATTCAACAGGGTCAGATGGTATTGATGAAGTAGTTCCGATCTGTCATTTATTTAGAATCATGGCACTATGTAAGAGTGGCCTATGTGGAGTTAAGTCAGTGGATCTAAAGGATTTAGTACAGAATTTTTGGTGAGCGCTCTATACAATATTTTTTTAATGAGTTTAGAAAAGAAAAAGATCTGGTAACTGGAACTAATAAATACTGGTAGTTTTTAAGTATAAAAACTTCAAAGAGATTATACATGCATTTATGCATGCTTAACACAGGGGAAAAAGAGAAAGTTTTAGAAAAGAATAAAAGAACTAGTGGGCATGACAGAGATGGTGGAAGATTTAGATCAGTGGGGCATGAAAATTGGATTAGGATACCAGATTAGCATCTGTAGCAAGCAGAGAGAGGACAAGCAAAAAGACTAAAGTTACTTAACATGTTGTCAGTTTTCTCTTGGAAGAAGCTGTTTGGGACTTGCACAAATTGAGAAATGCATTCATCCTTCAAATCTGCCTTTTATCTAGCATCTATGTCCTGAAAGAGTCAAACGTATAGAGGATAAGCAGAGTTTTGGGCTAGGAATTTGACAAAAAGTTTACGAGCAAATGCAGCAAGGTCACTCAATTTTGAGTTTTCTTTCTCATGAAGAGAAAATACTTACAAGAGGTAAATTTGTAATGACTTTAGCCAGATGGTGCTTAATGAAGAGAGTAGTAAAAAACAATCAACAGGAGAAAATTACTGGTCTAACAACAACGGTTGGAAAAAGTGAAAGCTAGTAAAGGAGTTCAGAGAAAAAATACAATTCATTAACAATGATGAGCTGGTGGTAGATCTAAAGAAAGGACCTGAAGTCTTTATAGGCAAATGAAAGGTTAAGATAGGAAGAACTGAGTCATTAAGGGTGAAAGATGGGAATGCTAGGTCAGAAAAATTTTAGTAAGAAGTCATTTTAGTAAGCAGAGCTACTTCTCATCTAGTAAAGAAATGTAGTCAAGGAAACAAGTCAGTTCACAGATCTGAATCGTTATCCACTTGAAAGCTAAAAATTACTGAGATACTAATTGGAAGATGAGGATAGAAGGAAAGGATAACTAATGAAAAAAAACAAACCAACAACACAGAGACACACATGAATGATACAGGACATAATGGCAGAAAGGAATATAAAATGAATTAAAGTGATCACTGAGTACTGAAAATGTGAGTTGCCAGCTAGCTAGTTAATGGAGAATTTTGAAGCAAAGGATAACTTCATCATCACAAACAATTCAACTGCCACTGCATCATTAATTATCATTTTGCTTGCTCAGTAGGAAATTCAGTAGTCTGTGACTATAAATCTTATTATGTACTGAAGATGAACCATGCAGTGATTGAACTATGAATTTAACAGAAACTGATAGTTTAAGAGTTAGGTGGATGATAGTCTAGCCCCAAATACTGCAGTCACAAACCTACTTTCATTAGAACATTAGGCCTCTTAAAAAATCTGCCCTGTTATTTAAAAACTGGAAGATTAAGCTAGTCTATAGAATCTAAAGCTTCTTTGACACATCACAGGCAAAATGATGCATAGTATTTCTCAAATAATACAGAAGTATTTAAGTACTAGAAAATATTATCTATATTAAATAATATAATTTGTATTTCAGTACATTTTTATTTTGACTTTGGCCATTTTATGTATACTTGATGTCCCCACAACAAGTACTGAACAACAGTTTTTTGTCAGAGAAATTTTTCGAAAGAAAAATATTTTATCTGAACATTCCACCAAACCACTTCTCTACAAGATGATGTAAAAATGGTTGTATATCACCACTCTAGTAGTTACTAAAACAGGTGTTGCTGGTTCATGCTATCATATGCATGAAGTTACGGATATTTATTTTATGGTTCCTTTTAAGCTGGAAGCACAGATTTCTTCTACAAATCCAGCATTTATGCCTTGGAAGTGTAGGCATTTCTAGGGGAGGTATTCACAAGGACAACATGTAATTTAATAATCTGTATTAGGTTTTCCTCTGCTTAAGAGAGAAAGAGGTCATTCAGAACCTTGTTAAAAAAGACACTAAACTCTAGGAGTTCAGAACTGTTAGGCTATCATATCCTTTTTCCAGGATGTACCTGGCAAAAGCCTATAAGTTCTGGTCTTCCGCTGCTAGCTTACTCTACTGTTATTCTTTAAACTTGTAGAACAGTTCATAATGTTAGTTTGAACAACTGCTCCTAAACATCCAAAAAAACCCAGTAACTACATACTAACATATATAGCATGTTAAAAACTTAACAGAGAAACAAAATAATAAATATGAAACTATTTTTTTAATCCACTCTCTATGCTGTAAAAGTAACCACACATCGAGATTTGTGATATTTTTTTTTAGGGCAATGCTTCATAACTGTTGTCAGTTCTTGTGAGCTAATTATAAATCCTGTGGATGTGCATGTTTTCTAATTGCTATAAATGATTTGCAATTGCTAGGGGAATCACCTTATTTTACAGCTTATACTTGGTGTCATGGTCACTGGCTAAGACAGTGAAAACTGCTGAATTTTCTTATTTAAACAGGAAAAGAAAAGGTACGCACCACCTACAACTAAATAACTATCCACTTACTTACTCTATATATACACACAAACATGCATCCATACGCATGTTGGAGCTTTTAAAATGCATTTTCTTTGATAATTATGATAGTAAAAATATGTTTTCTTTTAAGTTTTTACTCTAGTTACAAGCAGGTTGTTTTTTGTTGTTGTTCTTTTGCCAATGATTATCATTTACCTATTTCTTAGCAGGATATGTTGCTCCTACGCATTATCTGCCAAATTGTCTGGCATTTTTCCTGTCACAGTGAGACCCAAAATCTGCCAGTTAATTTTTGTGGAGCTGGCACCTATAGGTATTTGCCTGTAAAAATATAATTGCTTCCTTCCTTCATTTATTTATTTCCTGACTTTAATGGTTTTGCTTAAAACATTAATGCAAGTGCCAGAAAAAGTTATTACTTGAATTGAAAACTCCATGACCCAGAGATTCAAAATATCAAAAAGACACGTATTTTTTTAAAATGTGAAAATGACTTTTGCCTACCTTTTAATTCATGCATTCCTATCCTGGTAGTCTGTAACATAATTTACAAGGTAAAGGTGACTTATCCACCTCCTGTCATTTTCAGGATCTTCTAAACCTTCAGATGCAGCATGACAAATTCTTCTGCTGTTTGATTGGCACAGTCATAGAATAACAGTGTTAGACTGAGGTATGTATTCAAAAGAGAAAGATTATTCAGCCATGTAAAAGCGTTAATGTAATTTCTGCCTGGGGGTTTTGCTAGTTTTTTGAAATCTGTAGATGACTTTTCTTTCTTGGGACTGAATTTTATCTTTTTGTTCTGTGCTCATTTCAGCATTTAAACACGCTTCCTTTTATTGCTGATGTTTGCAAGGAATTTAGAGAAGTGTGTACATGCCAATGAAATGAGGCTAACAGCCTCACAGGCCTGCTGCTTGCCATGCAGAGGAAGTCTGGTGAGGCTTATTAGCTTCACTGGCCATTGAAAGAAATCTTGGTGTGAGAAACAAAAGCAGATAGGACAGGAAAACACACACAAAAAACTTAAAAGGCTGCATAGTAAGGCTGGAAGCAGGCTGAGCAGTAGCTACCATCTTGTATCACCCAACTGGGGAGGTAAGCAGGAGAAGGAATGGGGGATTTTTCTGCAGACCAGAAAAAAATGTGAGGGAAACAACAGACAAGTTACAGGTAGAAAGGTCTGATCTACAAGAATGAAGGCCACTTATCTCCAGAAGGTGAGGAATCTGTGGCAATTCAAATCTCTGCTGCTCTAGATAAGGGTGCCCACAGGGAGGAGAGAAAATTGGTAGGGCACCAGTATTTGGGCAAAAAAGGCTGAATGTGAGAGCCACAGTAAAATGGTGATGTCTGTCAAGATGAGTCTTTCTTCCACAAAATATCAACACTTACTCTTGGGCTTTTGCACAGGTGGACTCAGCAATAACATTTTCACCAGCTCCTTCCTGGCTGACTCCTGCACCGCAGATGATTTCCAGCCTGACAGCTCCACAGGCCACAGTCAGTTCCTATTCTGCTTAACTGCCCAAAGCAAACAACCTGCTTTTAACAAACAAACTATGTTTAACCTTTGTTAAATACAAAAATCTTCCTTAAGTAAGGCTAATAAATATTCTTTCCCAATCTTCTCTAAGACGAGGTTTTACTCCGCAGCGCGAGTGCAGAACCTCAGGATGAACTACTGCTTACAAGAAAACCAGAAACATTTCAGCCTGATTATTTAGAATGTTCAGCTGTATTTCAAAGAGTTGCAACTTCCCTGGCACTTCAGGCTTCCTGAGTACTTTGACCTGGATATCTTCTGCCTAGAAGTCTTCTGCATAGCCTTTTTCTAGGCATCAAGATACCATTCAGAAGAATTTCTTTCCTGGATATCTTCTGTCAGCTTACTCTTGGCCTGTGAAGAAGCACCTCTGCTGCCATGAAGATGATTATATTGGATGACATGAAAATACCCATGTAATTCAGTAAAATATGTAAAATTGTAGCTTTTAAAACTGTTATCTGGGAAGGAAGTTATTTTAAGATTTAGAAGAGTGAGGTGTACTGGTAGTTGAAAAAGAGTGTAACTGCTGCTTTGTAATTAGAAATATAAATAAAGCTTAATGTAATTTTTAAAATAAAGTTTGGCTCTATTTCAAACACAGGCTCGCACTGCTGCTGAAGGAAAGATAAATGAAAGAGCCATTTTGATTCAAGGTTTCCCCTGGACTATTTTGTAAAGGTTTGCAAGTGGCAAAGAATAAAACATGTTGGGAAGCAACATGTAGTAAGAATGACTCTTGGGGACCTGACACCGACAAACTTCCTGAACTGAGCTCCTGTAATTCTGAATAAGAGATTCTCCCTCTTCTTTTTTTTAATCCTTTGAAGATTGAGAGAGCTAACTACAGATGCAGGTGAATTACTACTAACTAAATAGTGCTATAATGATACTATTGATAGTGTCCATGCTAGAGTGTTTTTAGCTGAGACAGAAAATAAAGAGGAGGAATATCTCTTAAAATCGTGCCAATTGCAACATGTTAGAATTGTTAAATGTCTGTTATTTCTCTACAAGTTCTACAATGCTTTAACATTAGTACATTTTGAATAAGAGATGCAAAGGTAAACGTTTCCACTGTTCACGCTAATAAAGAGAGAGGGAAATTGTGCTGTCTGACATGGGTTCTCTCTTATCTGCATTATACACTTCTTTTTACCTTTCATTTATGACATCCAGGCCTTTATTTGATGTTGGAATTCACATTTTCCGTGATCTATGAGAAACTTTCATGTATGTTTTTCCATTATTCACCAAATGTCTTGTAAAATATGTGTGTGTTTTTTTTTTATGGGATCAAGGTGTTAAATCACACTCCTTGCAATGCCTGTTTTTCCTTTTGCCTCACTTCCATAAGTGCTAACTCTTAAGGACTACATGCATGAAAAGAAACTGACTTCCTCATAGGCCATGACCTTTCATGCATAATATAAATTCACATATTATGGTTATAACAGAGTTATAGTTATTCAAAAGTACTGCAGAGAGCTATTTGACATCACTGTATATATGTGAGGGCAAAGGGAATTGAGCTACAAAGAGAACCAACTGTTTTTATTAATGCACAATTTCATAACTAATCATTTTGTTGAAGCATAACATACATCTTGGGAAGTAATATATTTGTGTAAGACATTTGTAAATATAACTATGCATAAATGCTTGACTTCAAAGCATTCCTACTAGAGAATGATCATATTTTAACAAAAAGCTCATCTTTTTGTTAGAAATAGTTGTATTTGAGGGAAGAAGTGCATTACAAGGTATACTCCTCAATACGAATACTCCTGAATATGAGCATACCTCACTTTTCCAGGCTGAAAATCATGAAATTAATTAAACAAAGTCTGTAGATGAAAACTTCAGGGACTTGATTTTGACTATCATTTAGTGCTAGAAAATCATTTTGCAAGAAAAGTAAAATACTTAAGTTTAAGCTTTTGCATTCTCATTAGATTGCCAACAGCAACTTCAAGACCAAGACAAAGAATAATGCTTCTCTGCATCCTCCTATGTACATAAAATTAATTTAGGTTGGAAGTTATATATAGATTCTTCTCATACTGATCTTGAAACACTTTTGGGAGAAGGGTGAGCAGAGCATCAGTTAGCATGGCTGACATGACAGGCATAAGTATGATAACCCTCAAATTTACCATGGCTGCTAATTAGGACTAAGTATAGCCTATAACATGCAACATTCTTAGCTTAGAAGCAGGTCTGACAGTCTCACTAATTTTAATAACCTTCTGCTAAAATGACTGATCAGTGGCTTAGAAAGATCTCATGTTTGTGAATGTCCACGTCTCAGCAGAGCCTTCTCTACTCCAGACTCTCTCAACCCGTCATCATAGAAGAGGTGTTCCATCCCTTGGATCATTTTTGCAGAGTGGAGGGGCAGTACCACCTCCTTTCACCTACTGGCCACACATCTTTTAATGCAGCCCAGGATTCTGTTAGCCTTCTGAGTGGTGAGGACACACTGCTGGCTCGTCAAGCTTACCATCCACCGGTACCCCCAGGTTCTTTTCAGCACGGCTGTAATCAGTTGTTTCACCCCCAGCTTGTATTGATATCAGAGGTTTCCTCAACCCAGTTGCAAGATCTTGCACCTGGGTTTAGTGAACCTCGTGAGGTTCTACTAGGCGCACTGTTTGAGCCAGTCTAGATCTCTTTATATGGCATCCTGTCTCCTGGGTATGTTAGCTACACCCCACACCTTGGTGTTGTCATCCGCAAATTTGCTGAGGGGTACACTCAACCCCACTGTTGATGTAATTGATGAAGATATTAAAGAGCCTAGGTCCTAGCACTGATCTGTGAGGGATACCACTTATCACTGATCTCCATCCAGACAGAGAGTCATTTACCAGCATGCTCTGAATTTGATCCTGCAACCAGTTTTTCATCCATTGAACAGTACACCCATCAAATCCTTGTATTTCAAATTTGGGAAGTATTATGTCTTACCAAGTCAAAGGCCTTACTGAACTCCAGATAGATGACATCAGTGTCTTTTCCCTTATCCATTGATGCAGTCATTCATCTGATTAGTATCACAGTTGTGATCTTGGGATCAGGGATCTTCATTAATAAGATACCAGCTGACTTAAACTTTTTCCATTTGCTTATTCAGCATTGAAATTAAAGCACCGAAATAAAAGTATTGCTGTTTTTTCTGTTAGCGGTAATTTAGCATTTCTGTTTTCAAGAAATACATTACAATTTGAAAATTAATATCTTGTTGTTGATAAGCAGAGCAACAACAGAAGAATTGATCTTACCATTACACTTTTTTAATTGATATACATACAAAGACTTGACTATCTCATAGGATAAAATTAGCAAAGTTCTACGCTGTCTAGCAAGAGCACCAAACGAACAAGTTAAAACTGAGAAAACAAAGCAAGTTAGCAATATATGGCTATTCCATGTGACCATTATGCTTTCTACTCTAAAATCCTCAGAGATAATAAATAACTTCCAAATGGAAGCATAGCTTGTCGGAAATAAACCCACTTGGCCAGGGAACCTGCTGATAAACCTAGGGAAGCACACTAACCCAGTGTGAGCAAAAAACTTCATTTATTGTCCACACACTGGGCATTTTATAGATGTAGGATCCGTTACCATGATTACAAACAACTCCATAAATCATATACCATGGATACAAAATCAAACAAGCAGAACAATGATCAGAAGCCATGCAACCCACTCCGCTAATCAAAGCGGTTCTAAACAAGAACAACAAGTCCCAGTGCTAGGATATGATTTATACTACACTCCAAACACAATGCCCCCCTGGCCCCTTAGTCACGTAGCATTAGTTTCGGGCTTGTTCGAGCACCTTCTAGAAACCCCAAGCAGAATAAACACCCTGCAATAGCCTCCATTGTACCTTAAGTCCAACCCCACTACACAGAAGTGTTGTCACATTGTTTTAATCCTCTACCCGCAGAAAAGTTGAAGCTGATGCTATTTGAATATAAACACAGAATTCTACTCTCCTGTTCCCAGTCCATGGGAACATCATCATTCATACTTGCAATACTAATGAAACTCAGAAATTTGATTAAAGATGGTATAATCTCTTTGTCTTCTGATATATAAGGTTTACATTTCAAACAGTAAATAGAAAAACATGCTGTGAAACAACCATAATGTTATTTCAATAAATCAAAACACGGTACTTGTAAAATGGAGAAAAATTGAAGACACAAAGTGACTAATCTCCACTAAAGAAACAGTCGCTTCAGATGTATGTTCTGCTGAATTTGCAGTGTTCTTGGCAAACACTTATGCAGTCTAAAAACTGAAAATAAAGATCTGCTTAAAGTCAGTTCTAACCTATTTCCCTTTAGCTTTTCTCCTTACCCCTGATAGTCACTATTCATTACAGCAGGTCAAAAGTTTTGACTTCTGTAAATTTTTGCTAGAAAGACAAATTCATGTATCCCTGCCATTTCCATCCTTATGGCTTTACTGATTCTACCTTAGAATTACTTACAGATGCTGTAGGCCAGCTACCACCAGACATGTCTTCCCTATTAGATTTTAGCAGGAAGTGCTAGAAGATCTATAGCTGATAGCACTACTTAAAACCAGCCACAGCCTTCTAACGTCAGAGTCCACAGGCAAAATTAATATTGTACGTGCATGACATTCATGCAAATATCTTGAAGGATATTTAGCTCAAACAAATAAGCCACAGCTTCCATAGCTGTTTATTTATGATTTCTCATACTGCTGACTACTTTACTTGTAGAACCAATAGCTACTTGTCTTCAGTAACGGTGTGAAGAGACATACAATTGATTTCCCTAACTTGCAGGTAGCAAAGTTACACAGACAGGTTCAAATTCTGATTTGAAGAAGACAATTACTCTACTGGAAATTAGGTTTCATTCACCGAAGACATAAAGGGCATATTCCAGAGAAAGACCTACCTGTAATACTGAATATTGTAAGTACTGAATACTAAATACTGTGATGGAAATTACAGTAATAATACCAGGGTTTGGCTACAGAAAATGGGGACAAGCCCAAATACGATGGGGGGGAAGGAAAGAAATCAAACAAACAAACAACAGCTCCTTACCCTTAGAAGGTCTCAGGTAGGCAGGGCCAACCCTTATATGAGGTCTGGGAAGGTGTGGCTCCTGGCTCCACCCTTTCCAGTCACCCAGGGACATTGCATGCACCTGTGTTCCCTGGGTTGGCCCTGCCATCCTACTTGGTGCTCAATCACTGGTTCAGGCAATGACCTAGCATTTCTACTACACCTACCAAGTGAACATCACAGTGTTCCTTGTAATACATGGTTTCTGTTTTTGGTTAGTTAGTAAAATGCACATGACAGTCTTTCATGCTCAAAGACATAATTTTCCACCAATTACTGGATTTTGCTGCTTGAATCAAAGCACAGTCCTTGCTTCAGAAACTAAATTAGGAACAATGTGGTTTTATGAAAGATGAAAATATAAAATATATAAATATATAAATATAAATATATAAAAATAATGACAAACAAAGTTTACACATGAAGAGGAGGCTCAAGAGTGACCTTATTACTCTTTACAACCTTCTGAAAAGAGGATGTGGTGAGGTGGGAGTTGCCCTCTTCTCCCAGGTAACAGTGATAGGCTGAGAGGGAACGGCCTCAGGTTGCACAAGGGGAGGTTCAGGTTGGATATTAAGAAACATTTCTTCTCAGAAACAGTAGTGAGGCATTAGAAAAGGATGCCCATGGAGTGGTGAAGTTACAGTCCCTGGAGGTTTTGAAGGTGTAGCACTAAGTGACATGTTGATGTTGGACTTACTGGTCTTTCCAGACTTAACGATTCTATGATTTTATTATAAATACTGTGAAAATAGACAAGCAGTA
Organism: Perdix hodgsoniae; assembly: GCA_035772895.1. NCBI lineage: Eukaryota > Metazoa > Chordata > Aves > Galliformes > Phasianidae > Perdix > Perdix hodgsoniae. The sequence goes on along the minus strand of JAPSGF010000019.1, from coordinate 5,077,678 downwards.
TCCCATGTTCCTGGTCATTAGTCAAAGCACTTGATGCAGTAACACAAAAAACCCAAAGTTGATGAATGTAGCTAAACAGCAAATTGTACTTTCTGATTCCCATTATGTTGATACTATCTGTGACCTGAACAACTGTCACTTGTAACATACATGTTACTCTTAGATATAGACTTTCTCCCTGCTGTTCACATAAAAATAATTTCCTTACCAGATTTTTCGAAAAATAGGGAAAGATTTGAAATGAGAATATATACTTCATATTTAGGATGGCTAGCAAGAATTTCTTATCTTACTTAAACCTATTAGGAACTACTGTGTTGGTTTTTTGGCTTAACAAGTGATTTCATTTTTACAATTACTGTTTTGATTACAAATGTAAAAGAAAATGTTCCAAACATAAAATCTTAAATAAAGGCGTGAAAGCAAATACATCACTGGGATGTCTCAAAAATAGGAGAACTAAAGCTAAAGTCTTCTGCTACTCTACATGTTAGCTAACGTGACATGATTTCAGTCCTAAAACTGACTCCATATGTAATGTATTGGAAGTGCTCTTGCCTGTATTTTTAACACTTCCCAATGCAGTTAAATACAAGTTATAATTAGATCCTTTTCTCACCAAAAATAAATAAATTAATTAAATTTTGAATTTTTGAATTTTATAGTAAAGTGAGGAATGGTAACATTAAATGTATATAACTGAATGCTTCTATAAAATAATTCTTTATAAACTAGACCTCATAAACTCACTGCTACCTTCAAAAGCAATGAGAATCATTTAAATATTTAATTTCCTTATTATAAGTGATTTTTTAAGCTTCAAATGTGAAAACATGTCCTCATTATAGCCAATGAGGGAAAATGATCACACATTTCACAAGATTCAGGATTTCACCTGCAGGCTTTCCTTTCAATCTTAAGAGGAATAGCTGGATGTAAAGCAAGAATGAATTGAGGGTAAGAAATGAGCTGTTATTTAAATCACTTCAGTCATGGAATGTTCTGCAAAATCTGTCTTCAGCCCCCTAGCATCTATAAACCCATGCATGCAAGATAAGTACTCATCTACCTCCTCTCGTGTAAACAATCTACTGTCTGTGATGGTTTGTGGTGGTACATTTAGGCCATCTTTTGCTATCTGGCCTATGCATTACAGAATCAAGTTTGTAAAAGTCTCTATGGTTAGCACAGAAGCAGTCAGCAGAGAGCGGCCCTCAGACAGTGCAAGTTGTCTACCTTTGAGAACGTATCACAATCCTCAAAATAAAATCTTGCAAAAATATTGTGCAATTGAAGGGTCAATTGTTGGTGCATTAGCACTTAATTCCCTGGAATAGTGAAATAGGAATGAGCTCATTAACAACAATATTTATTCCTGGAACGGGGTATAGAGGCAGCTCCTCTCCTGCTGCTCCGTTTTGCTTTCCTCCTGCAGTAATTCCTCTACCCCATACATTTAATTTCCATAGACCATAGTGTCATCTGGCAGTAGTTGCATCTTTAGCAGCTGTTGCTGGATGTGCCACACACAAACACAGCCAGCACACTGTAGACATCCTCCCTGAAGTCCAGTTGTGTTACTTGGATAATACACATTCCCCAGATTGTTGCTTCTCTCCTCCTTCCCCTCTGCTACATTCAATGAACTGCTGGAAGGCATTCTGTGAACTCTCCATAATCTCTTCAGGAAAAATTATCCAGGTTAATTTATACTTATTTTACTCATCGATTTGAGCTGACCTTTCTCTACTGCTCTGAGAATTATACTACCGTATTTTCAGGTTACTGAGATGCTTTCAATGTTTTTCAAGATATAGGATAAAAGAGTTTGTTTCTGCTGAAGTTGTAATGGAAACAATTATAAAACAAAAGCACCACACAAGAAAATACAATTCTAGACTATGTTTATCAATTCCCAGCTTATTGACAAGCTTCCTCATCTTCACTAAAAGTAAACGTGGACAATTAGCTTTCCCTCTCTTCCCACTATTCTAATGACACAATTAGAGCTGCCTATTTCCTCTTCCTATTATTAAAATATGGAGTAGTTTTTTTTTTGTTTTGTTCTGTTTTGTTTTTTTAATCCTTCTAAGTCTTCTTCAAATCTCCTTATTACTTATTTCTTATTATTAAGAATAAGATGATTTTAAATTAATTCATAACAGGTTAGTGAGGAATCATCTGTTGCACTAGAGAACAGAGGTCCCTTCCAACTTCAGCTATTCTGAACACATCAGTAAGTTTTACACTTTGAAAAACAAGGTATTGATGAATCAAACCAGCTTACTGATCTATCTCTACGGATTTGCAATTACATGTTCCTCTATACACAAATTTTATAGTAAAGCTACACTTTATCCTTTGAAAAAAGTTTATCTCAGAATGAAACATGGTGCTCATCTTAGAATTTAGTAATCCTATCTTTCCTGTACAATTGTGCAGCCAAATGTTATGCTCATAAAAAAAATAGTCCAAAAAATGCATGCAGTTTTACACTTCATAGAAGTAAACAGTAAAATAATATTTTTCTTACAGCATAGCACATATTCTGGATTTTTTCCATGAATAAAACCACATTTATTAACTTTAATTTGATCGTAAAATACTCTCTGTAATTCTGAACATCCACCTAAAGTTTTAATTTAAAGATTCACAATCCAATTGCACTATTTAGGGTTATTGTGCCAGTTTAAACTGTAGGCACAGAGTGTGCACTTATGAACATCCATTTCCCCTGAAATAGAGCATCAGACTTCCACAAACATCAGTTATATGCTGCAGCAGTAAAACATGTCTATTCATTCCCGGCATCAGGAAGACATAGCTCAAATTTAAATAACAAAATGTGACATCTCTCTTTCTACAAGTGGTTGGACTGCACCTATTGCTAATCCTTTTACTGAGGGTAGCAGATACATTGAACTTGAACCAGATTCTGTTTTACCTCCATATAAACTTACCAGGCAGACTCTGCCCAAGCTCTTGCATATCTTGAAACAAGAAGCTTAGAATACAGCATTTTAAGGTTCCAGTAATTAATATATTTTTTTCAAACATATGTTTTATTGGAACCTGCTGGCCTTACCTACTTTTCAAAAGCAGAAAACCACCACACACTATGACAGAAAGGAAAAAATCACTTTCTTCTAACCAAGACTCTTCAATTTCTTCCTGCAGATTTCCTGCTTTAACACACGCTTAATACACAACGTATTTTATAAACAGTGTATGGTGGTCTCCCAGTGTCATGTCTGCTTAGCATAAATAGATGACTGTCTCATGTCTAAAACATTATAAATGTATGTAATAAGAGAAAAGGACTGCACAGATTCATGTCAGTGGAAGTTTTCTTAAGGTTCTTAAGTTAGGTAATTTTTTATTTTATTCAAACTTCCCCTTCATTCAGTGCAAGTATGCAACTGGAAGCAGATATATTCCTTTGCCTGAGATACTTTTACATCATTTTGCAACAGTACCTTGGTTCTGTAATCAAATAGCACCTGCGAGCACTTTCCTGTGAAGCTATTATTTCAACGTTAAAACAAAAGGAAATATATATTCTCCTCCATGTACATTCAGAATTCATTATTCTATTTAATCTCAAATTAACGTGTTTCAAATGCAAAACTGCATTATAAACTTGTGGAATTAGCCAAACTGCCCTGTTAAGGACAGCTTCCTGATGGTGGGAAAGACATCAGAAGAATAACAGCTCTCAAGGTTTAAGTGGTGCTGGAGGGTATTAAACTCCATAGAAGAGTGCAAATCAGACGTGTCAGGTACTTTATATTCGTGGACAATTTCACAAAGGAGTTGATCGTGCTCTACTTACATTATGAAAGCCAATAGGAATGGCATGGTTACCAGTTTAAAGACTGCAGTATTGAGCCTGTCACATTGGCTGCTAGGGAGTTTTTTGTGTTAAGTGTTCAAAGCCAAACATTCTTGTAGGTATTTGCTATTAAATTGTTTCATAAAGGCCATTTTGAGCTTTTAGTTCTCAAAATACTGTAAATTTGCATGAGAACCTTGGGGCAAAATGCAAAATTGATATAGGTTAAAACTGCTGCTGCAGGATTCAACCCTGAGTCCATAACTAGAGTTGGTATAATGAAAAGATTTACCACTCAGCTGTATAAATCTGCGACAAGCAAATAACTGCTGTGTGTTTATTCCCCTGAATACCATTCCTAAAATTTTCATTTTAATGAACAAAATATCTAGGTATTCTGTATACTGACACAAGCAACTTACTATATAGTTTCTACAATATTTTTCTGTTAAATTCCTGTTTGCAACTCTTACTTATCATATAAAGAAATATGCAGCTATTAAAAGTTACAGCTATTCCAGATGGAGACTCATTATCTCTTATCAAAGCTGTCTCATTTTGCGTGAAACACCAAACACACAAAAAACTCTGAATGTTACTCAATAGGATGAGCTTAGTTTTTCTCTCTGGAATTACTCCACCTTTACGTGAAATAGGTTCAAGTAAAAGAGCTGAGACCCTGTCCACAAAGAATTTTTCCCTCTAACTTGGCAATGAGGACTATGAATAATCCCAAGAAGCTGAGGGATTTCAAAATAGGCTTTAGAATGTTCAGAATGGACTAAGAGCTTGTATTTCTCTCCCCTACTGTGTTTTAGTTGGGGTTAAACATTATACGCTTATCTAACAGGATGCCTGTCTGCCCTGCAGGATCCAAAGAAGCATATATAAATCTGCCCCACACATTTGCCTAAGACATCTGAGAGTTCCTCTGCCAGCTCTCTGAGCTCACAGACACAAGCCAGATGTGGTCTGGAAGCTATAGATCCATTTTAGTATGGCCTTATGCCCAAACTAAAACATCTTGCCTCAGCAGAGCTGTGTTAAAGACTAGATGGCTTCTCGACAGCAGCTGGTAAACACGGCCAGTTCCACTAGAGGCAACAAAAGATCACTCGCCTGTGTATTTCCTTGAGAATTCTGTCTGCAAGTCCCACAACTAATTAGGTTTATGGAGATTCCCAATTCTATCAAGATTTCAACAGTGCTGTACATGACAAGAAATAAAAGGACAGGTACCCATAGGAATTGTCTGCAGAACTCCAGCACATGGAGAAAATGAAGATTCTCCAGGTGTAGGGAAGATTTTGATTTTCAGATAACTACTTAGAACAACAGAACCTTTGCCTCTTTGCCTCTGGTCCATAGTCCCGAGAAGCAGTTGACTAGCCTTAATTGAAAAACATCAATGCGTTATAACTTTGGATGCTACTTTGACTAAATGTTCTTTTTATAAAGTGTAAAAATTAGTGCATTAATCTCACTCTAATTAGGTTATTAATTATGCAAATTTATAGAAAATGTCACATGGTTAAACAAAACTGTTTTGTTTCCACTGAATTTGTGCACAACTATTGCATATAATTCAGAGACTACATGTGGTAGAAATGCTCTTGCTCTATTCAGATAAGATAAGCTGACATTTCCAATAAACAATCTGAATAACTCTGAATACACAGTCAGTTGGAGGCATGGGGGAGGGGGAGGATTAATTTCCTTTTGATTAAAAAAAAAATACATGAAGCCAATAGACTATCCTAGTCAAATGATTGACAAGAATTATATAGTTAGCTGCTCTGGTCAATACAATTCTACTGAGCATCTTGGAATTTCAATTGCAAGTTTCAGATTCAAATCTGCCATTGACCATATTAAACATTTGATGATTTGTTCACAGTTAAAGAAAACAAAGAACAATGTCTGCTGTTACTTGCATGATTGATTCATGCAAGTTCACAAGTGTTTCATATATGCCTTACATTACTGCTGGCATGTTACCTAACTGTACGGAGATTCAGCCCTTATATGATCAAACATTCTCACTTGATATATTTTATTAATTAGAAAGCAATGAAATAAATCACAGAAGCATGTTATTTAATAGCAAGAGTAAACAAGATGCTTGCTTGTGCATGAGAAAATCTCAGGGATCTGAGTAGAAAGCTTTAGTAAACTGACCACTGATTGATTTATTAACTATTATTATTAACATTTTGCTGTTTGGAATACACTGTAAGGATACCATTGCACAGAATCCAGACAGGCTTTATGTCATGTATGATGAGGCATGCAGATTGGACAGAATGATAATTACAAGCATTTTAAAATGTCTGTGAAGTACAACTCAGGTGATACTTGACCTATCTGAAAATTCACTATCTAAATTATTATCTAAATAAGTAAAGTTCATTGATCTTTACCTTTTTACAACTTTTTCCTTATTACTATGTCTTATGAATAGTCAAAGATATATAAGCATATATTTGTGCACACTGCCTGAAATGGAAATAGTGCTGGTTTTCAACACATACTGACTTTGCTTTAGTCTGCCATCTAAACCAGGATATATGTAAGTTTTTCTAGCTATGCAGTACACTGTCACTGGACTTTGACAAGTTGCAATAAATACAGTGGGAGAAAACTGATCTTGGATACGTGAAAATAAATTTAAATCATTCCACTACACTAAGTCTAAGCAAGTTTTAACCCAAACTCAGTACCTGTGTTTCAACAATAGAAGTACGATAGATTTCAGCAGGTATCTGATATGCATTGGACTAGAAAATATATAAAAAAACTTATGGGAAACCTCATGTTTCTCTGATTCAGGATCTGTCAGGATAATGATGGGCATCTAGAATGTCATGAAATTCCTATGTGTTAGTCACTACCTGGAACAGAAATCATCATTACTATGAAAAGCACTATATATAAAAATTTCAGAGACTGATCCAAATAATTCAGAAATGAAAAAAAAAAACAAAACACCACCAACAAAAACAACAACAAAAAAAACATGGAAAAGATAGTTAGAACCTGCTGATTTTTTTAAGTTACTACTGCAGAATTAGTGTATATATATGTGTATATATATATATATATATATATATATTCCATTTGAATACATCTTTTCTTCAGGAGAAACTAAAATTTACACAATCTCTTCCAGAATTTTTTAAGCATTGTTGCTCTCTTCTTTCAACATGCATAGAAGTACATGGATATTTTATTCTCCTAGTCACATGCATAAAAAAAAAACAACACTTTAAACAGGAAACTTCAAATAAAATTGTAATTTATTTAACTTCAGCTTTGTTTGTGCTTGTGTATGAGTCTCTGTCACAATCCAATTTGTGTCATTTCTTCTCTGATTTTAACAATCCTTACCAATGACTACCGTAATTAATATACACACACTGTTCTGTAAATATACCAGCCATCAGACTTCTATCCAAACATTGTTTTTCCATTAACATTATGCACAATCATAACAATGTACCTTTATCAGGTATATTCCACTGCCATTTTACAACTGCTCTCTACTGTTGTATTTCTCTCATACTGACTCTCATAAGTTTCTGGAATACATATGGTTTTATTCTAATCAAATAAGCTTAATACAATAAAATGTGCAGACAGCATTTCAGTGTTTTTTTTGTTGTTTTTTATTTTTTTTGTGGTGGCCAAATGCTACTTGCGTATCTGTTCACAGACTTTTGATTACTGGACTTTGAGTTATTGAAATGACTGAGTTGATCAGCAGAGGACAAATATGACAATGATTTTGCAGATCAGCAATAGTGAGATATAACTGAAAGTAAGCTAATACTCTGACTCAGGAACATAACATTAAGTGAGATGGACAGAGAGGGTGAATAGAAGGATCCTGAAGAACAGATTCCTAGTGAACTAAACAAAGCTGAACTTTTACTACTGTTTTTCAAATCTATCTTGAGCTTAAAAATATATACTTTATAAGATCAAAATATAGAGATATTTGTTCTACTATGCAGTGCTATAGAAATGATGGTTTTGAGTCTAGAGTAAAATGACAAGTCTGGGCAAAGCCCTGGCCTTAATGCTCAGCAGAAAGTTTGTCCAAGGAACGAAGCAAGATTACAGAGTGGTCAGCAGCAGTTTCCACTTCCTTCCATTATTCACAGAAAGGCCTCCATGGATATGCATTCTGGGGAGAGGAAAAAAGCACAGCCAGGAGATCTGAAGAAAGTCTTGCGATCCCATGAGCTTGCCTTTAAGCAAGTAAATGCAAGCAAAATCACTCTTCTGCTGCAGACTGGGAAGGGAGACTGGAAAAGGAACTGTGCCAAGGAAGAAAATAGGGCATCTATCTCCAGACCTCTGTGCTGACAGCTGAGGAATGAGTCCAGTGTGTGCAAAAACTTAACCTTATCCATCTTCTAGATTTCTTGTGTAATCAAACTGAGCTCTGGAATAGCATGTGCAATTTTGAATGTCTTATTAACCAAAATAGAGACATTGCTTGCCAACTGTGTTTTTCTAATTTCCCACAGCTCAACTCTGCACCATATGTCTTTAAATCATAAATATACTAATAACATTTATCCTTTCAAGTTGTAATTGCCTAGGCTCACTGATATTTGTGTAATCTTTTATTATTTTTTTACACTGCATATGACTCCACTTATCAGCTGCAGCAGTATTTAAAATGGGAATATCATAAAGAAAATAAAGACATTTAACTGAAACAAAGTTAATGTGCAGTTTCTCAGATTCCTTACAGACTCACTTCAAGACTTTTTTGTATATAGCATATGGTACCAGTATCCCCCTTTTATGAATAACAGTGTGATGATAGACTCATGCCCAGTTCATATTTGCTGTACACATGAGATGAGATTTTGTTGGTGATGAGAGCCTCTGAGAATATAATTCTAAAATAATGGTGTTTAGGTCATGGTGTCTTATTTTTGATAACAGGATTGCTCCCTCTATTTTTTCTAAATACTTTTTCAATTAACACTTAAATACTCAATCACTAAGTCTTCCACCAACTTTCTGGGAGATTTGCTACAGAAACATCAGCAAAGCTAAAATCAGAATGGACTTAGTTCATGATTTCCCTCTAGTTTTTATGTTTAGTTTTATTCTCTATTTTGGGAAAAAAAAAAAAAAAAAACAAAACAAAAACCCACCGCTATTACAAAAGTTAAAATATTTAGGAGGCAGCTGTATCATTCAGTAGTTTAAACATTACACTGTTTTAAAACCCTTCACCTTTTAGTGTAGCTCTAAGCCAGCTTCTGAAGACAGAGGAAAAGCAAGAAATGCAAGGGGCTGAGGAGTGCCAAACAAAGCAGATGCTCCTGAATTCTTTGTATCTTCCCCTCAACACTTCTAGGACCAGATTTTGTACAAGGCTTTTCCTAGAAAGTCTACCTGTAGTAAAATTGCCTGTGCAGATACATTCATCTCTATAAGATAGGAGACAGAGTAGATATCCTAAAGTAGAAAAGATATAGAACAAGCAGAAAAGGTGGAAAGTTGAAAAAAATATACATGAAACAGAAAGGAAGAAGAGAGGTTGGCTTTAACAAAATGTACCAAACATGTATGTTCACTCTCTTTGGAAAAAGAACAAAATAAAACAATGCAGCACATCACATCCTTCCCAATCATACTGAAACAAGCATGTTTCTTTCAGCATGTACAATACAATATGTATTTCACTGTGTAAGATGGGCATTTCACTTCTCTCTCCTGGTCCTTAATCTTACTTTTGGTGGCCAACGTAAATTATTCTCCTAAGAACTATTACTACCAAAGCTGCTGGTATTGCATTCTTCCACCCGTCATTATAGTATTTTGAAGTTGTTTCTGAAATTTTCATAAGCAAAATCTCTCATCAGCCACATATAAAAAAACTTCTTTAGAAGATCCTGTTTAAAAACCTATGTACTCACTAGTGGCTCTATATTAAAGACACTATGTGAAGAAAATCACTGATAGTTTTACTAACTACTAAATGTCCACCGAAGAGTTGGGAAATGAATGGTAGAAGATTACCTACACTGTGTGATTGTTTGTCCAGGTTTACGGTATTTGTTTTGAACTACATGTAATGCTTCTTGAGCATCTTAAAAGGAGTACTCTTTCCCTGGAAGAAAATTAAATGGCGTATTTTTATTGTATTTTAAAATATTAATATTATCCTATGTTCACCTTATTAACTTATTCCATAAGCAAATGTTTGTGGTATAATTAATCCTCTGAGAAGTAAATAAAGCCTACAGCACTTAGGCAGATTTATAACCTTGTCAAAGCAATTATAACTGCATTAATTCAAAGGCTGTTTTCCATGCCTGAATTAGGAGAGAATACAACCAAAGACTTGTGGTCCAAATGTTGAGGTATATATACACTATATTTTGTGTCAAAGGCTGTTTTTTTTCTTCTGTACAAAATTTAAACTTGTGCATTTGCACTTTTTTCTTATGAAACATAACCAGTGGAACCAGATCTGAAAACATTTGTCCTCAAAGTTTTAGCAAAACAAAACTCATCATTTAAACATTCTTTCATTACTGAAACTTTAAATTCAAATTAAAAAAAAAAAAAGCCCTTTTCTTCCCAAAATTAATAAAATTTACTGATCTGCTCTATGATAATCACACACATATGCATGAATCTCCAACCCCCCCCCCCCCCCGCCAAAAACAGGGCCTCTAATGCAGTCAAGTAGCTCTTTTTTCATAAATTATATATGGCTTTAAGGAAAGGAATAATTCAGTAGGGTCCTACACAAGGTAGAGGCTATTCCAAAACTGCTATTTGAGATTCAGTTCAAGTTCACTTCAAGTTTTTCAGAGAAAAATGCCCTTCTGCAGATCTCCTCCCTGTTACATAAAATAGGCATGAGCTTAGCTCAGAAGGGTATTCATTTCATATAATACATGTTGAATATTTGGCCTACACAGATTTATCTTGAGATTTACCATGTATTTACAACACTGAATACAAATTCTTTGTCAATTCAAGAATTTAACATGAACTGAAAGTGTTGTTTATCAAGAACATGTACATGCTATACATGATGGGTTCCCTTCTTTTTCCCACTCCTTCTGTGCACAGTGTGATACAGTAGGTATTTCAGTTACATGAGAAGGCTCCATGATCACTCATCCATGCAGGTGCACCTAGTTATGATAAAAATGGGAACTTCAGATATTCTTCCTCGGTGCTGGAGTTCAAGTGTTCCATACCTCTTTTTCAGCTGCACTTAGTCTCCATTTTCTGTGAAGCATCATGTTTCTCCTTCTTACTGACCCAGTAGAATTTCTTACAGGAAGATATAAGTGCAAAATTTAAATAGTCTCTGAGTTCGGTAATTTACATATTTTAAAAATATTTTAAAAATAGAAGTTTCTTAACTCTTCCTTAATATAATGTTAAAAAAAATAATCTGAGAGAAAATTCAAATTTATGCCATTGCTGGCCTGTAGCAAATTTCCTGATGCATCTCATGTGAAGTCCTTTAGACACAGAAGTAATTTTCTTTAGACAGATAATTTAATAAGTCAGTCTATTCTAAGTTCCTACATGGTAAATAGAGAGACGGTGTGCTCTAAAAAAAAACAAAAAAAAAACAAAAAAACACCACGTAGTGGGAATTACCTTTCTCCATCTATGACTAGAGAATCTAATGCAAGTATCACATAATTGCAAGTCAAGAAATTTCTCATCAGTTTCCCAGAAAAGTATGATAAAGCTAAGGACTTCTGCACTAGATTTTGTGAAACAAAGAAATAAACAACACAAAAAAGCCTAACACCCAAACACACAAATACACATAGCTGAGAAAGGAAATTTACTTTAAAATTTTAATTTAGAATCACTAGCCCTACAGATATACCTCCTCAATTATGAAGTATATTTAAGTTCACATTTTCTTAATAGATTTGAAAGTTTACCAGTTATTTACGTGTATCTTTCAGTGTGAGACCATCCTCTGTCTTTTTGAAGTTATTATTAATGCCGATAATTACAACTCTGCAAACTAAAACAGTTCCTTAGAATACAGAAGGAAAACTACAGGAGCAACCAACAATCCAGGCTCTTTTATTAGGCAAGCACTGGAATTTATCAGAGTCCTACATGCACAACATACTGCAAAGCTCAGAGATAAAAATACGCATCTAGGCAGATGGGAATGAGAGATTCAGATCTGTTTCCACATCAGCTCCATGTTTGAGATGTGTGCTTAAAGCAGAAGGGTGCAGCAGTATTGTTGCTTGCTATACATATTACATAAGAATTTTGGTTATTTCTAGGCTTAGCTGATTCACTGTAAATAACTGAACCACATGGTTTAGTTCATTGGGCAGATGTTATAGGGTCTTGGTATCTTTGAAAACATTATAAGGTGAGATTTTATGCACCTGATAAATATACTTTTTTCTGAAGTTGGCATATTCTAAAAAATGGCTTTGAGGATTTAAGAATTAAATATAGACACATAAGTCCTCATTATCTCTGCATTTACATTTCTTAGAGGCAGAATACAGTTAACATGGATTTCCTAACTCCCAAATTTAATTATGAGGGTGAATAAAAATAAAAACTGGCAAGTACTAAGATGCCACAGTAAAAAGATGTACTGCAAATAGGTTCAGATTTGTTTTACTCATTTAACTTAGTTTGTAAAATGAGGAATGAATAAGTACCTTGAGCAAGAATGTTTGTCCACACAAAGAACATTAACTGTATTTCTGTGTGACCAGCATACGAGGTGTAGAATATGGGAGGATTTGGCTTCTTAGCAAAGTAGTGCTTTGTGTTTGGGTGGTTTGGGGTGCTTCCAGGGCCAAGATCCTGAGAGTCCAAAAGCCCTGGAAGCTTTTGGCTGAAGCTCTGCCTATGGACCCCATAGCCACAGAACCCAATGTCTTGCAGCTTGGCCTGTAAACAGTCATGGCTTCATTGATCTGTGACTCATCTTCACCCACAGGCACATATCCTGGCCTGGCTTCAACCTGTCTCCAGGGAGGTGCCTATCTCTGGGGAGATAGGGCTGCCCTGCTCCCGCCCCGGTTTGTGGGATAGATCTTGCCAGCTGCAGTCACCAAAAGATCATCAACAATTCCCTTCCATGGTTTGTAGGTTTGGTTGGCTCTCATATTAACATCCATTACCATAGAGTCGTAGAATCATAAAATAATAGAATTGTTTGAGTTGGAGTGGACCCTTACAGGTCATCTGGTCCAATTCCCCTGCAACGAGCAGGAACATCTACAGCTACATCAGGTTGCTCAGGGCCCCATCCAGCCTGACCTCGAATGTCCAAGGGTAGGGCATTCACCACCTCTCTGAGCAAACTGTTCCAATGCCTCACCACCCTAATAGTAAAAAATCTTCCTTATATCTCATCAAAAATTCTCCACTTTTAGTTTGAAACTATTTCCCTCATCCTACCAAGACAGACCCCACTAAGGATTCTGCCCCCTTCTTTCCTACAGCTCCCTTTTAGATACTGAAATACCGCTATCATGTCTCCCCAGAGCCTTCTATTTTCCAGGATGAACAGCTTCAGCTCTCTCAGCCTGTCTGTGTAGGGGAGATGTTCCATTACTACCTGTGTAAATAAGCATTATCTTAGTGCTGCTTATGACAGTTTTCTTTCGTTTCTCACCTTGTTTGTCATGGCCAGAGTTTTCTCTCAGTTGTCCCGTTCAACTGGCTTTGCAGCAACTTCCCTGCAATCCTGATTTTATGAATACAGACTTAGGGGCCTGATTTAGATGTCTGTGTACAGTTATGCTGCTGGAGGTGAAGTTTGAAAAAAAAAACTACGGTGAAGTTCTGCTGGTGAGAAGAGGACTCAGATATTGCTAGAAAAATTAGTTACAGAAGGCTGTCATGATTTCAGAAAGACCAGACATGACTGAGGAAATAAGTGTCCTTTTCCAAAATCATAAAAAGTGATTTCCAAAAGTTGGAAACACAAAGTGTTTACCTTTTAGAAATAATACAGTCAACTGTTTAGTTGAGAAAACAAAAAACGAGTTTCTCATTTTATTAAAAATAAACAAGCAAACAAATAAGCAAACCACTAAATTAAAATGTACATAAATAAATGGAGACTAATAAGTACTGTGACATTAATCAATACTAAATTTTGGACAGTGAAGAGAATGATATTAATCTCTTCTGCTGGCAAAATCAGGGGAATAAAGAAAAATAAAAGAGAACAGAATTATTTCTAACCTATTTCGTCTTTAAGGAAATATTAATCTGTTTGAGGTAGACTTACCCAGACTAGCTGGACTTGGAGATTCCAGACTAAATTGGCATTAAGATGCATCACATAACTTTCATTGGATACAGGAGACATCAAAGCATTTTCTGCTATAGTTCTCTGTGCTTCATTTATCTCCTGAGCCAGAGAAGCCATACTTCAGCGTTACTAATTGACCTAGCACACGTTGATTCAGTTAGCACCATTTCCAATGTAGCAGCACATTTTTTTTGGTAACCAGCCACATCTAACGATTCCTTTTCTGAGCTATTCACTAGAAAGTATACATTGGAGGTATCTATTTGCAATCAACAGGAAGAGTATTTTCTGCCTCATAGGCTACTTGCAGCTGAGTTCAGTGAATTCCATGGTCATTGTCCTTTCCCCATTCCTGCTGTCATCTAGTCTCAGCCCTAACCTGAATACTTTGTCCTTGGCCCATCTCCCTTCAGATGGATAATGCACTCTTTGGACACATTCTTCCTTTCTTCATATGTTTGAGAACTATTCATCCATTCACAGGAAACACAAACAAACAAAAAAAAAGAACATGAATACCAAAATTGATTGTGCCTTGCATATATATCCCCTGCATCAAGTGGAAAAACTAACATAATTTCTCCTTACAAACAGATTGATCAATTACTCTGTGTTTTATATCTGATATTCTTACCTACTTCCTTCGCTTAGGAAGAACATGTTCATAGCAACCCACAAATCATACATCCTCCTTTCTCCTTGTTTCTTTTCTTCCTCATGACACCAGTGATTTCTCATCTGTTTGGTCTGTTGTTTTTTTCGTTGTTGTTTTTGTTTTCTACATAACACCAGGATTTATCTGTCCAGCTTCATCAGATTGGGAAAATAATGTCTTTACTATAGACATGTTAATGCAAAAACAAGTTTCTTCAGTTAGATTGCAGATTTTGGATTCATCTAAAGTTACTGAATTCCTCCATATCTCTTTCTCCTTTTACTGCGTAGGGAAATCATACAGTTTTATTCTTAATTTAGATAGGATGCATTGAGCACTGAACACATGAAAAAATTTCAGGAGTAAACTCAGTATTATCCAGCAATACTTCTACTTAGAGAATATTTGTGAAGGCCTTGGTGTATAGGATTTGAAACATTGCTTTTGGGGATAGAAGTATAAACAAAAGAGACACAACCCAAATTATTTTTCCAGCCTTGGTAGCTGATTTTGGGCAAAGCAGCTGGTAACATAAGTAAGCAAGCAACGTCAGAATTTGCAGCTTTCTCAAGAAGGACAAGTTAGGTGAACCAACTGAAAGTTTAACCTAAGCCATCTAGACTCCAGAAATATAATTTTACTGTCTTACAAATCATCATGCATTATTTAAAAAGTAACACAGGAATAATAAGAAGTACTGAAATTATATAAACTTTGTATTTTTGTATCCCGAAATGTAGGAAAAGTAATTTGTAACTGAAGCTGTGATTTCAGAGATGGTTTACAGACAGAGAACCATCAAACAACAATAAAGAGCTATGTAAAATTAAGAAATAAATTGTATCACTTATTTTTTTCACAAGAAAATAGATTTTACAGAAAATAAGTTATGAAAAAATTGTTTTCCTTTTGAGCACTGATTAAGTAGATTACACTGCTAATAATTTCTTGGCAAACTGACAGATCAAAGAGATTTTCAGACCTTGTCATGGCCTCTTTTTAATACAAAGCAGTAACACTTCTACACAGATATAGGACTCAGTTGTCCTACATTCAGATAGAGATATCTAGTGAGTCTCAAAGTGTTGATTTCTCTGTAGTACAAGTTTATTTCCTACACTTCCTGATCATTTTTTTGAAATAGACTCTCATCTTCCCATCTCTGTTAAGATTCAACAAGAGAGTACTCTGAGCTGTTCAGATAAATCCAGACTATTTGATGAACAACTGGGGCCTGACAGGAAAATTTTACTTGGAAATAGCAGCTAAAACATTTAAGATTACCCTGGTTACATCAGAATGTATAAATAAGCTGGGATAGCTAAGAAAAAACAGAGCTGCAATTTATTTACAGTACACAATTTCTATCAGCTCACAAGTGTTTGGTTACGGCATTCATTATACCATTTCATTATACCATTTGTTATATCATTTTGTCCATACTGAGGAATAGACAACAATTTAATTGATGTGAACTGTTGTGAGGAAGACAGCAGTGATCTTGAATAAATGCGTTACTGCATAGCGTGTTCAGTATTTCTGGTTGACAACACAAGACAAATATAACAGAAGACAAGTTCTGAGCAGATCACTAAAAGGGTGTAGTACTAATATACTGAACACAAATTTATTTAAATGAAATGCTACAATCCACACTATTGTTTTTGGGCTATTTGCCCATGCTCACCAGTATTCTGAGAAGTCAGAGTATCCTTCATAATTCATATCAGTCGACACTGATGACCCAGAACACTAAAGCTGTTCGTGCAACTGGACAAATTGATTTGAAAAGCACATCCATGTAACAGAATATAGCATTTTCCTAAATGATGGTCCATATAATTATCCTTAAGAACAAATGGTAAAGATAAATGCTTTATTGTTGCAGAATAGGTGTGGCACAGTGAATATGATGAACAAGTTCATCACATAACCCTAACTTCACATTCTTTGAAGACACACACCACTGATGTGAATTAGTGCAAAACTGCCCCCTGCAGTCACAAGTCTTTTGTGAACATGATCTTTCATCATGTCTTTCTTCACGTTTTATATCAGTTGATCCTTGCCATGACTCAAATACACAAAGGATATATGGAGCAGATATCTGGCATGCAGGGATTTATATCTGGCCAGATGGGAAACAGGCCATAAAGAGAAAGTCACTTTCATCACAAGCCAAGACTGTGGGAACTGTTCTAGACATTAGCAGACCTTTATGTAGTAGACCTTCATGTTCAGCATGGAAGAGGATGCATAACATATTCCATGGCAGCCAAAGTAAATAGTTCTATTAGGACTTCCTTATTCCTATATTTTTGTATGAGACATCAGAAACTGGTGATGGCAAAGTACTTAAATTTAGCACTTAATACACCTTGCTTATCATTTGCAATTTTTTAATGTTGCCAGTAACGATTTCTTGCAGTGAACAATTAGGCCAAAGACTGTTTTTTATTTGTTTCTTTTTTAGGTATGCAATAAATAATAAAAAGCCTTCTAAAGTGCTAGATCTTCCTTATTTTGTAAATAATTATTGGATTGGCAGTTTTTAATTATAACCTGATTTCTATCCTCATGTGATTAAATGTCATAGTACAGTAAGACTACCTGGATGTTTGGTAGTCTGAATCATTCTGGAGGGACATTATCTTTGTCAATTCTTCCTCCTTAGCAATTGCACAGGCCTTGCAAAGCTGCTTATAGTCAGCCACTAAACACACATCAAATACAGTGTTAGAATAATTATGGGAAAATGTGGAAATGTTTAAAAAACTTTTAAACTAAAGAAAAATATCATCATGTTCTTTCAACTTTCAAAAAGGTTAAGTTACATAAAACAGTTGTTTCATATATCTAATCTCCCCTCAGCCACTAAGCCAGGAAAGCCAAAACTACATATATTAATAAATAATGAAACAACAACAGAGATATTTGGCTCATTCTTGCTGTTTCTGTACCTAGAACAAAGTTGTTAAGAAAGATCACTGATTTTTAGGAAATTTAAATTTCAGTAGGGAGGAGAAGTGTCAATCAAAATAGTTTTATTCTTTAACCAGGTATAATGAAGATGCTTCAGATGAGAGTGCTTTTGAAACTGAAATTAGAGTCATTAAGGTTGTGTGGTGCTGGTATAGCATCAGTAAAATGGAATTTTCCTGCTGAAAAGAAAAATCAGTCTATCATGTTTTCCAAGACTGTACTTAATTATAGACTATGGCTGTTCCAGTCTCCTCCTGAAATTCTATTTAGAAAGAAACAGGAAGAAAAAGCATAGTGTTTAAGAACAAAAAGGATCATTAGATGATCCAACTTTTTATAAATTTCAGGTTAACACATCTTAATTTGTTTAGCTACTCATTTAGCCTGATTACTTATTAAACTAGTGTATCTCCTAAAAAAGCATCCATCCTTAATTCTTTCTTGATATTTCCAGAGACTTTATCATACCTCTTGACAGATTAACTTTTTGAACAGATTATTAGTGATTTAAGACCATTACAAATTTGAATCTGCATAAAAACAGCTTCCAGCTTTTGGTCTGTATTGTAACTCCGTAAAAATTTATGAAGTCTCTTTGTGCTTTCCCTTGGGAAAGTAATTAAACATGGAAATCTATTCAATACTCTGTAGCCTTTAAAAATCAACTAGGCAGGCTGAGCCCTTTAATTCTCTCATTCTAACATACGCTATCCAACTTTCAGACATTCGTATTCCTTCCCTGTATTCTGTCTGTACATGCAACAAATGTACTTACCTTCTAGCTGAATAGATAAGATATAGGTAACATGTGGATGAGGCCATACAGATAAGATAGAATAATGCTACACATTACAAACACAGCAACACTTTTACCTCTCAGATAAAAAGCATTTGAACACATCTAATATGAAACCTGGACTCTTCTCAGAGTTTTTGGGATATAATCATTCTATTTATATGGCTTCTGTTCTGTATTCCTAGATATGTAGCCTTGCTTTTGTTAATATTAAAGCAATGCATTATAAATCAGTCTTGTCATCTGACAATCCATACGATTAGAACATTTACGTGATTATTTAACATGATTTTTACTAGCAATAACTTCATAATTCCAAGTATAAATCAAAAGTATCTAATAGGCTTTAAAACATTAATTTCTTTGCAGGCTCTTTTCAACAACATCCCCAGTTAGTAACAGATTGACATTAACAATTCATTCAAAATCAGCTTGTTAGCTATTTCTAATTTGTTTGAATGTGGCTTTGGATGCTACCCAAACAACAAAAAAAACAACAGAAGAACACACACACACACGATCACAGCAGTTTATGAAAATCTTACTGCTTTCTTCAAGAAAGGCTGATTGAATTCACCTGTTACATGCAACCTGTGTGTATAAATGGGCTGAGAATTTGATAGGGGAAGAATAACAAGACCAATCAGTGTGAATTCCTCATGTTGTACCCCAAGACAGTCCGTGACAGATAAGATCTGTGAGGCAATGAAGTAAATAAACCTGTTCTCCCATAATTTCTAGTCTTCCATTTGTTCAAACTAGCAATCTATTACAGAATCACCAACTCTCAGGGTATCCAAGGCTGATAGTGCCCTCTGGGTCTCTAAGGCCCAACACCTGCTGCAGCAGGGACTCCAGAGCAGGTGCCCAAGGCCATGTCCAGGCAGCTGCTTAAGGTCTCTGAGGAGCAGACCCCACACACAAATTCTGGGCAGCCTGTGCCAGTGCTCTGTCAGGTACAAAATAAACAGTACTTTCCTCCTTGTTCGCAAAACTGAGTTTGAAGTAGGAGATAGGTAAAGGAGAAGGTGAAAGTAAAGAACATGTATTTTTTCATAAAGACTACAGCCACAGAAACACAGCATAGGCCAGTACCAGGATACATTTTCCAAAACATGTGGATAAGTTAAAACATCATGAATAAAAGCTGTTATTGATTTGGTTGTGCCTTGACAAGTCCCATCTCTTCTTCTCCCCATTCTCCAGCTCCCGTTTTACCTTCTGACATATAATCACAGGAAAGAAGAAATTAATCGGTTTTATCAGTGAGAGAGATAAATCACAGAGAGCGAGTCAAGTCTCAATATTACACGTAAATTTTTTGTTACCATTGCATAGTTAAGAGGTTAAAGACATTCAATTTAGAAAGGAAAGAGGTAGAGATTCAGATTCTTCCACTGGAAAATTTGTTATCTTCCTTGAGATATTTTGCAAATATCATATTGCTAACTATTATTAGACCTTATTTTACTTTTAAAAATAACAATTCCACATGACAAGAATATTATAGTACATGTGCCTTCTCTGGCTCAAAGCTAGCAATCGTCATGATGAATTAGACATAAGTTATGAGATTTCCATGGAGGAAAGAATACTGGCCCAGTGAAAGAATGTTATAATCCAGCTGTAGCAATAATTCCAAGTAGCTTTCAGACACTGAAGTCTTAATAAACTTAAACACTTGTGTAAGCCAGATTTATTGAAGCAGTTTCACATATTGAGAAGGTTCAGGGTTTTCTTTTCCGGGCACAGCACCAGCTGGAAAGATGCCTTGGAATATGCATTCCCTTGTCCACAAGATATTCTACTGAAAACATCACATACCTTTTCTTCTCCACCTCGTCCTTGTACCACATGTATTGCCAACATTAAAAGAAAAAAAAAGTTCACTATTTTATGCTGTAAAAATTAAAACTGAAGCAAACCAACAAGACTTTTATTCACTGAATTGGGATACCAGTTACAGAGCTTACAATTGAGATGGCAGGTTTCTGATAGTTCCTGCATGGGCATATCTTGAATATCTGGATATGTTTTTACAGACTTTATTATTTCTTTTTTTTTTTTTTTTAATTAGGAAAGAGGTAAGTTTGCTCTAACTTGTGTACACACACTTAATAGGTACATTTTCAGCATTCAGTCATGCCATCTTAGACTGTTCTGTTCTTTTTTTTGTTTAGTGTGATTCCATTTTGATGCTGGTTTAATCATCTCTAGGAACTTCTGCCTTTTCCATGATCACTAGTTTTGTCAAGAACATAAGTTCCTTTCTCTTCCATGAGGAAAAGTAGTTCTTCAGTTGGCATCAGCATTTATTTTTGTTCTGAGCCCAGGGAGATTCTAGCCCAGTTTTAGTGTAATGAAGTACATGCCATGAGTAAGATACACTGTTTTATCTCATGTTAATAAGTTTGCAAATTAAAAAAAAAAAAAAAAAACCCTGAATGAATATAGAATTAAGGTGAATGGAATTATTTGGTCATTGTTTAAAATGCAAATGCTAAAGTGGAATTCTAATGTCAACAGAAAAAATGTTCAGAGGATGAAGAACAGCTGTACAGTAGAATAACAGACTTCTTCAAAGAACAACAGCTTAAAAAAAACAGAGGTTTGGAAAAAAAAGATCCCTCGTTTTTGTAGAACTGACTTGCTGCCATTCAGCAGTTTTCTAAGAAGATACAGTTCAACTCAATAAATCAAAATTTTCAAGGCTGCTAAATAGAAGGATTTCTGACCAAAACATGTCATAGAAGATACATCCCTCATATCCCCATTACACTGTACAGAAAGGAGGAGTTTCTTTCATCACTTTCCTGAAAAGCGATATAAATCCACTAACTTACAATATATTACATGTCATTGATACAGTTAGTTTTCTTTCTGATTAGATTATGATGTTCATAGCGTATTTTCTTATAACTTCCTATAAAGCATCCATTTTTAGGTAATAACCACACAGACTATGGCTTCATCTAACTATTAATTTGGCTCAAGTTCCAACTTTTTATCACTAGACTATGATGAAATTATACTCGGATATTCTTGCTCACAGAAAATTCAAACATTTTATATTTCACAGTCTAGTATATAGAAAGCAAGGTGATAATCATGGAGAATAACTTGATCCTCTTCATCCAGACTCTTTTTAATTGGGAAACATAACTTTGAGTAGCTCACAAGCCAGCTTAAACATGAAGCCCCTGGTACAAAAATATGGTACAATGCATTTTATAAACATTTGTCTGGAAGTTGGACAAATTGTTATTCCTAAGAAAGCTGCTAAATATCTCAAGTTCAAAGAAGCTTAGAAATCCAAAAACATTAAACAACGTCTTCATAAAGCACACTGACTTGTATCATCCAGTAACATAAAGAGAGAGTAAAATATGCTTGAAGCTCCTTATCGACTGCACTATAACTTCACTGAGTTCAGTGAAAGATAAGGAGATTGTAAAAGAAGCAGGACAGTTTTGTCTATCCCTGGACATATAGAAGTTCTAAGAAAGGGCTATAACTTACAGAAAATTTTTGCATCTTCAGGGTCACGATGGCTAAGCACAAATGACAGAGCCACAAACGGCAGCTAGCTCAACCTTGTGAGGTGCAGTGAAAAGTTCACCCCCCCATTCAGCTGTTCAAGACTTTTGCTTCTGTATCAGAAGTGTTCAATAAAAGTTTAAATTCTTAAGTAATACAAAACTAAGTATACTAAACTTTGCTGTTAGGAACTATCATGGTAGAAGTTTTCACTGGACATAGGTATCAGCAAGCTTTTAGCATTCCAGGCCAGGCTCCTAAAAACTTGCATTTACAGAAATATAAGCCTATTTCTTTATATTACAAGCTTCCTGTCTCTTCACCCTTCAATAAGGTATCACTGGCTACACAAGGGTGCTGTAATACTTAAAAATCCAAATGCTCAGTGTGCATGGGTCTCCTAGCACCTTGCTCCTCTTCCAGTGCTCTATAACAATTTCTGTACACATATTATATTAGCACCATGTCAATTTTCATAACAACTACAGTCTTCCCATAAGAATTTCCCATG
Organism: Perdix hodgsoniae; assembly: GCA_035772895.1. Taxonomy (NCBI): domain Eukaryota; kingdom Metazoa; phylum Chordata; class Aves; order Galliformes; family Phasianidae; genus Perdix; species Perdix hodgsoniae. The sequence continues at coordinate 5,055,053 of JAPSGF010000019.1, read as the reverse complement.
GAAGCTATTTTCTCTATCTGCAAAACAGCATTTACATTTGTAATGCTATTTTGTGATGGAAAGCACAGCAATAGTAATGAGGTAGCAAAGCCTTATGCTGCAGGAAGGACAAACCCAAATGCAGCAGCTGTGGACATAGAAACAGGAAAAAAAGCTGCTTACCCTTCAAAGGGCCTCAGGTAGGCAGGGATCTCCAGCAAAATACCCTCACCTCCATGGCCAGCCCTTAAATGAGTTCTGGAAAGAAGTGTATCCTGGCACTATATCTTCCAGTCCCTCAGGTGCATTGCATGCACCTGTGCCCTCCTGGGTTGGCCCTGCCTTCTCACCGGGTGCTCAATCACCACTTCAAGCCATGACTTAGTATTTTTGCTACAACATTAAATCCTGCCAGTTCCTCAAAGGTTCAAGAAGATCAGGGAGACGGCTTCCATTTCACTGTATTTTTACTTTTTATCTGGCATTGTTACATTCCAAAGATCCATTCCAAAGATTCCAAAGTAGTATTATCAAAAAGAATCAGTGAAACGATATACCCAATAAATTAAAAATACACTTGGAAATACTGAGGTCTAGATACCTACATTAGATGTAATGCCATAGCACAGAAGTAGCTGACACAAAGGAGCATCATCAGCAGCGTATATACAGCTGGTGTACGATCTTGAGATCCTTATTCAGATACCTGTATAATTGGCTTATCTTCATATTCCATTTTTAAGAGACTGTTACAGTCCTGTGCTTTCCACACTCACTAGATAGCACAGAAAACAATAACACTATTCTGTGTGTAAACTTCTGTACTTCTTCTGTATGTTTAGGCCTTCAGTGCTTTTTTTGTGCACGAAGGTGAATGTCAGCTGTGGCAGAGTAAGTGCTGTAGCTGCTGTTTTTGAAAACTTTGGTGGACGCTGCACAAAAATTTTCTGATAGTGGAAGTAGGCCAATTAATCAAATACTAATGCAAAGATTGCTAGAATTATGGACAAACAAACATTAAAGCTAAATTAATCACATTCACCCATGGCAAAGTCAGTCCACACTGATGATAAAATGGTGCTGGTATGATATAAACTGTTGAAAATAATAGATATTCCTGAGTCAAATGGGAAATTTTGTGATAGCAAATGGCATATACTAGTTTGTCAGAACAAGAGTATCGTTTTCTTACAGTGAAGCTACAATAAAAGCTTAGCAAATTTTTATACATTTTATTGCTTCTGGATTCATCTCTTCTGTGCCCTCATAAACCTTGACCTGGTGGATTTTTAATAATAATAGCTCGTATCTCATTTTTGGAACTGTCTGTGAGCAGGTGACAGGACTTTCATATTCGTCGGGACAAAGAGGAAGTAAGTGTCCAAGACTAGATGGTAAGCTCAACTGTTTAAAAGGGTTAATGAAGAGAAGAAATGAAACAGAATTACAGAATCACAGAATTGTAGGGGCTGGAAGGGACCTGTAGAGATCACCAAGTCCAACCTCCCTGCAAAGCAGGCTCCCTAGACCAGATGGCACAGATAGGCATCCAGGCAGGTCTTGAAGAGAGGTCTTCTCCAGAGAAGGAGACTCCACAACCTCCCTGGGCAGCCTGTTCCAGGCTCTGTTCCCCTTACCATGAAGTTCTCATGCACATTTGTAGGAACAGTATGCTTCAGTTTGCAGCCATTTCCCCTTGTCCTATTGCTACACACCATTGAAAAGAATGTGGCCTCATCCCTTTGCCTCCTACACCTTAGATATCTATAGACATTGATAAGATCCCCTTTCAGTCTTCTTTTCTCAAGGCTGAACAGACCCAAGTTGCTCAGCCTTTCTTCATAAGAGAACTGCTCTAGGCCCTTTATCATCTTCGTGGCCCCCTGCTGGAAACATTGGCCAGCAGCAAATATTAGTTAAGGAAGTTCAATCCTATACTGTAGTGCAGTAAGTGCTGTCTATCATTCATTTTATTTTCACCTATCCTTTACTTCCTCTCACGTTAATCATCTTTCAGAGCCCAGCTCCAGTGCAGACAGCATGTGGCCACGGAATGATGAGAATGGTTGGGCTGGATACTTGCTTCCCCAGCACAACAGCCACTCATCCTAGCCGTCTTCACCAACAAGATGTTCCAGCTGTCTCCCACTAAATCTCCCTGTGCTTAGCTGTTCTGATGCCTGGGGGAAATGCCTTTGTTTCTGTTTACTATCTTTATTTCTGCTACTAGACCTGAACGGGTTAGGAATCCCATGCAGAAGGTCAAGAGGATTGAGCAGCTGACTTCTTTGGCCAGGAAGAAATAATTAGAGGTTTCTAGTGCCCACTATATCCATCTATCTCTTCTCTAAGACTCAGTTTCCTTTTTTTAGTCCTCTACTAAATGTCTATAGCCATTTATACAACCTTTATGATATGATATGAGCGTATATAGATTTTGTTATTTTACATTACAGTTTTTCCACCATCACTTCTACAAGTCTTCTCCTTTTGTCCAACGTTATCTCTAAGCTTTTGCTTGCTTTATTTTTCCTTGTCTTCATTTTTAAGGTTTCAATTTTCTTCTTAAAGCTAATATCTCACTCCATATTGAAAGCTCAATTTCTCATTCCTACAGAATTTTCTCATAGCATCGCTTATTGCCTGCTTTGTTCTGAAGGTCAGTCTTTATTGTGGGAAGAGCTCCACAGAGAACTAGAAAACTCTGCTTGGCTGTCTTGATTACTGTTGACAATAATCACATTGAGTGGTGTCTTTAGACAGCCATTCTCCACAAGGTCATTATTTCCATGTACGCTTTCCTAAGTTAGTTTTTCTCTATGCTTTTAACCTCTTTGAGATAAGAATGAGGTCTTAGCTCTGCATTTGTGTAACACCCAAAACACAGCCTAGGACACTTTTCACAGTGTTGTGATTGAAAAATAAGTTTTGGCAATTAAAAGAGAAAACTGAACTTTGTTTTATTGTCTCCATTCAGGATAAATTGCTGATGGCCTTTTGAGTTTCTCTGCACTATGCCAGAGGATAGATATCTACCTACAGTTGTTTTCGTTACTTATTCTGAAGCCTTCAGTACAATGTCTGAGAAAGAGAATCAGTTAAACAGAGTGAAAGGTTGGATTGAGAAACTACTTCAGCAACCGGAGCTGCCCCTACCTAATATTCTCTATCAGGATAGAAATTAGACAGAACCTCTTGAACATGAAAGGAAAACATGCTACAGGAAAATCATCAGCAAACCCTATTTTCAAAGCTAAACTGCTACTTCAGTTTAATGATATGGAAAAAACTGAAAGAATGTTGTAAGAGAAAACACACTGGTTGCTTAATCTGGAAAAAAATGCAAAGCTTACTTAAAAGCATCTCCTCTCACATTCTAAGGCACACGGTTCTTCATCATGCTTTCAAATAACCACCTTCCAAAATTGGCCCCTACAATGTTGGACCATTAACAAAACAAAAAGTTAAATCAGTATAATTATTCTGTAACTCAACTTAGTATTTTTTTTTTTATACTAACATTAGTAATTTTAAATGTAAGCATTACAGTAAAGAATAGTGAAATAATAGAGATAGAATACATTATACCTAGCTTAAAGTCCAGCCATTCAAAGCACGCTGAGGAACAAAAAGACTCTTGGGCCAAAAGAAAATAACACATGCCACAGCTGACTCAAATTACTTTGTTTTCAAAGAAAAATAAAAATACCAAAAAAAGAAAAAAAAGAAAAAAAAAACAAACCAAGAGAAACAAGGGAAAAAAATAAAGGCAAGACAAAAGACAGAAGCTTCTCTTGGAGCCTCTGATCTCTATTCTGGTTACCTATCTCACCACTCAGAAACGAGGATTTTACCTACTTTTTGTACCTTCAGTATGAATACTCCCTACCACATGGATTAGAACAAGGCTTATAAATTTTGCTCTTGTCAAGAGTACATTGGCATTAAATTTGAGAAATAACTGCTAAGAATAAATACAGATGGCATTTAACAGCCTTCCAAGGACTACAGAAAGAGTAACTAATTCAAAAGCTGTGAGTAAGGAGCAGCTGTCAAACAGTTGTTTTAATAAATTGTCGACCAGGCAGAACATTACCCTACCTGAAGAAGGTGTGAACTGAACTGACTGGTGCATCACAACGCAGTTTGGATACTGAAAGGCAGTGAACAATTTAGAAAGGAGAAACAAACCCCCTATGGTTGTGACAATAGGTAGTTGAAAGTCTATACGCTCATTTGACAAGGAATCTTAGAGCAAAGTTTCCCTGTTATTCTGTGCACAAAGAAGTGTGGTCTATAGTAGTTAGAAGGCTCATGAAGCCTATGCTGGAGGAAAAGATAGACTGACTCTGAGGGAGAATTTCTGAACAGTCAATTAATCAACAGAATTGTGACCTGACCACAGTGATCAGCATGCACTGTCAATTACTCTACACCTAACCATAAATTCCTCACTTCTCACTACATACAACATTCTTTGTAAAGCAATCAAAAATATTCATAAAGCTTACAAAAAAAAAAAAGCTGAGATAAATGGGTATTAAATGCTATCATCACAATTTAAGTTTAAATAAGATTTAGCACCCGTGCTTCAGATTCTTCACAAATAGGAAGTCTTGATGTGCTGCAAGATAAAAGCTTTCATCCTATTCTTCAGTTTCAGACAACTTGACACTTTTTTCTTTTATGGGACTCCTTCATAATGCTCTCTTCACTCACGCAAAAGGTTTCTGTTGTCCACAGTAGGTGAATGACATTTTTATGTGCCCCATTGAACAGAATTTACCTCTTAAAAATAAATGCTGCAAAAAACTCAACACCATACTTTGCAGTTCTCAGTGGAAAATTATTTCCACTATGTAAGGTTAGTTAAATTTACATGTTAAATAAATAATGTAAATAACCCCCTAGAAAATAATTTATTTTTATGTTCTTTATTCCATCAAAACTGCATTGCAGTTTTCCAGTCTTTATATTTACATTATTTGCAACTCTTTCCATAAGTGCCAGTACAAATGTAACTGATGTTAATCCAGAATAGTCATACAATTTTTCCTGAAAGCAAGGTGCATTTCTGAGCATTTTTTTTCTGATGCGCAATAATATATATATTAACAAAGCTTCATAATATAAAATATCTTCCATGGCAAGTAAAACTTCCCCACAGCTTATTCAGATTTCAGTTACATAGACTTCTGCATTTCAAGTTAGTGCAAATAATGAAAGTAAGAGCCTGAGCAAAATGATGTAAATACAATGGAACAAAAGAAACAGCAAAATTTTTCTAACTCCCTGCATATGATTACAGCATTTAATCAGTATATTATTAGTATTCTTTATATACAATGTATTTAAATAATTGGCTTGTCTGAACTATAGGCAACAAATTTACAAATTAAAATAAAATAATGTTTTACACAAATATGGAATGTCCAACAAATATATGAAAATAAAATGCATCTAGTAACAAAATGTCATAAATCAAAAAGGTAAAAGATGTCTTCTCTGTCCTGGAAGATTTCAAGGCACTTTCTTGGCAAATCAGAATTCTCTCCTTAGTAGAAAGTCTGCAAGATAAAAGAACATGCAATTTTATAACTAGTTTCAAAGCACAGAAGATGACTGCTTAGTATAATTCTGATTCTAAACCAGTTTTCTGCCGACTGCATAAGTCTTCACTCCAGACTGCCAGTGGATCTTGCCCTTCTGCAAACATTGATGAGTTTGGCCATGGTAAATCCTCAGTGTTGATGCAAAGAGGCTTAACACATAGCGCTTCAAGCTGCACATCTCACAAGAAAGCCTTCCACGAATATAGTTACATGCATTTGTAGATACTGAATTCTATCACATGCTTCACTGCCGCTTGCAAGCATCTGAATTAAAGAGAAACTCTCAAAGCCTTAACAGCAGTACATTCCACCCAGCGGGGTGGCCGAGCCCCCCTCCCTGGCCTTCTCCATGGTGCTGAAGCACAGTCCGAGGCTTTGCCCCTTGGCTCCTACTGCAGCATGCTACCACCTCGATTTGAGAAACAGTTTTTGAAGACAGTGCTTTGTTTCTACCATGACAAGCCCACATCTTTTTTTTTTCCTCAGGTACTTGCAAGGGAAAGAAAAAAATATCTTTGTTCTAACACTGCAGTTCTGGTTCTGAGGAAATTGTAGCCTATTTTAGTACACTAAGATTAAATGTTTAAAGGCATCTGAGAGAACAGTAGTCCTTCTTTCTTGCAGTCAACTGAGCACCTCAGGACTCTCTCAAGATTTTAAAGCAAAGGTAAAGTCCCTTATGTAAAACATCAGCTAGGACCCATTCCACTGTAAGCTACCATGAAGATGGAGAGGAAAATAAATCCTCCAGCCAAAAGCTGGAGTACATGCAGTCACCAAATCATGCTACAAATCCAGTGTTATTAAGGAAATAACATATACAACTCAACTCCTGTGTTGCCCTGCTTAGTCAGAGAAGAGAGAGGAGCTTGTTGCCTTTCTCAGAAAAATGTATCATTTTCAAGCAGACAATGGATAGCTCTCACAAAAACTAGCCACTCCATCTACCCACATGCAAAAGGGAGCACAGAGGAAGCTAGAAAAAAGTCAGATCATAGCTCTGCTTTTTTCTGTATTGTTCTCTCTATTTTCAACAGAGTAGAGAAAAAGTCAGCCTAGAGACATTTTTATGTGAACACAGTATACATGAGCTGCTAACAGGGCTTACCCTCCCTTTCCCACATGTCATATCACAGTATATTTTTGACAGGCAAATTAGAACAACTGGTTTTGCAACTCAGGAACAACTTATCATCCTTTCGTATTTTAAAGCTGGAAATGGGATAGTGGCTTATGTACTGTGAATATGGAAGCAAACTTTTGACTCACCAGATTGAAAGAAAAGGGGGAAAAATTACGAGAACACTCAGAAATGTTCCTGAAAGGCCCAAGCCATGAACCCAGAGAAGTAAAGAGGTACCGATGAATGGAAAACAAATCAAATAAATGAAAGTTCATAAGTGAGATTTCCAGGATGCTTCTGAATGCAGAGATTTGAATAAGAAAACTAACAAACATACAGTTTCACAGGGATGTTAAAAAAACAAAACAAACAAACAAAAAAAACTAATGAGCATTTAAAAAGGATTCCTGGAAAAAAGAAAGTCCTGACAAAGTAATAGCATCCACTAGCCAGCCTCAGGTTTGTTGTCCTGGTATATTCAATACCATGTGCAAGACCCAGAAGGCAAGAGGCAAAACAGAATGAAAATAGTTAAGAAAATAAATGACAAAATAAATTCTCAGCACCAAATTATTGCCATATTCTTCTAAGCATTTTTGCACAGACACCAAAATGAATCCCACCTCCTCTTGGAAATCAAATTAACTAACACTGACTCATATCCTACTCTTTCTTTCTTATTCTTGATTAGTATGAATTGAAGTCTTGATTCAGGAAGAAGTGACACACACTGCTCCACTAAACTACAGGCAGTATTTGACAGAAGGAAGTTGTGAGAGGAAACAGCCTTTGAAGAAATTTAAATACATCAATTTCCACTGATTTTATATATATGTTCTTGGCCCATAATAATCAGTGCTGTTTTTCAAATAAGTATGAGATGTGCAAACATCTCATTGATATTCAACCGACTAGAGAATGTTAGACGAGTTCTTAGAACAAAATTTGAGATTGAAAACAGGTCTTGATGATGAATGAAGTGATAGGGCATCTATTAAGACTTTTTTTTTTCCATGCATTAACAACAGAGCCCTCTTATTTAAAGGATTGAAATGCATTGATCAAGTCTTATACATTGTTCACCTTCACTAACTAGTATTCTCTAAGTTTTGACAGCAAGATGTGACCCAGAACATAGTTACGGTCTACAGTGTTACCAGGGATTGGTAGGATATTACATCAGAGACACCAGTGCTTCCATATATTTCCATGTCTATCTAGCCAGTCTTAATAGCAATGCCAGAGTTCCATGTTGATGCACTGTTTATATCACGTTTCTGTGTGCACATGCAATAACAAGGTACAAATGTAAAACAAATCACTAGACTATTAAAGAATTTTAAAAGAATAGTGAGGAAAAAAATGATACTTACATAGCAAACATCCTAGGACTGTGTACACAAAGGGCTCATTGCTAATCTTGTTAGCAACCTTGCACACCTTTTATAATCTAAAAAACAAAAAATACCAACAGCAATAATGAATCTCAACTGCCAGATACTCTCAAACACTGTAAAATTAAATGTAGGACTTGTATTAGATTTTCAGGCTTTCAACACAATAAAACCATTCTTTGATGGAAATCCATTACAAGTACAAGATGCAAAATTATACTTTATTATATCTTGGGCTCTAGAGGAAGCATGAGTGATGCCAGCAGTTCATTTTCTACTTTTAAGTAGAAAACAAAGTTGAATCCCCAACTTTACTTGAAGGAACTTAACTCATTTTTTGGGAGGCTATTCTAATAAGCAGACGACGAGGTATTCTGACAGACTCTCAAACTTTTTTATTGTTCCACTTACTAGAGACTTTGATAGGAATCTATATTTTTCATGTCTAAATAAACCTAATAATAAGACTAGAAGGACTTGTTCTCCCACTCTGGTGTCCTTAGTTCAAAGGACCACTTGTTTCAAGTGGCTCCTGAGCCACTGCCATCTTTTCTGATGGAAAGATCTGGTAACAAGGAAGTGCAATCTTTTTCTCTTGCTTTATAAGTTTCTTCACAGAAAACTTAACAGAAAATGCTCCAAACAGCAAGAGACTGAGTGTCAACCTGGGATCAGTGCTTCAAGTAATATGAGTAAAAAAATTATAACCATATCAGCAGGAGAGGAAGTAAGCCATCCTTAAACATTCTGTGGCAGGTAGGGTTTCTCAGAAAGAAAATATCAACTCCCTCTAAAGAGACTCAAATAGATCCTGGCTATGATCAACCTTGATAATTATTCTAAATCTTGGTGCCAAGATTTAGATAAGGTGGAGATAGTTCTGAGCACTGAACTCTCCTTCTAAGGCAACAGAACAGTTCAGGTTGAATGGAACTCACTGTCTGGTTTAGGTCTGGTTGAAGAAAAGGAGAAATAAAACTTGATTTGGTTTTAATCACATTTTTCAATTCAATTTTTGTTTCGATAAAATTAAGTTTAAAAATCAGTTCTTCACACAACCCTAACTGCAAACTTATTTTTAACTTTAGAAAAAAAAACGTTTAATTAGAACTGAATTATCATGACTGTGTTTCTTAATAGAAAAAAAAAAAAGAAATTCAGCACTCATGGGACAGTCCAAACAATACCCATATGTACAGTGGATATGTATATTCAAGATAGATATGCAAAATACATGACATTTTTATTACGTAGCATATGACATATGTGTCTGGCTTATCATCATGTCTACTTGCAAAGCTATATGCATAACTTCTTAGAAAACTGTCATCCCTAACTAGCATGTATGCAAAAATAAGATATAACCATGCTGTTGAAGATTAACAGAAGGTAGGAAGTTCTTCAGATTTCATTTTATTGCACAAGTTAATAAGTAGAGCTAATGGGAGTGAAAAGTAGAATATGGCTTCATAACCCACCTCTTCACTGGCACGCTTGTTCCCCCCCCCCTGCCCCCCAGAATTTTCATTTAATTTACATAAGTCTCATTTAGAAGGGTGTAGAAGGAACTCTGTTATATGTAGCTGACTGCAAATGCATTGTATATGAAGAAATAGACATATAGATAACATAGAAAAATATTTGTGCATTAGAAGACCTTGTGTAAATACTTAAGCAGAATTCTACAGAAAAGCAAACAAACAATTCTAGAAGGATCAGCACATCAAAAACTAACCAAGAAAAACAGAAAGCAGGTTGCTTTAACACAAGTATCACAGTCAGAATTCTAAATTACTTTAGTTGCTACTTACAAGCTGGTGTTGAGCAGTCCCTTGTATTGTGATACAGTCGATGAAAGTGCTTGCTGCACTCTGATGAAAACGTGACTGGCCCTGTTTGAGGGTAAGAAGGAGTTAACTACAAGCTTTCAGTGGCACTACTTTGCAATTTCAAACAATACTGCCAAAACATAGAATTAATTCCAATGTGTTTTGATAAAGTTACTCTTAAAATTTTGCCATGCATTAAACAATTATGATGAAACACAGCTGTAACAATATCTGCTACTGAAACTACATAAAGTGATACTATTACTATGCTACCATGCAAGCTGAGTAGCTCGCTTGATTAACCAGGAGGAAGGGATGCTATCCAAAGGGACCTGAACAAATTCAAAAAGTAGGCCCCTGTGAACCTAATGAGGTTAAGCAAAGTGTTGCAATTCAGTCAGGGAAATCCCAGATATGTATACAGACTGTGTGAACGCCTTGGGAGAAGCCCTGTCAAGAAGGACTTAGGGGTGCTAGCAGATGAAAAACTCAAGGTGAGACAGTAGTGAGCTCTTGCAGCCCAGAAGGCCAACAGTATCCTAGGCTGCATCAGTAGAGAGGTGGTCAGCAGCACAAGGGAGATGATTGTCCCCCTTTATTCTACCCTTACAAGGCCCCATCTGGTGTACTGCACCCAGGTCTAAGGCCCTCAGCACAAGAAAGATGTGAAACCTTTCCAAAATCTTCAGATGAAGGCCATGAAGATGATCAGAGGAATGAAACATCTCTCCTGTGAAGAATGGTTGAAGGAGCTGGGCTTTTTCAGCTTGGAGAAGGCTCCAGGAAGTCACACTGCAGCCATCCAGTACTTAAAAAGAGTTTATAAATGTTGGTCTTTGAACTGTTTATGAATATCTAAAATGCAGGAGTCAAGTCAATGGGGGCAGACCTCTTTCCGGCAGCATGCACAGCAATAGAACAAGGGGCAATAAGCAGAAACTAGAACACAAAGTTCCATGCTAACACAAAGAATTTCTTCACTGTCAGGGTGACAGAGCACTGGAACAAGCTGCTTAGTGGTGATAGATCACATTAGCCTTGAAATTCCATTAATTTCAAATTAATGGTAACATTTTTTATGTGGTGAAAAACAGAATGGTGCAACTAAGCAGTAATTAGTTAGTTCAGTAGTCCATATATGAAATCCTAAGTCCTGCAAAAGTTAAGTAACTTGACCTACTAAGGCTTCTAACTTGCACATCAGTCATTTATAAAGCTCGATACGAATACAACATGAGTGTTGAGGAAAAATTTTGGCTGAATACTACTTAGGAACGTGATTTGTTGTTGATATAGTAATAGCAGAAAAGGGTACAGACCTGCAGAGGGCAGCATACGTTTTAACAGATAGATGAGGCAAATTCCTGCACGCCCAGGTTTTAGTGTGCTGTCTGCTCTTCCAGCCACTGCTCTCTTCTTCAGATATATCATGTCAACTACTCATATTAACATTTGATAATAACATAAAGCTACTGGTGTTCAAACCATAGCTGACAGGTTATAAGTCACCAAAGGCCTTCCATAACTACTTAAAGCCCCAGAAATGTAATAGCAATAGCATCCAAGATAAAAAGGAGAGCAAAAATATAGCATTTAAATTGTGTAATATGTTAAGCATACAGCTGCTTTAAACCTGTTTTGGTTACCCGAAGAAAAGTAGAGGTCACAAGCCAGTAAGTAAAGAAGAAACTGCTTCCTCCTTTCCAGGGATTAGAGCTCACCAAGCACTCCAAAGGAGGCAACCTCCAAGAAGAGATGTGTCCCATTTGGCTGCCAGCAATTAAATGAGGTTAGGGAGAGGCAGATCCTGGGCCTACCCTTTCCGGTCACCCAGACAAATTGCTTCCACCTGTGCTCCCAGGGCTGGCTATATCCTTTCACCAGGTGCTCAATTGTTGGTTCAGGTCATGACCTAACTGTTTCCATATGCATGCTTAGAATACTACCAGTGCCAGTTAGGGCCCAGTTTTCTGAGATTTAATCAGAAAACACTGATATAAATCAAAACCAGCTGAACAAGATTAAACTGACCTCCATTCTCTTAATTCAACACACATAGGGAACCTGAATAAGACCTTATAGATTGTTTCAAGCAGTGCTATAAAAGGATCAATATGAAGAAAGCTGCTTTAACTGACATTTTAGTCAGAGGAATCTACTAAGCATTTCTGGGCAAGGATTATTTATTTCGCCATTTCAACAGTGGGTTAGCAGCCTTGTAAAAGAGCTAATCTTCTGGATAGTGAAGGCTTTACAGAAGACTCCTCTTTATGACAGTGAACTGATTTGAACATTAGAAACATTTTACAGTAATGTGTGGAATTCATAAGATTTCTGGATTGAAACCTAATGCAATGCACCCATTTGTGCTGAAGGAGCTGGCAGAGGTTTGGCAAATTGTTTTCTATTATCTTTGGAAGGTCTTAGAGAACAGGAGAGGGGCCTGAAGACTGGAGGACAGCCAATATAATTCCAGTCTTCAAAAAGGGCAAGAAAGATGATCCAGGAAACTACAGGCCAGAGGCCTCACCTCCATCCCTGGAAAAGTGATGGAACAACTTGTTTTGGATGCATCTCCAATCAAGTGGAAGAAAAGAAGGTTAGCAAGAGTAGTTAACATGGATTTGCCAAGGAGAAATAATGCTTGATCAACCTGGTAGCCCTCTACAGTGTAATCGCTAGCTGGGCAGATACGAGAACAGTGGATGTTGTATATCTTGACTTCAGCAAGGTGCTTGGCACTGTCTCCCACAGCATCCTTGTAATGAAGCTTAGAAAGTGTGGGATAGATGAGTGGATGGTGAGGTATGCTGTGAGAATTGGCAAAACTCAGTGACTAGTGATTAGTGGCATAGAGCCTAGTTGAAGGCCTGTAACTAGCAGTGTTCCCCAGGGGTCAGGGCTGAGTCCAATCTTGTTCAACATCTTCATCAGTGACCTGACAGTGAATGAAGTGATTGAGTCTACCCTCATCAAGTTTGCTGATAATACAAAGCTGGGAGGAGTGGCTGACATACCTGAAGGCTGTGCAGTCATTCAATGGGACCTGGACAGACTGAAGAGTTGGGCAGAGAGAAACCTGATGAGGTTTGACAGAAGCGAGTTTAGAATCCTGCACCAGGGAAGAAGTTACTGCATGCACCAGTACAGGTTAGGAGATGACCTGAAGGAGAAAATTTCTACAGAGAAGGACCTAGGGGTCCTGGTGGATAACAGGTTGGCCATGAGCCAGCAATATGTCATCATGACCAAGAAGGCCAGTGAGATCCTGGGATGCACTGAAAAGAGCATGGCCAACAGGTCGAGGGAGCTCTCCATACTGCCCTGATGAGGCCACAACAGAAATGCTGTGTCCAGTTCTGGGCTTCCCAGTTCAAAATACAGGGATCTCATAGAAGGAGTCCAGTGGCAGGTGACAAAGATGATAAAGTGCCTCTCCCTTTGAGGAAAAGCTGAGAGATTTGGGTCTGTTCAGCTTAGAGAAGAGATGACTGAGTCAGGATCTGATCAATGTTTATAAATATCTAAAGCACAGGAAGCAATTGAATGAGGCCAGTCTCTTCAGACATGTGTAGTATTACAACAGGGAGCAGTGATCAAAAGCTGGAACATAGGAAGTTGTACACAAATAAGGTGCACACATAAACAAGAAAAGCAACTTCTTTACAGTCAGAGTGATGGAGCACTGCAACAGGCTGCTCAGAGAGGTGGAGTCTTCTTTGGAGATACTCAAGACCCATCCGGATGCCTACCTGCACGACCTATTGTAAGGAACCTGCTTTAGCAGGAAAGTTGGACTTAATTATCTCTAGCCATCCCTTCCAACTCCTGTAATTCTGTGATTCTATATTCTGTGATTTTTCAGCCACAAGTAAGCTTTTGAATAAACTGACAAAGTAGTCTTTGTGACTTTGAACTGGAAGATTGCTGCTATGTTTTATCTGAGTGAGTAATTAGGCTGCAGAGACAGTATGCAATTTGAAATTTTTCAAGGTATGAAGAAGAATGATATGAATATATCATATGAATAATATGAAGATAACAACAGCTTTTGTCACTAGATAAATTTCATGTCCCTTCAGGTAATAAGTGTTTTTTCAGCTTTCTTCCTTACCACAAAATACAGACTGTTAATTTTATTTTTGCCTTATAGAGCAATCTGTGTCGACAGGCCTTCCAAACCAAATTGATAGATAGCTTCATGACTCATAATATTATTTATGATTTTTCCTACAGTCAAGGATTGTTAAATACAGTTCTTCTTTGGCTTCAAAATGTCTACTATTCTTGGCAAACTAAAAGCGTAGAATAATTCTCCTAACTTTGAAACTGTAAAGATAATGGACTGTAAAGTTAATGTTGATTTCCTCTTCTTTTTCATAACTTCATTAGTTCAAAATGTCCTAAGTCTTGCATTTTTAATTACTACATTGAAATAGTTTACTTAACTAAGGTAGATAGAAAAAGGATTATGATTTGAACAGAATCAAGAAAAATAAATGTAGACTATATAAGAAAAAAGACATAGGATTAGAGGATCTAATAAAGCTGTGGAAAAGAAAAATCAGGCTGAATATCCCATCACTGAAGATCCTAAGAGTATAATAAAAATAATAATAAAAATAATAATAATAATAAAAAGATGTAGGCAGCAATCCTGAGCCAACAAAGAAATAAACTTCCAAGAATTTTGGAATGAGCCTGCTTTCCTTATTCACTCCAGCTATTCTTAGTCAAATAATTTCAGCAATTTTGATGACAACTACCCATGCAGAAAAAGACCATTAATTTAATAAATTGCTCCAGAAACAGGCCTCTAAGTGCTTTTTGCTCTTTTTCACTTCTGTGATTTGGTATTCTCAAAATACCTTCTGTAAAACTCATGGCTGTTTTGTTTTTGCTGTTGTTTTTGAGCAAAGGAACTTGTTCTGTAGCCTACTCAGATTCTTATGTTGAGATTGTTATGGTGACTGAAAAGTTTCCAAAGTTAAAAATGAAAAGGAAACATTAATTATTAATTCAAACAAAACTTTCTTGTCTGTGCTCCTCAGAATAGAATCTTCCAGTATTCCTGTGCTAAAAAGAATAGCAAAGTTTAAATCTATATGTTCCTTTCTTTTCTTTTTCATACAAATTGAAAATGACAAGGTTCATAATTATTCTTTTTTGCTGCAAGACTGAAGGAGCAGCTGGGTGTAGCACCATTCCTGTGGATGCTATTATTCTGCAGTGAGCAGCTGGTAGAAAGATTCTAACTGTTGTGCTTATCCTGAAGATCTGAGGCCCCTCTTCCATGCAAAGGAAAAAACAAATTCTTCCCTTTCTTGCCATTGACTGTCCAAAATTTCCAATTCTCTTTTTCATGCACCTACTGCCATCTCCTTCTCCAGGTTTTAGTTTCACTAATCCCAGTAACATTTAAACTCACTAGCAGATTTGCAGTGCCATACACCCAGATCTTCATTTTTCCAAATTTCAGAATATTTGGAACTAGAAAGCAAAGAATCAGCACAAGCACATTGCTGTTGGCAAGTTTTTTGTTTGTTTGTTTTGCTTACATTTAAAAAGTACAATTTTTTTTTCTAGTAGTTACAAAATAAAGTACAAAAAGTAAGTGTTACAAGTGGAGTTATACAACTACATTTCAAATTTCACATACAAGTATTTGACCGTACTCATATTAAGCTTCTGTATCTAACAAAGCTAATGTTTTTTCTGATTCATTTATACTGATATAAACTTTCTTTACTCTATTTGTTTGCTATTTTCAAACAAGCATCCACACATAAATATCATGATATAGAAGACAAAAAGTGTTTTGCTAATATAGTAAAAAAAATTATACAGCTACATAGATTTGATCTGAAAGACATATGCAGTCCCACTAGAGGCTTTAAAATTAGCACTCTTAAAAATTAATATGCTAGGACTGACAAATATTACAGAAAAACATATATTTTAAATTAAAAATGTACTACTGAGTTCTCTCATTGAAATATTATTTGCCAGAGACAGTAGATAGGTGATGATCTATTTTTAACACCATACCACAAAATGTTTGCATGTGAATATTTAGGATATAGACATATACATTTAGTAACTGCAAATCAACTGCAAATCAACAAGTAGCAGTAGGATCATAAAAATGAACACTAGGCTCTAAATCATTAATGTTTTAGTTTACTGTGTTTTTAAGGTATTTTAATCTCAACTATTCAAAGAGAGATTGAAACCAAACATGATTAGAGTTCTTTAAACTTTCTAGTGCTAAATGACGGAATTGTAATTTTACAAATGTTAAACTTGGTTCATTAAGCTTGAGAAATCTAATATGTGACTCTTCCTATGGCTACTTAGAATATTCATATAAGGGTAAATAAAGAGCAAACAACTTTCCTTACCTGTAAAATGTTTTATGAATTTGTCTTTTAGACTGGAATCTCTTGGAAAAATTTCTGAGGAGAGAAGAAAACAAATATATCTATGTAGTATCAATTAAAGTCAAAACATTGATATCACGATATGAGAAGAAGCCTTCTGTAAAGAGTCATGGTAATGATGACCTTTCAAGATCCCTTCCAATTGATGACATTCTGTGAAATAACTTCTCAAATTAATCCAAGTGCTTTTTTTTTTTTTGGTCTGAACAGCATTATGAAATATTTTATTTAATTCACAGAGGAATATTAAATGGCCATCCTACAACATGCACTATCAGATTTTTTGTCAACCATTTCTGTACATCATAGAACATAGTTGATATGTACATTCAGAAAGACCATAAATAATGCAAAATAAGGTATCATGTAATAACAATTGCTTTAGTACATGAACAAATTATGCAAAATACCTACACACAAACAAAATACCATACACTGGGTATTGAAATAATAAATACCTTTGGATAAAAGTTTCCTACAGATCAATTGTGACAGATACAGTTATTTTTATAACTGTAGATGAACCTTTTATACAGATATCTTTATCACCATTATTAATCAAAAAAATAGCACTTCTCTCCTGTGAAAAATACTGTGTATTTGAAAATAGCCCCTTCTCACGTATGGCACTTTTTCCAAAAGGTAAAATAGGAAGTACACATCTCAGAACAGCCAAATGAATCAAAAAGAACAGAAATGTGACCTAACAAAATAACTCCACTCACTAGGATTTTTTTGCAATAGGATGTTGCCTCTAACTTACAGCAGAAACTTTTGTTGCAAGTAAATATTCTTAAAATTAGTACATTTCTTCCAACTCTTGTACATATTCCACTGAAAAACTGTATGAAAGATTGTTCAGTAGTTGTACTTATTACTGCAGACAAACTACACATCAACTACATGTTATATTAAATTCAAAAGAAATGCTTTTCTTAGCACTAATGCAATGAACCGATTATGTCTCAACCTTAGGACGTGAAGCTAAGCATATTTATTCACTAAAAATATTTCCTTGCCACTTACGTAAGTTCTCCTTCAAACTATAGGAAGATGTTAATTATCTGCTAAAACAAATTCTTACCACTGTCTTTAAGGCAGTCTCCCAGAGATCACTAGTGTAGTTTTAGGCTGGGGTTTTAAGCTAAAAATCTAAAGTACCACTGTAACTCAGCAAGATGAGGGCACATTATTTAGTTAACATTCCTTGAAAATCTCAGTTTTAAATGATATAAATTTATTTTGTTCCCTTACTTCAAAAGAAATATTAAACTTTCTAACTTTAAACATGGAATTTTATTGACATGAAACATCAGGAACCTTAAAATTGTACTTAGAATAAGAAAAGACAATAGTGAAAACATCTGGATTAGTTTTTAATGGGATGCCTCTATTAGACCAATAAAGAGGAACCCTGGTGAAGGCTGGTCTAAGAGCAGGCCACTTCTGGCTCTGACAAACAACATTTAGAAGTTAGGCTCTTTCAAAGTCTATAGAATTTGTTCTGAGAACAGTAACCACATTTTGCCCTGTAAAATCCTTTAGGAATAAAATCTATAATACAACCAGGACAGAAGACATCCTTCTATATCAAAGACGACAGAACTCCAAAACCCCACCCTTCAATACTAAGGCAGCAAAACAGGATAAAAGATACGATGCTGAGAAAAGAAACTCAGCATTTCGGGCATACACAGCAGCTGTAGCTAAGCGTAAAGGCTGCAGGGTCTGCTTCCTACAGGCAACTTCTCTTGGCTCTGGTTTGCTCCATCCCAATCAGAAAACTAGGTCAGCCATGTGTGGTGCAGGGGCTGGACAACTCTGCCTGCCTGCCGCAGCTGCCAGCCCTCTGGGCAATCATCCTTTCAACATGTGCCTATGCCTCAGCTTTCTTCAAGCGTTCATTTTCTTCTCATGTGGTACAATACATTTGCTTGCTGAAATGCAATTGGTGAGACCCTAGCCCTCCACAAAGACAAACCAAGTTCATTTGTATAAAAAAACACAGGCAGTATAGGTCAATGGAACACTTCTGTCTGCTTGCTCTAATGGCATGGGAAGCTCTGCCTGAACTATCAATTGCCTGACACAAGCACAACAATTTTTCTTGTCTTTTAGCAGCGTATGAGGACCTCAGCACTACCTATAACCAGAAAAAAAACATTTCTTCCATAGTTATTTTCTGCTTTTTTTTCATCAAAAACAGGTTTTTATAATTGTCCATGTTGAACATAAGGAAGCTCTCCTAGCTGTGCATAACTATGAGGCTGAGGTCTGAAAGGACTTACGATTTAAATCAAACTAATGTAGATCCTGTAAGAATGGAATAGTTATTACTGACTCCCAACCAGATCACACCACAGTCACAAGCAGGATCACAACTCCATGCAGGATTCTTTTATCAGGCAATGAAAGATCATCAGGACAGAACATCTACGCTAAGTCATTCCAGCTTTTAGCCTGTTCTTAGTTGCTCCAGTCATACTTCACGTGATACCTATCACCTATTAAGAGAGACATCTTATGTCTGTTCTTGCAGTGCTTACTCACATCCTCACAGAGCAAGTTAAATTCTTCTAACATGTTAATTTCACAAATGAAAAGCAGCAACATGTAATAAAACTAGATTGGCAATGTACTGCTGAAATCAAAACACCGTGAAGTGACAAAAATACGAAAGAAACAGGAAAATCAAAGAAATCCACGTGAGCAGGAAACACTGAGTAGAGACAATTTATTCATTCCATTCAATCCATGCCTCAAAATAATCTTACACAAGCTAAAATACAGCCACTATATGTACCATAGGAGAGGGCATTGGACTGTCTTTTTTATCAACTGGAGAATTCTTTAGACTCGTTCTTAAACTTACAAAACTTGCACTGCTCTCCAGAGATAGTACATCCAAGATAAAACATTTTTGTGCTATTGACCCTATGCTCATCACTATAATCCCAAATTATAACCATAAATGATCTTAATTCAAGGATTTCATTTCTACTTACATTAGGACTTCCATGTATGTCTGCAGATGATTACTGATCTTGGGCATAATGATGCTCATCCTACATTCCTTCCACAGAGAGCAGTGAACATGGACAACTATTAATTGTGCTAGTACAGATCTGCTGCTTAAAATATAAAGAATATAAAAATACATGATGAAAATCTAGGGAAGTTGCAAATGTAGGGGATTCTCCAGCTTCACACAGAGACTGGTTAACTTCATACTACAACTTCAGCCATAAATAATCCCTACTGTTAATTTTCTTAATCTGAGTTGTGATACTTCACAGAAAGACTTGGGGCTTCAGGTAAAAGTTGTGTGGATGTTCCAGAGTTTTATCTCATGCTGAGATGAAAAGTCTGTTTGAAAGCAAACAAGCTCTGAGCTAAGCAGTAAGCAATAGCTGCTCCAGATCTCCACTCTACCCACAATTTTGTCATAAACTTTCCAAAGTTGATTTAAACCTCTGTAGTAAAACTAAGGCACCTGTTGTTCAGCACCTGGTAACTGAGATGAATATCTAATTTTTCAATAATTTGGACATGAAGAGAAGTAGAAGACTAAATAAATCAGAATCCCAGTCTAGGGCATGTGCTCAGCCTGCAATAGAAACATAGCTGCATCTGCTTTGCTGAGGATTTCTACTTTTCTTTGTTCTGTGCATTACAGTTGCAAAGCTGTGACAACAGGTGCTGATTTTTCCCCCGTGTTTGCATTGTCTCCAGCACTGTGTAGCCATAATCATGCCTAGAAAATTCATGTCCTGCTTTAGTATAAATAACAAGAAGACACATGCTCAGAGCACTGAATTAGTCCAAATTCACACAGCACAGCTTACTGACCACTCCATATCCTCATATTCTGAGGTGATACCACCTTGGCAGAAAAAAAAAAACAAGACATATAACATGTCCCCAACAGGCAGCAGCCTTTGCTTATTTTAGCTTATTCAGGGAAGTTGTTTATATCAGCCACCAAAAATTAATTCTTCTCATGGCACCAGTCTACCCAGAGTGCCCTATGATGTCTCACTTCAGTCTGTACTCAAGGAAAACACAGAAAATGAGTAGTATCAGCTCTTGGTCTGTCTTCATTCATCTCTCTTCATTTGATCTTTAAGGACCTTTCAGCACAAACCATTCTAGAATTCTGTGATTTGATGGCTGTCCCTTAAGTCATATATGTAAGAAAAAGAAAACTTCATCAAGAACCATGATCTTCACTTTTTGTAAGAAAACCCATGCATTTAAAATAAATAAATAAATGCACATTTTCTTCAACTTCTGAAAAAAAAAAATAATAATCAATGAACATTAAAGCGTTTCTGGAAAACTTCTCCAGGGCAAGTAAGCGTTTCAGGAAAATGCATGTATATCCAAGGGAATATGACATTAGTTAGCACTATCTCATCGTCTGCTACCTAAACTGTATTTGTCAGATTTAAATGCGAAAGATGCTAAAGTACTCTCCATAGCACACTTCAATTAGAGTATTTAAGACCTGGCACTTTTAGCCAGGCTTAGTACTTCTCCATTTTTCAGAATATCCATTGTTAACTCAGACTATCCACTGTTATAGATAGCATGTCAAATGTTGGAATAACAGGACTTTCTGAATCTTACATTGTTCTACACTTCAAGGAGTCGCTTTATTAATAGAGTCAGCCAGGCAGTCCAAAATATTACAAGCTCATAGAAACTTGTTTGCAAATAAACAGTTCAAGATATGATCAACAGGAATGGTAATGTACCTTAATATATCATACAATGATCCTGATCCGTTTTACGTTCATACTGGTAAATCCATTTTGAGTCAATGTGTATTCTGTCCATTCTTCAGAAATGGGGAAGGATTCAGGAATTACCTCTCCTTCTTTCCTTCTTGCAAACTTGCAGCAATGCCAAGATATTTTTACTTCATGGAAAAATATAATGTATGGTGATAAAAGTGATAGTGATCTTTCAAATGGAAATTCATAAAGGAACGGGTAAGGTGTCAGAAGAATTTATAGAGATGAAAATAGACAGAAACAAGACGAAAATATCCCAGTGAAGAGACATACTTGAAAGATGAATGAATGGAACATTGCAATGTCAGGATGAAAGTATTCATCAGCATGATAGCAGTATCTCTTAAAAATGAATGATACCTCTACAAAAGCAGTTCTTAAAAGCAAATACATAAGAAAGCAAAATTAAGTTATTCTTTACTCGTTAACTTACTCTGTAATGATTTCTGCAAGTTGTAAGAAGGAATGTACAGCTTCAATGAAATAAAAAAAAAAAATCAAAAAATATTTAAAAGGCTTGCTCCAGATCAACAAGTAAAATAGAAAAGACTACAAACATAAGGCATCCTGGTGGGGAAAAGAGAAAAGCAACATTCCATCTGATAAGAGCATATTGTGGTGCTGAGTAAACTGTATGTATCTGACTACAGTCGATGTCACACGTAGCAAAACATCCTGTGAATAAATGGGGCACCTAGAGATTCTGATTCAAGTATTCCTCTTGACCAGACACCACTCTGGGCTGCTGTCACAAGCAGTCAATCACATCTCCTCACTGAGGTATTTGCCACTCCACAGTTTCATCGTGCATAGGAGAATGGTTCCTAACTGATGTTAAGAGTCATATTAGTTAATACATACTGCTTTTTTTAGTACCCTGACCAATTAAAAAGCCTCAATTTCCTACTCAGTTTCATTTATTCTTAAACTTTGGCTGTGACAAACATGATTAAAGCTTTTATTGTTAGGTCTAGGTAGGACAAAGTTCTTATCTACAAAACTGGAGATGTCCAACAGCTTTGACTATGATAGAAACGGGGTTTAAAATGCTGCTATTCTATTGCAATTGGAATGGTATCACTTTTTGTTCTGAAAAGAACAGTCATATTAATATAGATTTTAAAGTTTCTGTGGATTATCAGGTGGTGTTTGATACATCAGAGAAATAGAGTATATATTTCATTGCTGAAAGCATGAGATGTTTGAACTCCCTGCCCAGGGACAATTGGGTCTGTCCAAAAGTAATCCACACACTTAGGACAAACGTGTTCTTCTGTTACAACTCATGGACTGATGCATGTAACGTGTTTTCTATTCTACCTTCTAATAGGAAGGAAAGAATAAACACCGCATTATGCAACAGAGAGCAAATCCTTTCATCACTAATGATCTTTTAACCTTTAAACATTTTCTAATTTTTTGTATTAGAAATAATTGCCATATAAGAAAATATCTACTGAAACAATGTAATTTAGTTATTCTTTAGTCTCTTCATCTGTGATTTCTATCATATGACTTATACTTTTGCTTTGGTTTTTCCAAGTTTGCACAATTGAAAGCTTTATAATAATTTCTAATTACCTCAGTAATTTGCTTGTTAACACACACAAACATTCACATTGCTTTCCTCCAACAGATTTGCAATTTGCTCCTGTGGACAAGGGAAAATAATCTATTTCTGTACTCAGTATTCCAGGACGTCACCATGTTACTACTTCTGTTAAATAACACACATTTCCCACTTACTGAATACTTTTATTTTGAGACATTGATGTGTACATACTAAGTTCCACAGAGCATAGATGGAAAATGAGTCAATGATCCAGACAGATGCATTCCTTTCCCTATGTAATACCATTGTTTGAAATTCAAAACTTACCAGATGCTTCCAAGTGCTGTGTAATGAAGATTACAGTAAATTAACAAAGATTTCTATCATTTTATATTGTTGTCTGCTCCAGCAGGTGAAAAATGACCTGCTATCTTAGTATTTGCTGGGAAAAAAAAAAAAAAGACTGAAATAAACAGAACATTACTTGGTTTCACATAGATGAGAGCGTCTGCTCAAGAGAAAATCCTGAATTAATCTACAACTGCATACCACTGCCATCTACTGAATGTAGAGTATGCTGAATGTACTCACACATACCTTTCTGCTCTGGAAGCTGAGTTTACTAGGATTCCCAATAATTCCCATCTCAAGGGAGTCCTTTCAATTCTCACAATACAAACTCTCATCTAGAGCTTAAGGGTTGCAATTAAGAATTCATAATTAATGGTTTGGTCAATTTATCTTCTAGTTCAAGAGTAGACATAAACAGTATTCTAATCTCTTTAGATTAATCTGCTGTCCGTGAAACCTTTGTTTAGTACTTTGACATTGTTTGTCGGGAATATTTGGAATGCACTCTGATATTTAATTGTACCTCATTAGTTAAGTACTAAAATGCTAGTTCTACTTTGATGCTTATTTACATGTGCAAGTTTGAGTCTATGCTTCTAAACTTAAACTGGTGACTGAAAGTTTACTTTCCCTGATGTTCATTCCTTTAATATTTTTCTGATGTGAGCATGGCAAAATATACTCCATTTACATGCTGAGTAATTGGTATCTTTTCATATGCTCCCAATTTTAGTTATGAATAAAATATCTGGTGTTACATATTTAAAATGAAGCCTTTATTCTGTAACATTCTTTAGGAACTTGAGTGATGAAGTGGGCTGTGACATCCGTCAGTTTAAAAGTACAATGACTGTAAAGTGAAAATTGAACAGGACTTGCTTTCATTATGGCTGATCCAGTCTGCTATGTCAGTCACTGCTGGCAAGAGCACTACATTAAAAGAAATCAGTATATAAATGTGCAAAAGGTGGGCATAAAAAGAAAAACTGGCTTCTAAAGTCTCAGCCAGGCATTTATTCATTTATTTCTATTTTTTTCCCCCTCTCTTCCCTGTGTAAATCCACACACAAAAAGCCAGACACTCATTCTTATCCCAGAGACTCCACTCAGCGACATCACCTATTTCTTGCCCACTCTGGTAAGCATCATCTGTATCAGTAGTTCCCTTTAATCCAGGGGAATTAATATTCATGAGGAGTCTATAGGAGAGTAACTGCATCTATTTAGTCCCACAAAAATTACAGTATTATTAATTTAAATTCATTTAAAAAACAAACAAAACACAACACAAAGGATTCTACAAATGATTTCTTTACACAGCTCATATAAACAAATAAGGACCACTTCTTCAAAGCATAGTAAATTCAACTCTCAGTCACAGCTGCATTGTCTTCCCCACTCATCAACACCTCCTTAGTGCAATTGCAAGGGAATAATAAAGCTGTTTGGGACCTACATTCTTTTTCAGCTTTATAATTATTGAGAATGTCTGGCAGATACCAAGAAAACACATGCCTAACTTTAGACACTGGATTTAATTCATTTGGATGTATAATCCTTAGCAACACTCTTTATAGAAGAGTACGGAAGGTACTGATATTTTAACATAATATCGATAGTATCACACACAAAGTAACGTGACTTAGAATTTCAAGGAAAAATGGATATTTATTTTTCTCTGCTAACTGGTAAGCATGAAAAGTCTTGCATTAGGTAGGAACATTCTATCTAGTTCTTTGAAAAGCTGATGAACAAGAGTCTATAAGGTGTTGCCTGAAGTAGCAGATGGCTGTATTTAATAAATCCAGTAGGATCCAGCCAAATGATTCTAAGTGAGAAACTTGCTTGAATTCAACAGATAACTACCTCATCTATGTCCTGCTTGATATTATCCCTATTAAGCAATGGCCTATGGTGTTTAAGATAGCAGAATATTTTCAGGAATCTCCTCTGCTAAAACTCCTATAGAACTTTTCATAATGAAATGCTAGGTATTACATGAAGACTATGTAAGCTTGTAAACGTATGATGATGATGGATATGGTGCTCAAGGACATGATTTAATGGAGCACTGTTAGAGTTAGGGTAGAATGGTTAGATTGTGGTTGTACTTAATGATCTTTCAAGTCACACATTTATCTATGCTGAGAAGAAATATATTTTTTGCTATAGTGTTTTCTTGTTAGCTCTTTCATTCTTTGTTTATTCCCAAATCATTAAATGGGATAAGTTCCCAAATTAATTCAGAACATAGCTCCTTAAACACTTCTAGCACAAGGCAAATTCACAAGTACTGTTCTCCTGTTTTTAATCTATTTTTTTTAATCTATTTTGTTTAATGATATTTTTTTACCAAAAAAAAAAAATGTCCACTATCTAGCTCCTTTTAAGATCTTTCAAATTGTAAAATACTACTGTTTTCATGAAAGGTAACTAAATTGTGGCTCACATAACAAAATAGATATCTTACAAATAGCCTGCATTTATCAAATTTTTCCTTCCAAAATACCAGAAGCATAATTCTGCCATCCAGTGCTGTCTCACGGGGCATACATGCTCATTTGTATGAGAAAATGCACCTCATTCTTTGACTATGAGGGAAAATAAAAATTTTATGTTTTCTTCACTGCTGTCTTTACCTCTCCATTCACCTGTGGTAGAAAGAAAACAAAAGTAAAGACTGACCTCTTTTTTAGGAAAACAAGAACTTTAGACCTCTCGCCACAGTGAAAGCAGTGTCCTGGTCAACGCTCCTGTACTATTACAGCTAGTTTCATGGTTCACTTGACAATACAGATATCTCAAGCACAATCTGCGGGACACCTGAGTTCTTTCATACAAGTAAAAGGAGTTGAAGGTGATGCAAAGTCCTCTGAGACAAACTTTTCTGTCTGCCTTTTTTGTGTCTCAGGTGAAAATAGTCTGTCAACAGAAACTTTCATAAAATCAAAATGGTAAGAGCAATCAAAACAAATACATATACATTTTACTTAAGTTTGTTTATTTTCATTTTATGATGATTCTACCAAACATAAGTTCTTTCTCTTATAATCCAACTTTCTGACTTGAATTTGCAGAACTATCTTTGAGACATCACAATTGCTCATGTTTTCTCAGTTTCTCTCACCCTGTGATACACATCATAGTAGCATACAAAAATGAAAGCTCTTGTGACAGTAAAAAGGAACACACATCCATAAGTAAGAGAATAAATGTAATGGAAACAGGAATCGAAACATCTGGTTTTCATATTGAATAATTTATAGCACCTACAAAGGATACAAGGGACAGGAGATGGGCATCTACCTAGGATTCCTGTCTTCACCCATACTTACATCACTTCTTCAGAGACTGGGTGGGAAGCCTATTTTCTGGTAAGTTCCTCCAGAAATCTGAGCAGTAGAAAAGCTTTCAGCCATGTGAAGATGATAAAGACTTCATATTCAGGGGAAGGATCCAGACAGCTTCTATCTGCACTGTTCCCTGCCCATGCTCTACTCATCCATTGCATTTTGCTTCATTGCACTCCCTTTGGTCTCCTTGCTTTGGCTGGTCTCCGCCAAGCTGTGAGTGGGAGCAGGGAGTGACAGGAATAGTTAGCAGCAATCGTTGCTATGAAGACAACTATCGGCACGAACAGTAATTCCAGGGAGGCCTTCCTACCTCAGCAGAGCAGTGACTATTTACAGCCTGAAAGAGGTTGCCAGCCTCCAGTTCAACACCCTCTTAAGGGCAACAGATTATCCCTAGAGTTGGCTCCTCTGAGCCTGGGCACTGAGCTGTGGGAAGGACATAACCTGAGGCTGAAGGAAACTAACTCACCCGAGCTGCAGAAGCAGCATTTAATCACATCTAAAGGGCTGGGATAGGCATACAGGGGATGGGGAGGAGAGTTTTACCTGCTGTAAACTGGATTTTCAGTACTGCTACTACTTTGTTCCTCTTCTCTTTGATCCACCCTAGCTTTGATTTTCCTTTGCTTAACTTATCATTTGTGAAGAGAAAGTAAATGCTCATTAAGTGTCCTGAAAATATACGCAGAAAGAGAAATCATGCTGGATATAAGACTGAACTAACAGTATTATTTTAATTATTATTATCGTCTTGAGCTTGGACATCATGAACATTGTCTGGCCAGGAGACAGAGGTGCTTGCCAGCCCCCTCCTCACTGCCACCCTCTGTTGCCTTCTGAGGCGTGAACGCAGAGATCAGCATAAATGGTTCCCCTGAATCAGAATATTTCCAACAGCATCTTCCAAGTATGTCCAGAAATATGACACTAAGTAATGTCTTTTCACTCCATTTATAATGTCATCAGTTACTCACATTACCAATATTCATTGATCTGTCCAGAATTTGCAGAAATACATGTCAGCTTGCAATTTGTCTTTAGATCTTTCAAGATGCTTTTCTATCTGTCACATGTGTAACCAGTATTTCCCTGTCAGTAGAGCTATGAGAATGCTCTTAGCCAGGTAACAGCTGCCTGCTACTTTCCTCCAAAAAACAGCTGCACATGTGAAGACTTCTCCCAAAATTTTTCACTTCTTCCTGAATGTAAGATTATCAGATGAGTCCATTTAATTTAATTTTGATTATAATTATATGAGTCTTTCAACTTTTCATCTTTCTTCTGATTCCTTACTCTCTCCTGCAAAATCTCTGTAATTAAGCACATTTTTTGTTCTACTTAATAATAATTTTAAAATGCTGAAATGCTTTGAGTTCAGACACAGGTATAATTCTGATAGCCAGAGCTTCAATCTGAGAATGCGTTAAAATACATATATGTCTCAGTGTACAACTTTGAAATTGCCTTCTATCAGAAACTGATACCTGGATCTGAAATTCTACTTTTCATATTTAGAGGCTTAGAAGCCACTGTCTGCATGTCAAATTTTGAAATAAAAAGCAAAAGCAGACAAGGAAATACATTCTACTTAAAGTCTTAGATTTTGTTTACAGTAATAAAACACAAAGTAGTTATGCACTAGCAGCTCTCTAGGATTTCTGGCTAGTATAAAAATGATTCTAGAAAAGGTCATACACTCAAGTAACAGTTTTGATGGCTGAAAAGCTCTGGAAGGAGAGCATAGCCTGATTCTGTTCTCCTTGAATTCAACAGAAGCAAAAACAGGTCCTCAATCTGTGTGTAATTCACATGATCTACTTAGCTAAACAATTAAGTCACAGCTCTGACATCTGATATTTATTTTAAGTTCTTTGAGCCAGATTCTCCACTCTGAGCTAACCCTTTTTTCTATTCTGGTGGCACAAAGGCCGTAACAACCGTGGATTTTCCCAGCTGGAGATTCTCCCAGCATGAATAAGTCTTTACCTGTCTGGCAAAACCAGCTTTCATGTTATTTCCTCCTCCTTTGCACTCTCTGAACCTTAGCCATCTTATGTGAAAGAGTAAGAGGCTTGATTACAACCCTGGTTACCATATTCAAAATACTCTTAGCCTGTATACTTAGCTTTTCAAATTCAAGACAAATTTGTTAATTTTAAGTAATCCAGAGTCTTTTGTATCTAACGTCTCTCTTCTGAAATAACACAGAAAGAGCACAATTGAAGATCCATCCAAGGTGCATCATCAATAAGATGTCGCAGAAGATCAGCATCCCCTTTAGGCAAAATACTGTTGTGTTCCATTTCTGGGCAGAATCACATTCTAAGATGCGAGGTTTCTTGAATGCTTACATGATACATTAAATAACCACCTACCACATTTGGCTGGTAGACATGCACTGGCATATAATGGCCCAGCAAAGTAGGCGTACAGCTTCATACACTAAGATTTCTGGCCAAGAAAATGAGTCAACCTGGGAGCTAAACAACATCAAAGAGAGCAGTTTTCATAATACTGTGGTCCCTTCTAATTCACTGCATTCTAATCAGCCACTTTCCAATAATTCATTAAAACATGAACAATGAGGTTGAAGTGTCGGCATCTCATAAGACTTTAGCCAAACATAATGAAATCATAACAGGATATATTTACCAGGTTAAATATCTCGAACTCAGCTGTAATTATGTTTATTAGCAATTCTTCAGTAGCTGCTCAGAAAGCATGTTTGTATTAGTTAATCCTTGCCTATGGAGATCTCTATATTTATTTGGCAAAAGAACATTAAGGAACATGGCTTTCCTTTTCTTTTCTTGTATGTAAATCCCCATTTCTACTAGAAAATTCTATGGAGTCAAGAAATAAGCCAAATCTGTTGTATATGGTTATTTTTCTGCTATTACAATTAGTGATCACACTAGAAAACAAAACTAGAAGATATATAAATAGAGATAGATTCTGACAAGTTTTATATTTGAAAGATTATAGTTTTTCAGCAACTATAGTTTCTACTGCATGCCCACTGAACAACACAGACACAGACAAGCACCATATGCATAATTCAAAATAACAGTTTTTCTTCTTTTCCTCCTCTGTCAGACATGCAAACATGGAAAACACATACATAATTATTTTTAAAAGCAAAAGAAAAGTCTCAAAACAACTACAGACCGTTGTTGATGAGTTTAGGCAAGCTTTTCCTTTTCCCTAAGAGATCCAAATAAGCAGGCTAACTTATTCCTCAAGCAATTCAGATGGCAAACTGTATGCTATTATGAAACTCTCATTATTTTGAATACTAAGTTGTGAATACATACTTCATTCTTTCCAAGAGGAAAAATGTATTATGATGCTAATTGTTCATTAAAATACAAAAGGATAATTCACCAAAAATAATGAGACATATAGACTGACTATTTGAGGCATTAATTTACTAAAGCTATACTTTTACTATTCAGAGATCTTTTTTCTGTACTAAATAACAACTTATATTCATTTATCACCTACTTGAAATCACTTAACTATTAAGGCAGATATTACAGCTGAATCCAGAGACTCCAACTCATATTTGGAAAGTTACTGAAAAGCTCTTGACTGACGGCAGTATCACTCTCAGAATGAGATACAGAGACTAGATACTGATAAATGTGAAGAGGAAATTCACTTTCTGCAATTCTGCAAATCTTTAGGCAAGTATTCTCTTTCAGCTACCAAGGCTGCTAATAAATGTAGATTCTAGAATATTTACATAAATTAAACACTAGAACAGCTGCAATACATCAAAAGGAATACATGAACTAGTTAAATCATTTGAATGAAAGCTGATGATATGTGCTCAACTGCATACAAGTCAAACTCAGAACTGACAAACACAGGCAAACTCTATTGGAGAGAAAGGAAATGCAATTGAATTTACCAGAGCTTAATCAGGCCTTGGTCTTTCCGAAAGATGAATAGACTCCAAACTGATTGCTATGCAAATGGTAACGTTTAAGTTTATTTCAGTTTCCTATCCTAATTTTAGAAACATTTCTATTTCTGTCTGAATTGAAACAGGTTCAGAACTATTATAACAGATTAATAACTCACAGATTCTCACTTGTTCTTAACTGCTATCATAAAGGTGTTTCCAGTGAACATTCATGCCCAGGCTAAGGTCATCTTACTCTTTATAATTATGCAAGGATATATCTTAGAAATGACAACTGGGATCTAAACATTTTGAGGGTTAAATATAAATGCAACAAGAACAATGAGCTATTTAGACATTGATATTCGAGATCTTCCCTTGGAAAAATATAAGCAGGTGGAAATACATGCAAACCATACATTTCAGTGGGCCAAAATTTGCTGGGTAGAAAGAACTGACCTTAAGCAAAATTACAGAAAATTCTTTCCACATATTGGAACTGGGGAAGTTTTATGTCTCTCTGGTTTTTAAAACTGCTGTCACTACGTATCTTCTTTCCACTTGGAAGTGACGCCAAGCCTAAGCTTCATATCACTAGTATGAACTGCTGCGTACAGTAGCCCATGTGAGGTGTTGTGGGTGAAACATTTCCAGTCACAGGACTGTTTCCAGCATGCAGATACAAAGCTGTGGCTACTGTGACTGTGCCAAGACAGAAGAGGCTAGTGCTGGATGGAAGCAAAATCAAAACACCATTCTTAAAACATATGTTTCTGAGATTTTCCTAAGCATAGTATATGAGAATAAACTTTATTTCCTTGTAAGGTTAGGATATTATGATCACAGAATCACAGAATTGCAGGGTTTAGAATGGACCTCAAAAGATCACAGAGTTCAACTCCTCTGCTAAGGCAGATACCCTACAACAGGTCACCCAGGTAGGCATTCAGACGGGTCTTGAATATCTCCATAGAAGGTGACTGCACAATCTCTCTCAGCAGCCTGTTCCAGTGCTCTGTCACCCTTACTGTAAAGAAGTTCTTCTGCACATTATGTTCAAGTTTTAGGCCACCGTTCCTCGTCCTGTCACTGTGCACCACCAAGAAAGGACTGGCCTCATCCCTTTGCCTCCCATCTCCCTTTAGATATTTATTAACATTTATCAGATCCCCTTTCAGTCTTCTTTTCCCCAGGCTGAACAGACCTAGGTTACTCAGTCTTTTTCATGTAAGTGTTCATGGACGTGAACAGTCTTGAATGTGATTAAAAACAAAACAAAACAAAAAACAACAACAACAAAACATACACATTGTCAATTATTAAAATTTTAACAGCAAATGAGTAGCATCTCATGTTAGACATGCTATGTCATTAAAAAGAGAATGAAGAAGTAGCTACTTTATCATGCTTACAGCAGTAACATCACAGCTATTTCCTCAGCTATTTTAATCCAGTGGGATTTAACGTTTTTGTTAGTCTTGTGTGCTCATCAGTATATGTGGCAGCACATTTCCTAACACTTCATTTCAAAGGTTTCTTCTCCTGAATCACACATATCTTGTTATCAGAAACAATAAGGGTTAGGGAAAAAAATGTGTCTAACTGGTTTCCAGTAAGGTTTTGCTTTTGCTTGTCACCTATATTTTACACAGCCAGGTAGAAAGGAAAACATACTTTAAGCAAAGCCTTTACTAAATTTACTAAAATTTTGTCACATTGCCCCTAAAATTGTGTAAGATATGCAAGGAACATTACAATAATTGTTTTAGTGATGCAAAATTATACGTGTATTTTCAACCCATAGATTCCAAACTATATCGGAAGAGCACGTGTCCTAAAATACAATCTAACCAACTTAACTTGGATTGATCAGTGATCAGCCTAAGAGATCTTGAAAGATCTAAGAGAATTACAATAAATAATTCAAAAGTGCAAAAAAGTGATAACACATGAAAATATTTTTTGCATGCAAAGTTGTGCTCTTTTTTTAATTACTTCACCACTTTAATTGTATTTTAAAAACAAAGTATTAAGTTTATAAAGCAATCATAATTTGTAACTCTAAACAGTATTTTCCATTAGTGTTTAAGTTGGTATTAAACACATTTTTAGGCGTTCTTGTGTAAAGACAGCAGAGCAATTGAGGATTTTTTGCCCAGTAGACATAATAAAATTCAGGATAACATAAAAATGGCCACTAATCAATGAAATGCTTGGATCCTTCATGTGTTAAATATTGTTTGTAGCCTAGAGATAAAGAAGTGCACCCTCAAATGTAATCAATATTCAATCAATCCTCTGACTAGAGCAACTGCTTTCCACCTGACCGACATTAAAAATGCCCCCAAACACAAATGAATAGCCTGTAGGACTTCCACTGAAATAGTAACCTCTAATTCACAAGTGACAAAATGAAGTATGCATCCTTAAATTGAACAGAAATGTCTAACCATCAGATGAAGCTAACAGCGATTAGCTGCTCTTTTGCCAGCAAAATGCTTTCCATTATTGCATCTTCTGATTTCTTCTCATTTTTGAGATTCACGTTCGACTTGTTCTCCTCAAAACAGTTAAGATTCACTTGTGGTCCCATGGGCAGGGCGTGCATGCTAACTGCTGAATCTTTGACACTAAAAGAAAAATTATCCCTGAAAATTTGGTTTCTACCCATTAAAAAGAAAATTTGTTCTGTTTAAGACTGTTTATGTCTGCACAAATTCCAAATTGTTATTATCTTTTCTAACAGTCCGCTTTAATATTCTCCATCATATTCAAAACCAAATATAAGCGATGAATTGACAAAAAATGTTATACTTCTGTACAGAATGCTTTTACCAAAAGCAAAGACATTTATTATGGACAATAAAGTGTGCTAATTTATTGTGTTTAAAAAACAAATTTTACAAAAGGCTACCTGGGAAAAAGCGCATCTATTTGTTCATCCTTAAGGTATTTTCTTTTAAACTATCATGGAAAACACTAACTATCACTGTAAATTTTAATTCTCTAGACAGCTGGTGTAGCACAGACAATGAGGAGACATTCTTTCTTGCCTCACAAAGTACTTTCTGGTCACTAACAGAGATCATCTTCAAGAATAATCTCAAAGTTGGCAGTGACAATATAGATTAGAAATGGAATCAGCCTCTCTTTTCTTTGTGCAGCTTACCAGTGTCTATCCATCCTACATAGAAACTGCACATGTAAGCATACATGCCTATACATATGGATGTACATATATTTAATACGTTTGACTTCTCAACTTTTTAAATTTTTCTCCATGTTTACACACGTATTTAAATATTAAAATAGTTTTCAGAATTGAGGGAGTGAATTTTCAAGGCCAAAGAGATATCTACTAGACAATAAATGGCTTGCAAACCTACACTTCTGTACTACCATTGTTACACTTCAGGGCCTTCAATAAATTAACACCTGAAAAAACATACTGGTAAAACACTGAGACCTGCTGTTCTTTTAATTTTTTTTAATTTTTTTTATGATAATCAGAACTTCATGTCTACAAGAAAGAAAAAAAAGAAATATTTCAAATCTTTAGTTTGTTCACAGGCACAGCGCCAAGGTAGACTAATTCAAAATGCATGCCATAGTTCCTGGATTACAGACAGTTATGCACTTGGATCTACTTTGAAGTGAAACCTCTGTTTCATTTGTTGTTCACTGCCCCACACATTGAAGGAGCCCTGGTGTACTTCAAATTCAAATCTGGAGTAATTTGGTGAGAATCTGCCATTTTTCTGGGGCTAGAATTGAACATATTAGTAAAATCTCTCTCATATTAACAACAACATCTCATCATGATAAATACAGGGTATTTCTTTTCAAATACAAAATTGGACTAAAATGAAAAGCAGAAAAAGTCTCCCCAATGAACAAAAAAGTCATTGTTGGGTTTTTGTGCATAACAGCGGAGCAAAAACAAATCTTTTTAACATGTGAAGATCATCTATTTTCCCTTGCTGTGGTATACTGCCTTGCAAAATGCTGGCTGCCCAGTCTACTGCAATTCCACAAGGTTTCTCCCCTCAGATGTGAGATAGCATACATCCATGCGTTGAGACCCTTGGTTTGCATTATGCATACTGGAAATAAGAACAGAGGCCCCTGAAAATTAATAGAAACGTTTCATTTTAAGGACTGTTCTGATAGATACCTTGTACTTTTAAATCCAAAGTGTATAGTAATAGCTTTGTTATTGCTCACTCATAAGCTATCAGGGTTGGTCCATGGGCTCAGCAACTCCCTACCATAGTAATGAAATCTAGGATAAGCCAGAGATCTTCAGATCTGTTCCTTTCAGTGGCCTAGCTCTACTGGCTGGTAATCACACTTGCCAAAATCAGTGTCACTATTAGAAGGCATACTGCACAATACATCCAGGAACCCAAGCAAACAAGACAACAAAAGTAGCAGCAGAGAAACAAGTCATAAAGACATCATATCTGTGAAGGATCTGGACATAATGACAGATGCAGGCCCTTGAATGGAAGGTTGAAGGACTATATATGCTCTGCATCATTTGGACTGACTTCAACAAGAAACTGCAAAAGCTGGAAGTAGACTAGATGCACGAAGATCATTGACCTCTTACAGTTTAGAGAACACAGAAGTAACACATTCTGGAAGGAACAGCTGTGGTAAGTAACAGCTGTCCTAAACAAAAGTCCAAGGTCATTCCATTTAAAATAGTGAAAATGATGAGAAAAGCACGTTATACATTTTTACTTGTCAGAAATAAAACTTTGGGGTATGGAACTGTACCTTTATGACAGGAAACAATATGTAATGAGTCAAAAAGTGGTGAACATCAAATTGCTTAGGAGAATTTATCAGAGAAAATTTGAGAATCGTAGAGTAGCTGGGGTTGGAGAAGAGCTTAAAGATCATCAAGTCCAGCTACAACCTAGCCATCCTACCCTAACTCTAACAACCCACCACTATGGTTGAGATTGAAATATTATCAGTATAATTAATGAAAAGTCATTCTTGACTAATTCATGAAACACTGTGTGGAAAAAAAAATAAATCTACCCGGACTAATTGCACTTTTGTGGATAGATACCTAATTTTGTACCAAGACAGTACAGTAATTTTTGCATCCAAGACAGTGATCATCAGTGGGATAGTCCTACCAAACTCATTGGGATTTCTCAGATTTTAGAAATGTGATATCAAGAAAAACTCACATCCCAAACTCTTTACCCTGTCTCAGTATCACTTGCCTGGGTAACATACGTTATCTATACTGCTCCCAGCACACAAGTTAGTGGGCATCCATAGATGTTCTGCTGAGAGGAATTATACCCAATAATCCATTCAGTTTGCTAATTTTATGAGAATATATTTTCCCCTACTGGAAACTACTGGATCTCATATATGCAGTCACGATTTACTCACACAGCAGGTCCATCCTAGTAACAGTGAAGAAAGGTGAACTCCATAACCATTTGGAATATTGGTTATACTAAGCCTCTACAGCAGAATATATCTGCCTTGTTCAATTCCAGAAAAGCATATTCACCAACTTTACAGTAAAGTGAACGATCACTATAAGGGGGGGAAAGAAAAAAAAAGAATAAAAAGAAAAAAAAAAGATTTGTAAATTTTGGTAGTTATAATTTTGGAAAAAGTCATTTTTATTAACTCTCATGTTCCTGTATCCCTTCTGAAGGGATTAGGAAGGGATTACATTTATTTCTACTAACACAATACACTTGAAAAAATACACATTAATAGGAATGCTTGGAGAAGATAAAGACATCACAGAGAGCCCTGTGTTATTCCATGCCATACATTTTCATTTCCTAGGGACAAGGTTTACATTCTTCTGTGGCATCCTTTTTTTAATCCAGACCTGCAATTATACTCACTGAAGTAGTTTAGTCTTAGGCCCAGCAGGTCTTGCAGAACTGGAGACTTCCAACTGTAACTGTCTCTGCACTTTCATGAGATTTTTTTAAGTGAGCAAAAAGTGGTTTTGACTGTAAACTTTTCATTCTTTACACTTTTCAGCTGTAAACTAAAATAAATATCAAACATCTTTCAAATATAACTTGTTATGAATAATGGTTAAATCAGCATCGTGTGATGGCACAATGTGCAGTTTTCTTTTGCTGATGTGTAAGAAATTTTGGCATAAAACTGAATTCTTAAGTTTAACCACAGAGTTTAAATAGTTTGAGAGCTAAATTTTCTTTCCACTATGTTATTCTAAATCTGAATTAGATATGTTCGGGAGGCTAATTTGAACATACTGGTAAACTGAAAGCAGCATTTATTTCATTCCTTCATGCTTAAAAAATAACTAATCAAAATGTTTTAAAATGTCTTGCTGGTCTCTCAGCGCAAAGACAAATTTCAGTACACTTAGCCTTGCAAGTCTAGATGTTCATTTCTTCATTGACATGGCAAATAGGCAGGGAAAGAATAGTTAAAGCAGATTTATTTTTATTACTATATCCCAAAACATCCTTAAATCTAAGTATATGGAAGCTACATAGGTTCTGTGGAAAGTGTTTGGATGAAGGTAGCAAAGATAATTTCAGGAAAATGGTGAACTATTCCAATTCCCCAACACGATATTCAAAAATAACTTGATGTTGAATTCTCTTTGTAATATATTTGGGTTCTTCATGGAATAATAAATAAATAAGTAAACAAACACAATCACATCAGAAACTTAGGGATAGTTATGAAAAGAATTGGCCATGTAGAGCTTTCATAAGCTTGAAAGCTTTATGAGACACTTAAAAAAAAAAATGAAAGAAAGAAAGAAAGAAAAAGAAAGAAAAAAAAGAAAAAAAAAGCAGAAAATAAGAATAAACACCTCAAGAATAGAAACTTCACAGAAATCATGTAAAGTATGTTGTGACAGAAAATCCAAACCCACTAGCTACAATAACTAAGAGGAACAACTTGTACTTTCAGTGAAATCTACTAGAAATCCTAGCAGAAATTGAAGATTGCTTTTGGATTAGTTGGAATACACTGTTTCTTCTGAATATAGAAGTTAAGACAGCTGAAGTGATGGGAAACTGATTTCTTTATTGCAAGAGTGGATGCCTTTCATGGCCCTATAAGATACATGATGCAAATCTTCATATGAATGAGAAGCGCACAACAGAAGATACATCTCTGATGCCTAAGAAAAGAGGAAAAAAACTTGGAGAATCATTTCCAGGCAGGAGCCCACAACAGCTCACTGCAGGTTTGATTGTCCATCATATTTCAGTGCTGCTATTTCAGTCAAATGTATTTCCATGGCTGCCCATTCTTCCTAGTTTCAGGACCTCCCAGCAAACCCTGATGAAGCAGCGTGATTATTATTTCCATGACATAGCTCAATGCCAGAGCCAGAAGACACTTTCAGATCAAGCATCGCAGACCAACCAGTCTTGATTTACAACTTTTCTTATATACCTATAACTGAGAGATACCTGTAGGATGTCTGACAGTGTCTCACCTTTCTGTTTCTAGACTCACTGAAGAAACACCATGATGTTGCACTTTTCCATTATGGCCGGAGCCATCACAGCAAGGAGGATGATGTCCTGAACACTTTGTCCCCTATCCTATGCTCCAGCCACTTGCATCAAGCTCTTCCTGCAATTCACCAGGTAGCACACCAGGCCAGTTCTCACTACACAAACAGCTAAGTCCCAAGAATAAAAATACAAGAATACAGGTGTGTGAAGATGCAGACCAATGAGTTGAATTAGATTATGGTGGGGTTAGGCTAAAGCTGGAGCCAGCCTTCGGAGAAGAACAGGAGGGAAAGCACATTAAACCCTCCTGGTATCCAGCATCCTCAGAAAACAGGAAAACACACAAAAATTGGAGTACTTTTCATTCTACATGCTTGACTGCACTTGATGCTTTGCATTTCAAATGCAAGAAGCAGTTGAGCTGCTCAGATCTCTTCTATATCGGACACTGGGGTTTCACCTTCTGCAACAAGTGGAGGTAATCCAAATATATAACTGATCTTAAATGCTTGGCTCAGCATACAGCTGAATGTAACACCTATCCTGAGTGGTTGAAAGATGAACAGTTCTGAGAAGATGACCCTCAGGTCACACCAGCCAGAGCAGAAATCTGCTGCTCCTGTGCTAGTGACAGGAGTTACAATAGCTGAAGACTTGTAAGTATAGCCTTTTCACTGTTTTCTGCTCTCAAAGCCAACACATATCACAACAGGTGCTAATTTCTATACTGGGCATTTGACATCCAAAAAAGAAGGAAGAATTATCAAAACATGATCATTTTTCACACTCTAGATTTGTCCTTTCTGGGCTGCAGAAAGCTAGCTTGGTGGCTGGCCACAGGACACTGCACCTGCACCAGGGATAAGTGAGGAACTCCTCTTTTTAAGGATGTTCTGCAATTCCACCCCTGTATCATACAGTGTATTTACTAAAACCAAAGATTAATAGAAAGCAAACTTCATTATGTATATACTATATATGATGAATTCAAGAAAATTCCTCTTCAAAGCTGCATAAATATCTTATAGCTTGGTACAACTATACAGTTAGGAATAAACATCTCAAATGGGGATACCATTGTCCATAATAGGGTTTTTTCCTTAAGCCACCTGGTATTAGCAATCACTGCTCTCAAGTTTATACTTCTTTCATTCACTTGAAAGGACAACATATGCAAGGCATCTCAATTGTGCCTCGGAAAAAGCCTGCTTGCATTTTTTTTTCTTCCTTGAAAAGTGTACACTGAAGTTATGCCTGCAGCACATACAGAATTAAGCCTCAGTAAGTAATCACCCATGACCAGTCACATTGAAAACCTGCAACATCTTTTCAGTCAGCATACAGATCTGTGGCAAACTGGTTTGGGCTGCTTCTGAAAAAGGAAGGAAATCAGGAATTTTGTGGGGACACTCCAGTATCTTACCACTGGAGCACTTGATGCCTTTTTCAGACTGCAATGGCCGCGCTGTGCGAGTGTCTGCCCTAACATTCAGAAATTCACCTACTGATGTTTGGACTTCTCACACACCGTCAGTGTTTTCTGAAGTGAGGTGCCTAATTTCCATTAAAATGGACCACTGGTCAAAGGAGAGCAATCTAGCAATTTCAGCCACAAGGGTGCTCTCCAGAGAGGCAGATCGCTAAGAAGCCAAATTCCTTGTGCTTTCCCACATCCCTATTTCCCTCCGGTAGGGTCTCTAGCAGGCATCAAGAGAAAAATATGAGTGGGCTACAGCCACGAGGCAGCTGTTGTTTCATTCCTTCTGAGCCGCACCATCCTAATTCACACAAATCTCTCCAGGAGCTCAGAAATGTTTTGGGTGTCTTTACATGAAAAGCTGCTGTGGCAGATGGGACCTGTTGGCCAAGCACTGTCTGTGACCAGCACCAGGCAGCTGCATTCGGACTGCCCCACTTGTCACAGCCAGGAAGACAGGTCCAGCATCCTCCAGGAGGACAGAACCAACTCCTGTGCACAGACTGCATCCACCCGAGCAAGGATAAAGGCATCACGCCCGAGAAAATTTGCAGGAGTAAGCCGGGATATTTGTCTCTCAGTTCAATCGTTTTCCCTCTGTTCAAAACAGGAGTGCACTTCTAACTTTGGAACGGGGCTTCCTGGGAGCTGACAGCTCTGCAGTGCGGGGAAGTTGGGAGGCGCGCTCAGAGGAGACCGGGAGTCAGCGACAGCTGAAGGCGGTGAAGCACGAGTGCCGCCTCCCTCCCTCTTGCCCGGGGATCCCCAGGGTGCAGCTCCCGTGAGGTCAGGCGATCGCACGCTTCCCCACTCCCCCCGCGGTGCAGATCCAGCACCGGTCCAGCACGAGCGCGGCGGCGGCGGGACTGACCGCGACGGGCTCTTACCTCCAGCACGGGCGGCGGCGAACAGCCGGGGCGGCGGCGGGGCGGCGGCGGCTGCCGGGGGAGTCCGGGGGGCGGCGGCGGCGATGGGGCGGGGGTCGGGCGACGGAGCGCCGCCGCTGTAGCGCCGAGAGATCAGCCGGTCCCGCCGCGGCGGGCGGGGCGGCAGCGGGCGGCCGTCGTCGTCCAGGGCTTGCAGGAGGAGGTCGAGGAGCTTTCCCCGCTCGGTTCCCGCGGCGGGCACGTCCCTGCCCTCGGCGCCGGGCGGCGGCGGGGCCGAGGCCAGCAGCAGGAGCACGATGGCGGGCAGCGCCTGGCGTTTCTTCGCCCCTCGCATCTCTGCGGCGCTGGGAGGAGGCAGAGAGCGAAGGCGGTCAGCTCCGGGCCCGGCCCGCACCCCGCCCGCCCGCCCCCCATGCCGCGCCCGCCCGACCCCGCACGCCTGGGCAGGGGCGGCCCCGCGGGGAGCCGGCAGCGGCGGGGAGCGCAGCTCCGACGTGCGGCCACAGGACGGCCCCGCCGCGTTATAGAGGCGGATTAGGGGAAGGTTATTAGCCCCGCCGCACGTAGCGCAGTGCGAGCGACTTGCTCGGCTCTCTTTGCCCCTCGGCGGTCCCGCGCCGGAGGCTAACGCCGGCCCCGCAGCGGCGGGAGCGCACGAGAAGGCGACTGGACGGAGGCGAGTTCCCGGGGAGTTACATCGGAAAGTGCTGCAAATCGGAGTGTGAAGTCCAAAAGCAGTTACAACAGGCTGAGGCTTCGGAAGCGGCGCGTAATGCCCCTAAGTAAGCTATTCTAATTATAGCAAACAGTTAGGATTAATGAGGAGGAAGAAAAAATCAGTTATTTACCAACCGCCTCACAGTTGGCCTCGCCGGCAAATCCCCTCTGGCGAAAGAGTTAACCGGAGCCCGAAGCAGCCGGCTCTCCCCGACGGCCCCGGGCTCTCCCTCGCTCCCTTCGCCGCCGGGGCGCAGGCAGAGCAGGAGAAGAGCAAGGGCCCCGGGACAAGAGAGGACCGTCGGGCTCTCCCGGCCAAAGGCCCCCTCCTTAGAGGCAGCAGTTTACCTTCAAGCGCAGGAAAATCTCGCCGAGCGTCTGCTGGCTGCGAGGAGCCGTCCGCTGCCGTCGGCCAAGAGCCGGTGTCCCCGTGGAGGCTCCGCCGGGCGCGGAGCGGGGCGCTCGGTGCTGCGCCCGCAGAGGGGCGATGCGCCCGCCAGGGCCATGCGCTTCGTTTATATAGTGCGCACCGACGTGCTCATCAGAGTACTATCGACTTTAGGTGGGTGGAAGCCGGTGGAGACATATCTGGTAATCACTCTTGGGCTCCGAGAAGGTCTCCTTTGACAAACTTCCTCCTCCCCGTTTGTCCCCCGGTGGATGGCAACTGCACGCCGAGTCTGAAGCGGCTCTGATCTGTTTGTGAAATTAGATTTCCCCGAAGACCGGGAAACGCTTACTAATAAAGCTGCCGGCTCAAGAGATTAAAATGTGCTTTAACTTAGAGGGATTCCCTTGGGAGTAGAGCAGGAGGACTACTTTTTTACTTTCTTCATACCAAACAAAGAAGCCTCGAGCAAAGTCTGTATGAATTTGGGTCTGTTTTGCCGGGAAGCGGTGCTGTGTCTTTGCTGGGTGAATTGTAAAAGTCCGTTTCTCCCAAACAACTTCTTTAATTTTTAACAATGAGACTTAATGAAAAGCTAGCAAGACACTGACCTGATGAGACCATTAATCACACACGGTGAAAAACTTGCCTCCTAGAACCATAGAAATGTGAGAAAACAATTAGTTGAGAAAGCCTGTTCTGCCAGAGAGCAGTGCATGCAGGTGGTCTAGGACCGGATTGAAAAGCAACACAATGTCAAGACTATACACATTATAACAGAATTTGTAAGTATAGCACTTTGTCAGAAAGCACCACTGAGATATTTTGTTAATAAGAGTGGAGAAAAGTAAAAAGCATTTGAAGTATCCTTGAATATGACGTTTTGGATTTGGACGACCCCTCTCTACAAACTTTGTCTCTTCCTTAAAACTCCATTGTAGTTCCTGCCCTTCTTTGACTCTCTCAGGCAGGGCATATGTGGGGCTGCATCTCAGGGGCTGTATAAGTGCTGGTGATGGGAAGAAGGGGAGAAGGCTTCTTCTCCACCTCCTCCTGCATTTGTGCTATGCTCACCTTTGGTTGGGCAATACAACATAGACTGGGGTTCAAACTGATTTTTTAAAAGGTTACAAAGGGTTTTACCTTATCTATCTATCTATCTATCTATCTATCTATCTATCTATCTATCTATCTATTTATTTTTAGAGGCCAGCATACTGCACTGAATGAGATTGTCTGGCCTGTGGATTCCCGGGGTAACAGAAGAAAAGTGGTAATCTCTCACTGAATGATTTATTACATCTACCTCTTTACTGGGGGTATACAAGGAGTTTTCTCTGGTCAAAGTGTCAGGTTGAGTGAAGAGAAAAAAAGAGAGCTGTTACAGACTGAGAAATAAAGCAGCATGTTTATTTACCAGCTCCAAAACAAATCCAAAAGCTTCTCTACACTTTTTGTTGTTGTTGTTTGTTTTTATTTCGTTTTCAGAGGCATATTTTGCCACTGCAATATGGGACTGAATTGATTTGAGCTTCCCTGTGCACCTTCATAATTGGTCATGCATTAGGTCCACATCTCAGCAAGTCACATGGAATCATAGAATCATTAGGGTTGGAAAAGACAAAAGACCTCTCAGATCATCAAGTCCAACCATCTAACTACCACCGATACTGCCTGGTAACCATGTCACTCAGTGTCACATATACACATTTCTTGAGCACCTCCACTTCCCTGGGTAGCCTGTACCAGTGATGAACCACTCTTTCGGAGAATCTGGCACAGCATCAAGACCACTGAGTCTTTATCAGCTAAATGTTCAAGGCAAATAGCACAATACTCAAAGGAACTAAAAGAAATATTGCAGAAGGCAAAAAAAAATAGCCTGTCATCTCTCCCTCATGTCCACAAAATGATCCCCAAATTCTGCAAGCTGCAGTAGGTGGCTTTGCACTTGCATTGAGTGACCCCTTGAAACTTCTCATTTGGGAAAGTTTATGAGTTCCTGCACAAATACTACCAAATATCACCTACATTCAGTGAGTTTTTTATATACAACGCTATTAATGCAATTTTTAAAAATTGTATTATGAAGATTTTGGGTTCAAAAGCTCCACATCAGAGCCCAACTAGGTTCTTCACCATTGTGAGCCAACCAGTTTTAGCTTCCTCCTTTATCTGCACTCTCACTTGTTTCCCTCCTTTGGAAGACCTGTATAATTCTTTCTTTGGATTGAATTTGTACCCATTCAGAGGGCAAAAACTTTTTTTTTTTTTTTTTTCATTACTGTTTAAATCAAATTGAAAAAGTGGGCACTTTATTTATTACCAGGACTTTTTCTCCCTCTCTCCC
Source organism: Perdix hodgsoniae (assembly GCA_035772895.1). Taxonomy (NCBI): domain Eukaryota; kingdom Metazoa; phylum Chordata; class Aves; order Galliformes; family Phasianidae; genus Perdix; species Perdix hodgsoniae. The sequence continues at coordinate 5,011,393 of JAPSGF010000019.1, read as the reverse complement.
TCCTTTTTTTTTTATTTTTATTTTTATTATTATGTTACCCTTTGTGTGCTTCCAAATTAGAAAATCAAGAGATCAAATAAAACAAAAGGATGGGTGCCCTTGAAGGGGTGTCTGAGGACAGATCTATCAGGCCTTAATGTTACTGCAGTCAGTCCAGTTCACTGCCTTAGGAGTTGGATCAGAGTTTAAAATGAAAAGAGCCAATTAGAACCAGATCACATCGAAATCACAAGTTTTAAGTAGTTTTTTCAAATTCTTTTTATGCCAATAGCCTTAAAGACTTACTAAGAGCAACAACAAAGCCCCCCAAACCCCATCTCTTTTCAAATCGTTTAGATACCTGAATTCTTCAGAGAGTATTTGAAAGAATGGCAGCCAGAGAACAACTTGAGGAAGATGTCTCCTTAACTAAGCTCAGGCAATTCTGTAAGACTGAAAACCCATTTTCAGGTCACAATCACACTGGCCCTTTTTGTTTGTAGCTCCACCATGCCTCCTCCTCATTACATGGTGAAAGAACCCCAGCGTGAAGTTTACATCAAAGAGAGCTTCTTAAGGCTGCATTCAGCATCTGGTTTGGGAACTGAAAACATGTTCAGAATGAACTTAAATAAGTCTGGTTATTTGCTTCTATTAGCCAGCGGATTTAAACAAGTGAATCACATTTTTCTTTTTTTTCTTGTGACATGTTCTTATTTTCTGGTTGTTCTTAGCCACAAGACTATCTTTGATTGAAGTTAAAAGCAGACTAGTTAAATCAAAGAATCATAGGGCTGACAAGGACTTGGAGAGATGATCTAATGCTTTCCATTGCCCAAGGTAGAACCAGCTGAACCTATGTCACCAGAGCTCAGTAAGAAACCTGACCTTTATTTTTCCCATCAATCTTAATACTTCAACCCAAATCCATTAAAAGTGCAGTTGGTAAATATTGGTTTAGTAGTGATTTTTTTTTAATCTCAGGTTTTATATTGAAATATAAAAATTATCTAAATATACTCCCAAGGAACACACTCAAATCAAAGGCAGGCTAAAGAAAGATTTAAAATCTAGGTGTCTTACTGTTTCTAAATAAATCTGTCAGCCAAAGATTTCCGTGGCCACTAAAGTAAATCAAGAAGAAAAACAGAGAGAAAACCTGGTTCTGTTGAAGTCCATGGGAATTTTTCTGTTGACTTTATTAAGCTGGGATTTAATGCAGGATTGTTACTAAAGGTGAGATGAAGAAGTGAAAAATGACTGCAGAAATATGAATGTATTATCCAAGGCAGTAATTTATAGATGTCCGCTGTGACTTCTGATAAATAACAGAGCATTCTGTCTGTTTTTTTTAGATCAAGCAATTTCCTTAATATCAGAGGCATTAAACAGCTGCGTATACGTGTCTGTTGAGGCTGATGTAAACATACTTGGCCCTGTCTCAGTGTAGAGGACTCAGTCAGGTGATCTCTTGTGTATCTTTTGCCATCCTTTATTTCTGTGAGTCTACAGTGGATGTTAAGCTGCAACTTTAAAAATTTATTCCATGAAATCGTATCATAGTCTTTCCAAATAAAATATAGCGGGCCAATTTTACTGTTATAAGCATATCTAAATATCTTTGACTACAGAGTAATAATGATCATCACAGGCTTTTCCTTTAACGAAGTGTATCTTGAGGCTGTTTATCTGGAGGGGTTTTGCCCGTGCAACCACAAAGTCATAAGAAGTCATTTTTGGAGGACCTTTGGCTCCACTGTGCTCTGACTGGGCAACAGTGGAAGACTGTGGAGGGGAAAGCAAGTTACAGAGCAAGCTCCATCTCTTGTATCCACCACACAAACTCAGCTGAATGGAAAACCATGCCTGTTATATGTTACATGCATGTGTGTCACTTGGTGAGTTAAAGAATGATTACCACTGATAATATTTCAACCTACCTACAAGTGTGTGTGCCTGTGAAGACATAATTTTTGTTATTAAGCAAACATGCAAGTATTCTTACTTATTTTTTAAACTAGATCTTGTGTTATTTCATAAGATGATAGAATCATAGAATGGCCTGGTTTGAAAAGGACCACAGTGATCATCTAATTTCAACCCCTCTGCTATGTGCAGTGTCACCAAACACCAGACCAGGCTTTCCAGAGCCATATCCAGCCTGGCCTTGAATGCCTCCAGGGATATCCACAACTTCCTTGGGCAGCCTGTTACAGTAAAGTGAAATTAAAAATAATTTAATAATATAACATATTCACTGCAGAAGGAATACCTAGAGTACTTGTGTGATGCTAACAAATTTACCAGTTTACAACACCTCACAAAGCTCAGAAAAGAAGTATAAAATAATTTGCCCTAAGTTTTTTGTTGGTGGATTTGAGACCACTCATTTGAATTAGTGGAACATCCATCTTAAGGGGGTGAAAATCGACATATTTATGCAATGTTTCGAGCCATACTAGTGTTCAAAATTAAATTTAAACTATCACAAGCTCGAGTTATGGCAAATAGTTTTATTCATTTTGATGTGTGGTCTAAGCACAGTCCTGTGAACAGCAAAAAATATGCACCCTTGCCTTCCATTTTGATAAAGGATTTGAGAATATATCAAGGTTTTCAAAAAGAAATCATCGTTCTTTTTGTATACTTGCAACTCCATTTTCAGCTAACATAAATACATTTTCTATAAATTGTTTATAAATGTATAGAGTTGCAAACAGACATTCAACTCAGAAAAAATTGATTATGGCTCTTCACTAAATCTTTATGAGCCCTTTCTTACCAAGTATCCCTCATTTTGCACTGTATTCATGACATTGCTGAGGCAGTATGTACATTTGTGAACAACTGGTTTCACAATAAAGCACAGCAGGAATAAAACTTCATAAGAAATATCTGATGAGCACCTCGGGAGTTCATCAAGAACTGCAAGTACTTCCATTGAACAAGATATTGACACATTCATTTCACAAACTCGGGGTCAAATATCCCACTAGCATTATGTTTTTGTTGCTCTCTTTTTTTATCTTTTAATTAAAAATACAGAAAAAAAAAGGTTTTGTTACTTGTATACTTACAACTATATTATATATTTTATATGCAGCCCAAGAAAATTCTTTACTCAGTGCAGCCCGAGCAAGCCAGAGAGTTGGAAATCCATGGACTAGATGTTACTTCACAAAAAAAAAATCTAATCCAAATAGTTTATCCTACAGACCAAATACAGAATAATTTTCAGAGCTTAATAGCAAGGGCAATAACAAGCAGGAAACCTTACAATCAAGTCTTGGATTTCTGGCTTAGAAAAGTATCTAATTTTTTTCTCTCAGTAAGAAGCTTCAATCAGAGAAACCTGGATTTAAGGATTTTTGGAGGCAATAATTCACTGGCAGCCTTCTCTACAGATGGAAGGAAAGTCACTGCAGGCCTGCTGCATCAGGGTGACTTGAGAGGCTAGAGTTTACCAACGTGCTTTGCCAAGGTAATCATTTCTAAGAAAAAGAACATTTTGATAGGAATGTCCTTTCAGGAATAACACACATTGGTGAATAAGTATCTTGAAAAGCTTTTTAAAAAAATTTGATCTGTGGGGTTTACCCCAAAGGAGAAACTCGGCTCAAGTTCATGCCACCTACACCTAGAGCTGAGATTCAGACATCAGGTATCATTCCCTACAGCAAAAACATTTCCTGATCCTATATTTTATCAAGAATATATTTCCGCAATGGTCCTTTGTTGATGACCTCTGATTCATTTTCCAGTTTCCTAATACACCAGTAAATATATCTCTGTAAAGGGAAGGACTAGTTGAATCTCTCTGATTTGATGACAGTAGAAACAAACCTCAAAATTTTCCTAAGAGAAGCCATAAATTAAGTTGGATGTGGCATAACCTGTGCAGAGATGATCAGGTGTTTAGGACTCAGGACTCCCTTTGCATATAGCACAGAGTTGCCAGACCAATGCCCAGAGATGGCATCAGTGTATGAGATTTCTAAGAAGCTTTTGATTTTGTGCTGTGTGGTAATTTAGTCAAGAATTTTGAAAACATGCTGAATTCTCTGAGTTAACAACTGATTCACAGAAGTATTTCAAAACAAAAAATCAAATGTGGTATCCCTATTTATTTAAATAACATGCACATGATTGTTTAGTTAGGAAGAGATTTTCAGCAGAAATTAATTTGTGGACTGGCAAGTAATAAGGAAAACTGGTCTCCATTGCAAACCAGTTTGGATTACTGGGATGAGGAAGGCATAATTAAACATGATGCAACCAAAGGCAGACAGTAGAGCTATCTGAGGCTACACTCCAACCTCAAAATAAACAGTTGCTCTGAAATAAGTCATAATTGGCCAAAGCAGTGCTGCTAATGTCCAGAGAGGGGAATCTCAGCTGAAGCAATTCCTCTCTGATGAGATTGCTACTCAAGTCTTCTACTTGATTCACGCCTTGAAAATAATGGAAAATTGGGGACAAATTAGGAACGTGCTCTTAAATTTTGGGAAAAAATATGTTAAAATGCTTAAGCTTATCAGAAAGAACTTTGAGCCAGACTATCCAGAAAAGAAGTCAGTAAACTCTGAAGTTACCAGAAAGAATGCTATAGATACCTTCTTTAATGCATGTATAAAACCTGCACTCTACATGTCCGTACTGACACTTTTGTGACACTTTGGATCAGAAAAGGTTTTTAAAAAACACTTAAGCAAATATAAAATCTATGGAAGAAGGCAAAAGACAAACTATGATGTCTGAAATGGCTGAAGGAAAATCAAGGGAAAAAATTCAAGAAGAATGCCCTGCATGAGTAGGGAAGTTTTTGAATAAACTAACCCAAGAAACCTGGTCATTCCCTTGCTTATGAGTGTCAGAATGCTTCTGCCTACCAGTCCTGATGGAAAAATTTCATCATGACTCCAGCCCTGGTGACTGATTTGTATCTCACTGAGAGCATGATTGAGATACACAAGCTGAACAACTGAGAATGTAATGACTTACTGATGGATATTTTTTGACACCCTGTTTCCAGCTGTGTCCCTGATGATTCAAAGGAAAGGTACAAAAAACAGTCTCTTCCTGCTCTCCCATTCCTGAGGCAAACAGGGCATCTAAGGGATGCCTAGGAATGGTCCCAGTTTTCATCATGTGACTACTGAGAATATGAGGGTAAAGCAATAGAAATGGTATAGATGAGCAGTGTTCTTATGGATTCCAAAATCCGTTTGATATAGCCACTGATTATTTCTAACATACTAGTCCTAGGTGCAGCAACTTATGGAAGCAGTCAGACCAATTAATTTATTTTTTTTTTTTAAAGTAAAACAAAACACAACACAACTTTTCTATGAATTTTCCAAAACTAAAATAACAAGTGTAGAGAAATTGTTGACAGTAGATTTTGTCTGTTTTTTAAAGATGGCCATCCTTTGATGAGAATGAATTTTTAGGAGTCCTGTAGCTAATGACTGAGAAAATCACTTTACAACAAATCATATGAATGTCTGTGGGTTGGTCTAAAAAAAAAATAAAATCAAGCAAACAAACAAATAAATCTGTTTGAATTGTAGCCACCAGATTTGAAATCTGTTTAAAGATCTTGTATTCTTTAACTTAACTGAGGCTTTTGATGATCATGAGCAGTACAGGTATATTACACATTACGTGAAGCTCATTTCATTTTGCTTTTCCTTCTCTTGTATTGCAAGATTGAATTGTTGAGGAACCCAACTCCAGTATTGTACCAAAAAGAAGCTGATTTTCCAAAGAGTAGTAGCAGATCTTTCCATCAGAAGAGGGGTGGCCAGCAGGAACAGGGAGGTGATTGTCCCTCTCTACTCTGCTCTTGTGAGGCCCCATCTAGAGTACTGTGTCCAGGTCTGGAGCCCCCAGTACAAGAAAATCAGGGAGCTGTTGAGAGGGCCCAGAGGAGAGCCATAAAGATGATCAGAGGGCTGGGGCACTCCACTCCACTATGAAGACAGGCTGAGGGACCTGGGCTTGTTAAGCCTGGAGAAGAGAAGGCTGTGGGGTGACCTCATTGCAGCCTTTCAGTACCTAAAAGGAACCTATAAACAGAAGAGGACTCAACTCTTTGAAAGGGTAGGTAATAGCAGGACAAGGGGAAATGGTTTTAAGTTGAGGGAGGGAAGATTTAGGTTGGATGGCAGGTTGGAAGTTCTTTACAGAGAGAGTGGTGAGGTGCTGGAACAGGCTGCCCAAAGAGGTTGTGGGAGCCCCATTCCTATAGGTGTTCAAAGCCAGGTTGGATGGGGCCCTGGGCAGCCTGATCTAATATTGAATGTGGAGGTTGGTGGCCCTGTTTGTGGTGGGGGAGTTGGAGCTTGATGATCCTTGAGGTCTTTTCCAATCCAGGCCATTCTGTGATTCTGTGATTCTAAGTGTTTTCAATCACACTTCTTTCCTTCCTCTTTTCTTATTCTCTCTCTGTCATAGTTGCCCTACATTTAAAATATTTACCTTGCTTCTTCCTTCAGCTGCCTCAGTTTCTCTTTGGTATATGTTATTTGATCCTTCCCCTACATTGTTCTTTTTCTTTTCATTAATGACACCTGACACTACAGTTGAAACACCAAAGATGTCACCCATGAAGTTTTTTTACACGTGCCTTGTATTTTTAATAAACAGCAAGCCATATACAGAGTTCTTTGTTACCAAAGGAAAGAAAAAAACATTCTAAACACACATTAAATTCCTGCTTAGCATTTTTGACTTGGTACGTCAACTATGACAACTTAATAACTTAGTTAAGTAATGCTTCTTATATTTTTTTTAAAGTTTTAATGTATTTCTTCTTTTTTCCTTTCCTTTTTTTTTTTTTTCCAAATTGACTTGAACATTTTTAAGGGAATAAAGCTTGACTGACAGAAAATCAAGCTGTCTTAATTACACGGTGTGCTGTCATTGGAGATATATTTTCAATTCAGTTGAAAGCAATATTAAAGCTGGAAGTTTTGCTGTGGTTGTAAATTCCTTACTCTGAATTTCTGCATCTTTTGCCACATATTCTTTTAGTGTGACCCTATGAGAACTAAACAATGCCTGCCTTACAACTTCTACTGCATCCCTCTTTGTGCACTCAATAGGCTCTTCAGTTCAGGTAATCCGAGGTAACCAAATTAACATCAACATCAGCACTTTACAACAGAAAAAGAAACTGCTGGCAGAGATATATATAAAAAAAGAAAACAAAAACAAACCAGGAGGCTGTGTTACAAGTTGTTAAGAGAACCCCTAAAGGTGCACATGTAGAAAGAGCAAGCCTGCACTCCTTCACTGCCTGGGGAAGATGGCCTTACTCTGGCAGACAGTAAAATGGTGACTGGCCAAGGAATCTGATTCCCAGTTGATGAATCAAAGGCACAAAGACAGGGGGGCCTTGCCTTTTCTAATGGGAACATGTCAGAGCACCCATGAATGGGTTTTGATTGGTGGCTACTTTTCTTCTGCTCAGAGCCACATGGAGCCTATTTGGCTCTACCAAAGCCAAATGGCCATTTCAGTCATGTGCTTCATCTGAACAGAGAGGACAGCCTATGAAGTTCACTTGCAGTGATTTACCCACAGCTCAGTTTGCCTCTCAACATCACTTTTCACAACTGAAAAGTAATATGAACATTTGTTATAGTTCATTACAATTTTTTTCTTTGGCCTGTTTTCCTGGAGCAGTGAATTCTCATCCAATTACATTATTTGTCTAGCTTCAAGCACCATTTATATGAGAGATAAGATAATTTGGAATGGCTGCCAGAAAGATTGATGGAACACCTCTCACACCTCTGGCCACCAGATTTCTGCCCTTGAGCTGCCATCTTTGTTATACTGGCACAAGATATCTTCAAGTTATGCGAGAGTAAGTTTAGGTTGGATATCAGGAAAAACTTCTTTATAGAAAGTGTTGTTAAACACTGGAATAGGCTTTCCAGGGAGGTGGTTGAGTCACCATTCCAGGATGCGTTTAAAAACCATTTGGATGCGGTGCTCAGGAACATGATTTAGCGGAGGGTTGTTACAGTTAGGGTAGCAGTTAGGTTGAGGTTGGACTTAATGATCTTTCAGGTCTTTTCCAACCTGAGCAATTCCATGATTTTATGATTCTAAAAGCTCAGGTGGTTGCTTACTGAACTGGGTCAGGCTAAAATTTATTCCTAATGGGTGGTTTCCCATGCATCCCATGTAGCTCCTCTTATAGATGTGTAGAGAGCATAAAAATGTCAACGAGTAAGTTGCAGGACTGCACCTTGCAGAAGAATACAGACTTTTGAAGTTCACAGATACATGGCTGCAGGTGACTGTGATGCTCTTTGGCAAACCTAATAACATTTGTGCCCACTGAACATCAGTATAAGATGACTCTATCTTACCAGACATAGCAACCATATTCTCATTGACTTAGAATGTAATGCCTTGTGGGTACAAAAGACTACAACCTTTTAATCAAATCCAGGGGAAGTCCACCTCTACTGACTGCTCTTGTCTCTGAACAATTGGCTTTTTGAGGAGATCCGTGGGCAGTGGTTGAGTTTTGCCACCCTCAAACAAGTGCTCACTAAGCTGAAACAGAGGCACTGAGACACTCACATATCTTGTCCAAGGTAATCTGACCCCCTTCTTAATATTTACACTTTAGGAGAGGTACTCACCAGGCTTTCCTTCAGTCAAGCTGTTTGTTAGCAGTCTTTCCTTGCAGAAAGCATGCCAAGATGTGCTAAGGGCTTTCCTCCTACGTGGCTGCATGTGAGAGCCATAGAAGAATGTCAGCCGTTATGATAGCAGTCTGCAAGAATTCAAATTCAGTTCCACTCTCATCACAATGCACACATCATCCACCTCTGAAGCTGTGTTTGGTATAAGCCCTCAAATATTATGAGACCTCATGACTTTCCTTGCTCTTCAAATTTATTATCCAAATGAATATGTTGGAGAGTTAATGGAGCAAAAAACTTTTACAAGGATTGCTTTGGTCTTCTGTCATCTGTCCGAGGAGGTCGACAGAGAACTGACTCAGCAGGAAGCGGGCTCAGTGCTGCATTCATTACTGCTCCATCTCTCCTGTCTCATCTCCTGTTTTCCTTCCTCCACCACTCTCATTTCATTATCATTGCAGGAATTTGAACATGTTGCTGAGCAAACTGCAAAAGCCTTCCGCAGCAGCTGTGGAACTCACCTGCTAGGCAGCACCAAGGAAAGCTAGACAACTATATTTTCCAAGCCTCCTTTTCCCTTCCCTTGTAAATAAAAGAATATAAAATAGATTTCAGCTGTCAGGCATGATGCTGTAGAGGGTCTATAAAATGCTGTGAAAAATCTGTTACTAAAGCTAGCAGATCTAAGATAAGCAGATCTTCTTGGCCCAAAGACCCTTAGCTGTTCTAGGAGGAAGACTAAAAGTAGGGATAGCCTCTCAGAATGCTTGCCTGCAACATATGGATCTTTACTAAATCTGATTTGAGCAGGTTTAACTTATTTGGATGTAATCCCTACTAAATATTTGGTGAGTAATTCAGATTAAAAATCCCTGCAACCCCCTTTTTCTTCTGTGTGACACAGTGTCACATCTCTGCAGGGAAGAAGAATAAATACTGCAGACAATGCTGGAAAATAAAGAGTACAAATGCCTTTGACAAGTGGCTTCAGTCATGAAGTCAAAGCACTCACACTCTGCTGTTCTAAGCAGCTACCTATCTAAAATGTACTTCGCAGCTACTTCAATCCCTAGTTCATTTTCCCCTAGAAGATTACTTAAACAACAAAATGATGGAGAACTGCACATTGAAGACTTCATTTTCCCATTAAGTGCCATTGCCTTCTTTAGTCCTACTCACTTCACCCTTGTCTCTATAATCTCTTTTTATACTGACATGTTCATTGGTGGAGACCTTGTCTTTTGCTCTCTGTGGAAAGCTTTTTTTCTACTATTCTTAACAATAATAACACTAAATGAGTCAAGGAGAGAATTTAAGTAGGAAAGATAATGAGCTGTGTGGAGGAGGTAGAAAAATTTTTCAAAGGACTGTTGAGTAGTACAGAAGAAGTGATACAGGGAGTAGGAAAGATGTAAGGCAAGGAAGGGTTAAGAGAGGAAAAGAAATTCTGAGTCAACGTAGAGTAGGAGGAGATGATTAAGAAGGAATCAAAAATTTGAACGTTAAAAGGAAGGAAGATTTCTGTTACAGTGAAATCAAAGTGAGGGGAAAATATAGAAAGAGAGACAAAATCTTGAATTAGTTGAAGGAAGGAAATTCTATTCCAAACCTTTTCTAAAATATGGAGAAATTGAAGCAAATGCAGAAGTCATCACAATAGGCTAGGTAGAGAAGAAGAAGTGATTTGGGGTAGGAAGGAATTTAGAAGTTTGCTATATGGAGAAGAAAATGCTGAGAGATATATGTATTTGTCTAAATATTAGGCTCCACTTGTTTTCTTAGAAAATGAGGGAATATATCCACAGGAAGAGTTAAACAACAGACAAAGAAAGGGGAAAAAAATGAATTGTATGAATTGGAGAAGCATTTATGAGGCAAATATTGATTTAAAAAAAGTAAAAAAAATATGGGAAATGCCTACTCTCAAATATCACCATTTCAAATATCACCAAATACAAACCTGCAACACATACAGATATCGGATACATTTCATACACTTTTCTAAGACATTAATTCTCTTAAATAGATGCTTTTTGCCATGTTAGTTTGATTTCATGTTATTTGCTAGTATATTTGCTAGCCGAAAGCATCCCCAAGCAAAACATTTTCTCTGTCATAGGGTATTAGACTCTCATTTGGCATGCTACTGAGGTAAATGAAAATTGTGAACTTGGTTTTGCTTTTGCATAACTGCAGATTGTGTTCTTTAGCTACTGTCTACTCATGAAACAATCTTGAGCCTTTATAAAGTGACTCTGAACGTTTCTAAAGCATGACACATTCATAACTTTCTAATGTCTAAAAGCTTCAGGAAGAATTTCCCCCACCTCCCAATGTCCCCCATTCACTTAGATTGTTCCTATTCTTCTGAAATGTTTCCTGTTTTTGTAATACTCCTGTGTCCTTTTTCTGTCATCAGCTTTCCAGTGCCTCCATGACTTTCTTTTTATCTCTCTTGAGCCCTATTTGAATACTGTTCAAATGCGTCTCTATATTATTTGAACAGGCTGAGAGCTGGGGCTGATCAGCCTGGAGAAGGCTCTGAGGAGACACGGTGACAGCCTTTCAGTATCTAAAGGGGAGCTGTAAGAAGTAAGGGGACAGACTCTTTACCAGGGTCTGTTGTGATAGGACAATGGGAAATGGTTTCAAACTGAAAGAGGGAAGATTTAGATTGGACATAATAAGGATGTTTTTTATGATAAGGGTGGTGAATCACTGAAACGGGGTGCCCAGAGGTGGAGACACTCAGGGTCAATCTGGATGGGGGTCAGCAACCTGATCTAACTGTAGGTGTTCCTGTTCCTTGCAAAAGAGTTAGACTAGATTTTGAGGATTTTTGGACTAGACTTTGAGAACCCCTTCCAACTCCAAAAATTCTGTGATCTTTAAAGCAAGCAAGCATTACTGTAGTGGTTGCTAAAGGACAAAGAGAACAACTCTTGGTTCTTCTAACACACCACAGAAACACTGATACACATTAGTTTTTGTTGTTTTTTTTTTTCTAAGGAAAACTGCTCCATCAGAGAAAACTGATTAAAAAGGACATATGTATCCTGCAGGAATCCATAATAAAGTTCAGCAGAAATAACCCAGCTTTGCAGGCAGCCTGCCTTGATGGGGCACTAGCCAGTTGGCTGGCAGTAAGGTGGGCAGGTTGCCGGCTCCCTGGGACCCTCAATTTCCCTATCAGAGCAGCTGGGTCCTTAGGCAGCTAACAAGCTAGCTTGGCAGCTGGGCAACGGAACATCCAGGAAAGCAATCAGAGAGGTAGGGAGCTAAAGAGTTTGGCAGCTGACAAACCAAGAGGGACATTAAAGTAATCTCATTCCCATGGAAAGAGTCAGGTTTCTGGCTTTTCGTCCTGATACAGGAAGCTATATACATATATTTATAATATACGTACATAAGTATATTGATGTACATGTATACCTATTTTAAATGCTATTTCTTGTGAGAAAGAAAATCCTTCTTCCAGCTGGCTCTGATGAATTGCTGCTGTCCTCTGCCATGAAGTTTACAAGTAGGCCAATATAGGCCAAAATTAGGGAAACTAATTTCAGGGAGCCTAGCTGATGAAAGGATGTGCCATGACATTACTGGACATTATTACAAATAAATGTGAGATGGAATTGAACAGAGAGAGTATAGCTTTTTTAGTCCTGTATGAAGCAATCATCACAAAATATTTTTTAAGGCTCTATTAAGCATAACAAAAATCAGAAAGAAAGAGAAGACAAGCTTAAGTAATATAGTTATGCTTATGAATGTTTATTCTTGTAAAGCAATATATAATTACACTTACAACATAATACTTTACTCTTATAAATACTCAATATATTTATAACTTATACATACATTTATACTTACATTTGCATTTGAAATAGACCTTCTGTATCAGTAATATTTTTTCTTACCTTTCTTCTGGCCTTATTCTTTATAACAAAAAGTGTCCTCAGTTTGGCAATCTTCATGGAAAAAAAAAAAAAGATAAAACCCAAGCTGAGAGGGTCTTGAGCACTTTCTGAGAACTTTCTGTTCCTGGTTCTTGAAGTCAAAGATCAAGTTAAGGGAAGGATTAAAGAAAATAACAGCAAAGGTAGGAAATGCTGTTCTCTCTAATGTGGACTCTGGCATCACAACTTCAGAGTGGTGAGCAAGATGTCTTGGCAGCTGCTTATTAAAGTGTCCATGTGAATCTGCTAAGGACATTGTTTTCATCTAGTCAAAAGCTGAAATAGTGGGTTAAGTGATGCGGTCTTGACTGGCTGGCTGAACTCACCATTCCCAGGTCACAGGGAGTGACTTTCCTGGCTCTCCAACAGTTTCTTATTGCACCAATATGATGTCTCCAGGGGACTTCTTAGCCAGTTCCCTCTGCCTGTGTCCAAACAACAACTCATCTGTGCATGGAAAATCCTAAATCAGTGGTTAAACATACCTGGCTGCTTTGAACTTTTGAGAATATTTACCTGTCAAATGTCAAATGAAGTGAGAAGGCTTATGAAGGTACAGTTGATGTCAGCATTGTTTCATCTGATTGTTTTTTACTGATCATGGTAATTAACAAACTTGAAAATCACATTATTTGAATAGTATCTAATATAAACATGTAGAGGAAAACATTTTGGTTTCTTCTAAAATAATTTTCCAAATTGTATTTGTTATATAATACCAAATGAAAGAGACTTTCTCCCAAAAAATAAATGCCTAAACTAAAATTAGCAATAAAACATTTTTTCTTATTTTGATAATGAAAAGTTTCTTATCTTCAAAAGACCTATGTTGCAAGTAGACTTGCAACATAAATATGGCTGTCAATGCCTGTGCGCTTTGAACTCAATACTGGCAGGCCCCTGCTACCTCCCACTCTTGATTTTGTGAACAGTAGTTAAGGCAACGACCTTTCTGAGATAAAAGAATTACAACTCTATTAAAATATTCTCTTACAAAACTCGAACATTCATAAAACTTGTCAAACAGCTTTGCTTGCCTTGTACTTCCAGAGCACACCATGAAGCCCTCAGTCTATGCTGAGCAGTTCGTGCTGTTTGGGTATGTTAAAGATTCATTGCAAAACAATGCCAAAATCTCATTACTAAACTGTAGGTATGACATCACTCCCCAAACACAGTGTGAAAAGTGCACTCAAGTCTTGCTCAGCCTATAGCTCTAATGACTGAGCAGCCCTGGTGCCTCCTTGGGGACAGACCCTTCCCTGAGGCTGCCACACTCCCAGTGGTTGGGGTAAGAGCTTAGTGCACTTCCACACAGATGGGCTTATGCTCTGCTCTTCTTGGTGATGGCAGGGCAAAGCAGCTCATTTCATTCTACCAGAATGCACATTATGTCATCTTTATTTATTTATTTATTTATTTATTTATTTATTTATTTATTTATTTATTTATTTATTTATTTTCATCACTAGAGACCATCACTTGCTACTAAATATTAAACAACATATATTAAAAAAAAAAAGGTCAAATATGTCCTAAGTACATGGAAATAACCATTTATTTTTAGAAGAAATTTCCCTATGTAAAAAAAAGAATAAAATAAATGTTGCTCACTGTTTTTTCATAAGGTATTTCAATATTTAGCTTCTCATTAACACTGGGAACATTGTTTTTTTTTTCATTCATTTATTTGTTTTAAACTGTAATCAACACATATCGTTTATCATCATTCATCTTACCTTTTGGTTCAAGTTTTAAAATTTTTTATCACTGCTCCAGGGACCTGGGAAGTATTCATTTTAATGAAAAAATAATCAAATTTTAAGATACATGCATGAATCAATATTCTGCTTTTGTATAGATCAGTTTTCATCTTATTTGGTGAATCTATACTCATCTTACACAGTGAACATTTATAGGAAAAAAGATGTCAGTTGAAACTCAAATCTCAATGTATAATTCAATCTATAATTGGCAACACATGGATGAAATTTGTGGCTTCTGAAAGAATAAATCCTTAGCTAATATGTCAAAGGATCTAACATCCCAATGTATTTAGAAAGGTCTGTAAAACATTTAAATATACAAGAATAATTTATTTCTTCTAAATTTATGTTATGCCTAATTCTCTAATTTAAAGTTTAAATAATATAATGGAAGTTATAAAGGGTAATAGACTTTACTTTTGTGTCAGTTATAACACATCTGCAATTACGGAATTACTCATGGAACACTAGAACTTCTTAGTTATAGAAAGTTAGTGGCATTGAGCCACTGAAATCTTGCTTAAAATTAGTTTTGACTGATTTATTCATAGGTGTGGAGATATTATAAACAGTCTAAATAAGATGTTGAAGAAAATTACTTAGCTCATTATTCCATTTTTAGTTCTGTGTGTACTTACTACCCTCATTAAGTACTATTCAGAAATAGAGATAAACGTTCTAAATATTAATAAGAGGTGTTTTTTTTTACTTTGATTAATTTCATAAGTACTGGTCAGGACAATTCTCCTTTACATATTTGAAGTGTAGAGCACTCATGCAACAAGTATTTCCTTGTTTGTTTGTGTGTTTGTTTTTCTATCAAGGATAATGTGATAATGATAAATCAAACTGCGGCAATCAGTACCATTCATCTAGAATATCTAATGGTACTTAGGAGATTTCTCCCAAAAGCATGAAATATCCTCCACTGGCAACCATGTTATCTTAATCTTTGGAATCCTAGAATCTCCTTAACACCAACTAGGTGTTTTCTTCTGAAAACATGATATTAATCATGGAGAGCTGTATTTTAACAAACAAAACCAGCCAAGTAATACAAAGAAAAGCTAGCATAAATGGAACACATTTCATGTGCTGAAAGTCTCTTTTTAAAACATCAGCATGAGTTGTGGTAGGCTAAGAAGATATATGATCATGTTTAACTACATAGAATGTCTGATTTCAGGTGAATCATGTGATTTCTAGTGCATTTTCTTAGTGGGACAATAATGTTAGTTTATTTGTTACCAATAGATGGCAGTGATCGCTCAATTTCCTGTGGGAGTAAAAAATGTGGATCAAAAGTCAGGTGTCGGGAAGTGGGTCAGTGTTCAAGTAGATCCATCTGTAAATGTTGGAGTATTTTTCTTATTATTCTGCTTATTACACACATATGTTCAGGTAATCCTTGGATTAAGGAAACCTCTTTTAATGCCTACTCTGATACCAAATCCATGTCTTAGTAACAGCCTGCTGGATTTAAGCCTTCTCACTGACTTATTCATCCCTCCTCAGGAGGCGAGTGGATGAGTGTACTTCCTTTGCTAACAAATATCTCATGGTTTGTAGACATCTCTTCTCAGCAGCCTTCCCTTTCTGCATTCCACCATGTCTCACATACTTAATGGTCAGCTACCAAGGGTGACTCAGTAGGTAGTCAACATTATCTTTGGAAAAGTGCACTCAGAAACAAAGTTGATGAATAATACATTTTGGGGACAAGAATGAGGAATTTTCTGAATAAACGGTTTTGTGTCACTGGTGATAAACAAGTCCTCTCAACTGGTATATAAGTTCAAAATTTCTGTCAGTATGTGCTGTCAGTATGAAAACAACAGAAGAGAAAAACAAATCTGGACTCTCTGTTGTTCTCTTTCTAATCCAGATGCTTCTCACTGGGCTTGAATCTTCCATAGTTCTTGGCAATGAGCACGTGTCTTTCCAGTGAATAAGAACAGTTAAACAATCATGGAGTAAGTCCAAGTTACTCCTGGTAGAAATCATCCAACTCCTGGATGGCCTGAGTAACCAGATGGTGAAATATGTAACACAAAATTTTCTCTTCTATTACTTGCACAGCTTACTGAGATACAAGGTAACTCTAACCATCTCATAGCTTTGATGAATGAATTAATTACCTATGTTCCTTGTCTTTATTACTACCATTGGCCACTCTCAGGTATTTACAAAAGTTGCTGTTGTAAAGGAAAATGAGCCCTTCCCAAACATTTCTTGGGTCTTCTGGAGTCTTTGAGTTGGCTAATCACCATAGATCCATTAAAGGGCTTAAGAGTTTAACTCCTGCTTTAAATACTTAAGTCCAAATGGTAGATCCTCAAAATACCACACAGATCTATCATCTAATCATGGCTGCATCTGTAGTTTGAAAGCAATTCTGTTTCTGAATATTTTGTCTTTACACTACATCAACAACTTTAACATTACATCAAAGCTCCAGCAAGACTCACAAACGAAGACTTCTCTTGCTGAGCTCATTCTCAGAACACTATTTACAATCAAAGGAGAAGTAACAGTGGCAGTAAATTTGTCCTCATTAACTCTGTGGTTACAAACATACATGGAAAGGAGAAAAGCAAGGTTAATTTTATTTTCCACCCAAAGACCTTTCAGATCATAGCTCTGATGACAATGCCCTAACTCCAAGACAAAAGGTGTTTTGAAATTTTCCAGCTGTTCCTATCTGTATAGCTGAAAATTCACAGGAATAGAGGCTAATCCCGCTCCTCCACTTCCCTCAAGACATCTGAAGCCATTAAATCATTTTTAACTTCCATGTCCTCCTTCTCTTATCCTACCATAGCTTGGGTTGCGTGTAGGTTTTCCTAACTACAAGGTAAGTGCTACAGTCATGATCACCATAAAAGGATCCCTCTTTCTTACCTTCAAAATAAGCTCCTAACTCCCCAGAGGAAAAAGTGATTGCTGTGGATCCATGGCAAAACCTCACAGAATGACAAGAAGTGTGTCCCTGTACTGCTGCTAGTACTAACTTCATTGTCATTGCTGACTGTATTTGTGTCCAGTATATTTTCCCAGGAAGCAAAAGTCTATGCTTCTAAAATGGACCATCTCAGCTGCAACACACTAATTAGTATGGACTAATAAATACGTAAGGAGGAAAATTCTTTGTTCATTTTGGTTACAGTATCTTAAATTTGAACTATTTTAGATTTTTAAGAAAGATCACTGTAGGAATAAATAGTCATTCCACTTACCAAACTTCTCCTGCACTATTACACTTAGGTGGTAATTTTCTCTAAGTGGCCCAGTAATAAGTCAGTTGAGAGACTGTGTTTTTCATTCAGGTTAGAAATACCACAAAAACACCTGCTTATGCTAATTTGGTGTTTCCAATCTGCATTCACCTAAGAGCCAAAAATGTTGCATGAAGGAAAACATGCCTGGCTCATTTTGTTGAAAGGTCTGAATATTTCCTTTCCCTAATTTTCATATACGAGAAAAGTGTGTTTTCCAGTAAGGGTTATGATTTCTCCTAGCAGCATTAAGAACTCCCCTTGTAAGATAGGATCTCTTTTATTCTAGGCACTCTTACAGGTAACAAAACTCTGCCTCAATAGTCTCAGTATAGACAAGACAGCACAAAAACAGTGTGTAAGTGTTTTACAAATGAGACACCAAGGTATAAACAGATTAAATGCCTTGTTCACTTTAGGCCTGTAGCAGCAACAGAAATTGATCGAAGGTCTCTGAAGTTACACATCACCTCCTTAAGGACAAGAAAATTAATCTTTTTTTTTTTAAAGGTGAAGATGGCATCACAAGAGATGCCCACCAACAGGTAAATATTTCTGAGTGAAGTCAGACTGCTAAGTTAGCCTGTGATTGGCAACAGCTGTAAATACATAGACTATAGATAGCATTGGTCAACTAGCATGTATATTGCATACAAAGCTCTAACATCACCCCTTCCCCCGTTACCATCACATTTCTTCTTGAAAAGAGAAGCAAAATTATTTTTCCCGTTACAGGTAAGCTGGATATTTGAGTGAATTGATACCAAGTTATCTAAGATCGCAAAGAGCTCTCTCTGAAGAAATGCAGAAGTATCGTATGAGTAGACCAAAAAACAGCAGAGGAAGTTCAGTGTAAATAAATGGATCCTGATTCACATAGGGAAAAATAAGTCTAAATTTACATTAAAATTAAGCTCTGAGTTAATCGTTAGCACTGGGATCAAGATTTTGGGGCAGTGAATAATAGCTTCATGAAACAGCAGTTCAGAGCAAGAAAGCAATAAAAAAATTCAAACCAAATATTAGGAATTACAAGGAAAGGAATAGAGTAGAAAGCTGTAGTGGTCAAAGCATCATTCTGCTATCTACAAATCTTCAACCTGCACGCACTGTCTGTATTCTGGTTCTCCCATCTCAGAAATGACAAAGTAAACTAGTAACTAGTAACTAGTAAGAGGTCAACGCCAGACCAGTCAAGAGTATGGAGGAAATGCTACCCTGAGGACCAAAAAATAACTTTTTTATCTTGAAAAGCAAAAAAAAATGTGAGACTTAAAAAAAATAAGAGCATTCAGAGAAATGTCTGTCTATCTTTACCATGACGGTTTGGGTCAACTCTTGTAAAATACATCTAATTAATGCCATCTGTACAGCCAACAGTATCATATACTGGGCTAGTAGTCATATGGCCTATAAGTATAGAGCCATTTGGAACAGAGTGATTCAACTCTATTCAGTACTCAGAACTTGTCAATTAAGAGAGTTTTGTGGCATCATGAAAATCACTGAAAGCAGTTTGACTAGAGATAGTTGCCTCCGTAAAGGATAGGAAAAAAGATGGGAAATTATGCTTACAAGTCCTTTTACTTCGGTCTTAACCAAGCCAAGCACTGCCTGTTTGAAAGAGATGTTCTGGGTCATCTTCTAAAAGATGCTAGGCTTACAGCTTTAGAGATGCTAGGAAACATGCAGGCAGACTTTGGCTGACAACAGAACTTGTTTCAACAGGGAATATATCTAAATTTATTGTTTTCTGATAAATGCTTACATTTTATGACAAGTCATAAAATACAGCAAAGTTAAAATTTATTCACAGGATCTCCTTAGCTTATAGAAACTATGATAAATCCCATTTTAACCTTTTACTCACTACATGAAATGATTTAGGTCTGAAGGTCAAAAAGAACTTCAAAACCTCCATAAGTTGCTTTTAAGAAGAAACAGATATAATCAGCTGTCCTCACTGACACTTGTTATCTCAGTATAAAACAAAAAGAAAGGTAGCCTCCACATAAAGCAATGGGGTGGTCTCTTAGCAGAAGGTACATAGAAAACAGCTTTTTTGGCTGGGAATATGGAGAAGAGAGATACCAAAAGAATGCTCATACGTTGTAAAAGGTGAGACTTTAATAACATGATTTCCTTTGTTTATCAATCTGCATATAAAACAATAGCCTGTAAATACCATGTTTGGTCAAGATGTCAGGGAATATTTAATAGATAGTAGAAGGATGGATGAGGAGGAAGGGGAAGAGAACTCCTGCTCTCATGTCCACAATCTTTAAGGAAGTCTGTAATTATTTAAGGGGAGAAGCAATCAGCTTATATCTGTTGTCACTATCCTCCAAGAAAATAAGAGCTCTTGAATCAATTCTGACAGTTTTTAGAGGAGCTTGAAATTCTAACATTCAAGAAGGAATAAATCTTAGTCTTAACAATAAGAAGCATAGAAGTACAAGCAAATATGTACAAGTCACATTACAGCAACTTAGAGTGTGTCCTAGATTTAAAAAAAATAAAATAAAAAGGAATGCTTTGGAATATTAAGGAACAGACAAATTGCAATCTTCTGCATTTAAAAAAACAATTTATAAAATTACCGTTCTTATTTTCTTTGGAAATTAGCATTAAATGAGCAAGTAATTATTGAATATTTACAACATACATAAATAGTGGACAAACCACTTCTTTGCAGTTCTATTATTCTGGCTGCAAAAAGATTTGATTACATCAAGTTTGAGTTTAAAATATTGCGTTGGTGTGGGTGCAACTTTTTGCGTACACAATCCACTTAGATATTAGATGCACATTTTTTTTTAAATCACTTCCCATGTAAGCAAGTGCTCAGCAGAACTAATAATTACCATGGTACAGAAAACCCCACATATGATTAAAAAAAAAAAAAAAAAAAAACAAAAGCAGATAATCTGTTATATTTCTCTTCTCAGGGATACTTTCAACATTAGGCACACAGCTGAAGTGGCCAAAACCTAAAGCAAAACACAGAACTTGCTAAGTGTTCTTGTTCGGTAGTTGGAACCTATATCACATCCCATTCAACATTATTCAGTATCACACAAAAGGAGAAAAGGATGGAAAAGAAAGGGTAGACAAGTGAAAGAGAAGACAAAAAGAAAACAAGTTGAAATGTCTCTGCCCTCCTGATTTGTCTTAAAAAATGAATCAGCCAGAAAGCTTTTAAAAATCAGTGTACTGATTGGTATGTATTGTCCTTTTTCTTTTCATATATAAGTTTGTGTTCAATTTGTCATTAGGTTTGTTTTCTGCTTTGAGTCTGAAGAATCATCCAAGACTTCAGAGAAATAGATCATATTTTTTGACACGTATTTAACTAGATTTTATTCCAGTGTAAAATTTTAACTTGTCTGTGGCCCACACTTCCACAGCTGACTCAGACATTCATAAATAATGTAATTTATGACATAGAACTTAATACTACTAAGATAGGAAAGCAGGAAGTTTTCCCAGGTCAGTACATCTTTTTTCATGTGAGCCTTGATAAGTATTAATAATATCTCTTTGACCTTTTTAGAAAGAAGCTCAGACTTATCACTCTAGAACTGCACCTACAGAATGCCTTGATGATTATTTGAGTCTCCAGTAACTGCCAGAAGAGAGCTTAGTTTAATAAACTGCTGTTTATTTGTGAGGTTTGTTTATGTTTCATTCACTTCTAAATAAATCCAGAGTCATTACCACTTACCTGAAGTTTGCATGAGTTTTACATTTCAGAAACGTAAGTACCTCTTTTCTCACCTGTTACAGAAGCTCTGAAACATTTAAGCTCCTCGTGTAATTGGCCTGAGAGGAATTTTTATGGTTATAATGACTTCTAGGTCACGATGCCAGATTCATTGCTGTCCTTAAACAAAAGTATGAAAGGAATTGATGCCATTAAGAGGCTAAAAGTACACTTGTTAATTCTGAATTCCTAGAAAAGCAAGAAAAGGGTATTAGATGTTTCATTCCAGACTAAGATCTGTAACAGGCATATTCAGTAATGCAAGTGATACATTTGAATCAACCAGTGCATAATAAATGACAGTAAATAAAGATTATTTCTTAAGCTTAGGTGTTAAAAAATACTTTTCTTAATTCAATGAGAGAACTACAGAGAGAACACAAGATCAATTCAATAATAATATAATATATATTTGGATTAGAAATAATCTCCTAATTTGTAAGGATCCATGCATAAAGTACAGACCTTTAGAAGCGCAAATCATCACTGTCAGAACCATGTTTCAACCAGTGTTCACCAGTTGGGATCCTTTCCAAATCCCTCAGAGAAGCTACAGTAGCTGCTGGCCTTGATAACTGCATGTGGCTTTTGTCCTCTAATAGCTTTATTAAGATTTTTCTTTCTGATCATTGACACAACCGAAAAAAAGTAGCTGAAGACTTTAGGGCTAGGTATAAAACTACTCATTTTAAAGGCTAAAAGGCTATGTTAAAGTCAAAAATCATACTCCACATGCTATACAACAACAAATGGAGTTTATTTTTTCCACCCATTTACAGGTTTTGTACAGGCTCTGTTTTGGAATAATTAGTTTAGTGGTAACATAAATGTGTTTAATCATGACAGAAACATAATACTCTCCTGGATCTGGCTAACTTGGTTGGTTAGAAAAATCTCATTTGCAAAACCTAAACATTTCATATTAGCACGTAAGTGTTAAAATACAACCTGATCTCTCAATAAACTTGCTGTTCAGCTTATAAACTCAGCTACTTTCTATTAAAACATTGTTCACAGCTCCAACCTTCAAGATTTAGAAGAGATGTATGTAATAAAATGAAAAAAACAAAACAAAAACAGAGCAAAAGAAAAATAATTGTTGGTTCTAACTAACTTTTGAAATAAATATAGCTAGACTTTATGAAGGTATTAAAGCTATGAGCTGCTGCAAAGAGATAAAAGGTGGCCAAAATAGTAATGTTACTTACATAGACTTTAGAGATATACAACTTGATGGTGAAAAAGAAACGTTTACATCGCTCACATACCAGCAGTCACTTGGGAATCCAAATGCCCTAAATAGGACTCTGGGAGAAAATGTCATTCCCTAGTAGGCAACATGTGTATTCCCTTCGAGACACAACATCCCTGATTCACTTCCTTTTGAAGTCTGTCTCAATCTGATCAAGAGGACCATCAAGTCAGATGATCCCCTTTTCATGAGGACATGCTGGAAAAA
Source organism: Perdix hodgsoniae (assembly GCA_035772895.1). Lineage (NCBI taxonomy): Eukaryota > Metazoa > Chordata > Aves > Galliformes > Phasianidae > Perdix > Perdix hodgsoniae. Next base: position 4,988,529 of record JAPSGF010000019.1, on the reverse strand, counting down.
TAATATTCACAGCTCTCTCATTCCCTCCAAGTCACTTCTCGTTCCACATTCTTTTCTTTCAAATGGATCTGTAGCAGCTCTTTTCAGCAGCTATTTATTATATTCCGTAAAGACAAAAATTCAAGAGCAGGAAATGTTTTCCACTCATTTGACTAACTTTTGCACTGACTATGAGGCACAGATATAGCAAAGAACAGTTAATAACAATGAAACAAAGGTTTGAACCTTCATAACACCCAAGGAAAAAAGTGGAATTTGTGTCAATCAAACAAACATTTAATTTCAGATTGGATTCATACAGTGAACTTTGTGGTAAACCCCTTATTTTCAATGTTGATACAACTGTAGCTTAAAGGCGACATTAATCCTAATTTACACATCTTTTACTGGATGAAGTCCATAGCTAATCTAAATTACTCCTTCTTTGTATGAAATGAGGTATTGAGGGACCAAAGTATTATAGAAGGGAGGAATCTGGTTGCAAAACACATGCACACAAAATTAACCTCTCAATAGAGCATCACTCTACTGTACTTGTTAATCACCAATTGTCTTTGACTATACTTTGGTTCCATTGCAAGTATTAATGTGTTGATAGAATCCTATGAGATCAGTATTTTATTTAGTAATATGACTCATTTTGGACAGTGTGTCTATCTGTACTAACCCCGATAACATGATAGCCAGCAGGATCCTTGACATGGCATAAGGCGTGAATACATTTTTGCAGGGTTGAAAAATGGGCTTGCACTGATCTGCAAGTGAAATGTTAAAAAAGATGTCCAGCTGGTCAAAAGGAGAAGGAAATTGCTTAAACAGCTAGGGAGTCTTCAGAATTCTTCTTTAATTTCTTTCTCTCTGAAGACAAAGTTTCAATTTATCTTTGAAAAGAATATATGCATCTGTTATGTTTCACTCATTAAAAAAATAAAAATCAGAACAGAATCTTGGACGCTTTTTAACCTGTTGTCATGAATATCAATAGGCTCCTCTTCACATTAAAATTTTTATAACTCCTACAGGTTTGATTACTTCACAGCATTGCTGAACTCAGCCCCATGAAGATACTAATTTAATTTGTTTAGTTCTTCATTCTGCATCCCTTGCTAAGTACAGGTTTCAAATATACATTATATATACACCTGTAAATACATACACACAACTACAACTGCCTTCCTCCGTCCCTCTTTTCTAGATCAGAGTCACCTTGGTCAGAGTCAAGAAATGTAACTGTTGTGTTAAACAAAATATACTTGTCATGGACAAATGTATACTGAGAAAAAAACACCAATACTGATGAAGGAAAAGTATAAAGATGTCATTAGAGGGACTGGAATGCATCTGTACATGTAGTGTGCGGTAGATTGTAGAAAGAAAGAAAATTCAATCTCGTATCTCAATAAACATTTTTCACTTTCTGTGACTGAATGCAGTGTCATAAACTGCTAGCTTACTACTAACTTGGGATTGCAACCAGAAATAGTTAAAGCTGTAATTATCCTTGAAAGAATGTGTAAAGTTTTGCTTAGCTATTTTTGCTCTTCCAAAAACTTTTGCTCTACTTTTTTTCTCCTGGTGCCTGTCCATTCAGCAGTAAGGATGACTGCATGCTCCATTTAGCCAAGAACAACTGAGCAAAATTCTGTGCTCTATCTAAGGTTGGCAGGGAGCTCCGAGTACCTGACTGGTTTTGTGTGATCTTGAACTGCCACTCAGCCACTCTGTGACCTGTTTTGTTCATCTGTAAAATAGAGCAGAATCCTGAGATCCTCAGCTGAGAGACATTACATAAGTGCAATTCTTGTATGCTCCAGGAAAGTAGTAACTGCTGAAAGCCGAGAAATAACTGAGCTCTTAAGAGTCTGGAGCCTGTAGGAATCATACAGTATAAGAGGAAATTACGCCAGTGTCTGCTCTGGAGTGAACATCCAGCTAGTAAATGCTTCCTTTTCCATTAGAAAAGATGAAAGCAGAGTGAGTACAAGCCTTGCAGGAACACCAGATAAATGGCTCTGCCTTTGTCATCATTCTTCCATTATTGGTCATAGTGCTGTTCTCCTGCTTGCATTATGCAGCTTGATTGTCCAGCATCTGCACCATGGGATGCACAGTCTACAGTGTCTGTTTTTAGAAGAGATCAATATTACTTTTTCTGCATGAAGCTCTTAAGTTCTCTCTTCTCTCAGGGACATAGAGATGAAAGTGATGATCACAAGACGTCCTGTCTCTCACCTTTCTTCAGAACACACTACTGATATTTCTGACTGATGCTTGTCAAATCTATTCTGAGGAGCTTACAGTGGTAGAAGACTCTACCATCTCAGTACAGACAATACTTCAGTGCTGTAAGAAAGTTTTCTTCCAATATACTTCTTTGTCACATTATAACTTAAATCCATTATTCCTAGTTCTACTTAAATTGGGCCAAATGTAATTATTCTTTCATGCCTACCTTTAAAGTAATTGAAGGCTATCATAAAATCTCCATCAAACCTTCAGTCTCCTGAAGTAACACAGGTCTTTGGGGAGGACTAGTGACTGTACTGGTCATTTGTTTTCCAAGGGTTAATAGCAGAAGCAGCCTTGGAGAAGCCTTTTGCCTTCTTACTGTTTCCTCCTGCAAAATAATTTTTCTAATCATTGCATTGTCTTCATTCTGGGAGTGGCTGGTACAATAACAACACAGCCTGCAACTCAACTATATTGTTATTTTTAATTTTAAAGGTAAAAGTTGTTGTCTGAAAATATTAAATCAAATCATCAAGAATTACCTAACCCTTGAACTAGGTTTTAAACTGTGGTTCACTGAAGACATCAATCAAAAATAGAAATAAGCATTCTTCCAGGAAGACAGAGAACTCCTTAATAGAAGACTAAGGCCAATAAAAAAAAAAAAAAAAAAAAAAAAAGAAAAAAAAAAAAGATCTGCCTCTTAAATCATAGTCCAACTTACAGAAAAGCCAAGAATCTATAACATTGCTGCATTACTGAAATTGTCTATTAGAGTCCTTGGAGAATTTCCCTTAAGACTTTTGAAACATTCAAACTGAGAAAGTAATAGATAGAAAACTGCTCTTGATTTTCATCCTCTGCTATTTAACTTGAAAGTAAAGATAAAGCAAGGCAGTGATTTCAGGTAGAGGCATTATTTTTTGGACAATGTATTCACTTGAAATATTCCAACAACAACATTTAGGAGCAGGGGAGGGCAGAAAGGAATTATACTATAAAAGTATCAGCATTTTCACACACCTAAGGCTCTTAGTGTTGTTTTTGCCTTACTTCAGCACATCTTAGTCTAGCTTCAAGAAGCTGAAATGTTCTATCTGAAAACTAGGTTTCTCAAAATCAAGTTCTTTTTCCTTCTCTTCTCAGATTGTATTAATGTCACTCCCAAGTATGATGCATTCAGTAAATGCCCATCTTCAAACAACATACTTGAAAAGCAAACAAACAAACAAATAAATAAATAAGAGAGAGAGAGAGAGAGAGAGAAAGAGCCTTCAACTGGCAAAAAAAGCATTCTTCCATATGCTGAAAAAAAAACAGATCAAGACCAAAGAACTCTCTCTACAGAGCTCAGTATAAGAAAATTTATCATTGTAAGAGGATAGGGATTGAAGATTTTCAATGGAATTGGCATCTCCCAGTCCATGCAAACCAAAGTTAAAATGAAGGATTACCAAGACTGTGTAGATGATGTACTACCCACAGAAGATGGACTTTCTCTATTGCTTACTAAACACTCAGAAGTCCACAGAGAAAGGTGATAATAAATTTTACAGTTCTTTTACTCTGATTTGCTGCCTGGGAATTATAATTCACTTTTAAAATAAAAGCATAACACAAACATAAAGGCAGTTCCCCATTGGTACCTCTGTGCAAACTGACAGATTATGAAATAGACTCAAGGAACAAATTTGTGCAATCTGTCTGTGAAAGGCAGTTTGTTGCATGGTATAAATTTACACCAGATTACCTGTAAGAAGGGATAAAACCTCTTCATCCCTCAGTGAAATTCTTAAGCCTACTTAAGGAAAAGCACTGGGCAGGCGGGAAAGAGGTGTGACTTTCCTCCTCCATCATCTTACACTGCTTATGAAACAGCTTAAACTCTTGAAATAAAAACATGTCAATCCACCAGTCATCTTCGTATTTCTTTCTGAGACCAAGTGCTGAAGTTACTGGGAGCCAGGGCCTTTCTAAGCCCTGGTGGGAAGCAGAACCAGGCATTTTCATGCCTTGCTTTTTGAGATGAAGCAGTCAGCGTAGCAGCATGCTCAGCACACATACCCCTACGGCCTGTAGATACCTGCTACAACAGGCACCTTCAGCTTTGGTATGATATTCAGTTGCCTGATATTCCAGTTAGTCCAGAAATGAAAGTGAAAAGATATAAAATGAAAGGATAGAATAAAATATAACAATATGCCAGCTCACCATGCCATTTTTAATGAGATGAATAAATTTACTCTGAAATATTCTCCATGGATTTGTATTGAATCAGTAATTTGTTAATGAATTATGGATCTATTAATACCAGTACTTTGTGAAAAACATTCTGAAACTCTTCTTAATCAGGTAAGAACTGGAACTGTGCTTTCTTACAAACTTATTTATATCGCCATGTACTGTCTGGAAAAAAGTCAGAAAGTAGCAACTAGAATCATAAAAGAAAAAACAAAGCCAAACTCTCCCTTCTAGTCTAACCTGCCTAAAGCCTGATATCAATATCTAGAGTCAAATTTTTTCTTTTTTTTTTTTTTTGTACAGGTGGCCATCCAAATTCACTGTAGGCACCTGAAATCAAGCCAAATGTTCAACAGATCTGGAAAGGAAAAAAGAATTGAAATCAGTATTTCAGGCTTTGATAATTGCGCCTTACAGTCAGCTAAAAATATGAATGCACTTACCATATTTATCCTCAAAATAGTATTTTCAATCACTGATAGTTATAAAACATTTTCAGATAGTTGGTACGTCATAAATAACATCCAATACCTAAGGAAAATGGAGACTAGTTACATTTTTTCTTTAAATCATAAACTTAGCAACTCCAACAGAGAGAAATAAGCCTAGCAGATGTTATGCTTACAGTATGTAATCCCCCTCCTTAAATAGTTCACATGCTTTATTTACACATGAAATATCACCTTCCAAAATACCAAGCCATTTTCATTCTTAGAAAAGAAAAATTGACCAGCACAAGAACAAAGATGAAAATAAACCCAGATCTGAAATGCAGGATATATCCTCCTAATACCTACTGCTTTTGAAAGCTAAACCTGATATTATCTTCTCAAGCATACACTTATAAAAACTTTCTGAAACTTCTTTTTAAGTAGCAATATTCCCCTTCTGTATCTATTTTCAGACTGTTTTCTGTGACTAACAAGTTAATTCAGTTACAAAGACTCATTCAAAAGAACAAAATACTACAATCAGATCACAGTATGAGACACAAAAAATACACTTAAACGTGACAGCCAGAAGTTTTAAACCCATCATCAAAAAGTCCATCGTGTAATGTAGGGACAAGAATTCGTTGCAGGTGCAACTCTCTCTCATTGGATGACTCATTTCATTTCATTGACTCATTTTAATTATTTTAATGACTCATTGTGATTATTCTAGCAGCATAAATTAAGTTTGTTTTGTCAACAGCATACTGATATCAGCTAAATACTTCAGAAGAATCAAATAGCATAAACAGTTAAAATTAAACAAAAAACAACTTATTTTTCAGGGTGATACGTTGATTTCATATGCATAAAACCTTTTTTCTTTACAATACTCCTCATTCCCTTGTAGCATTATTCCCCAGAGTGTGACTGTTGACACACTGAATGATGTTTCACAGACTATTTTTTTGCATTTCTGTTTGCCTTGATTTATGATGGCAAAGTTCTGAAAGCTCTAGGTCACTGCTGTTTAACTCCTGCAACTGTAGGCATGTAATTTCAAAGCATTTGTTACTGCTGATCTGTTTGTGCTAGTACACTTGTCCTCTAACTGAATGCTCTGAATTATCTGAATTATCCTCTCTCTTTGGGAGGTAGGTAGTGGGGCAAAGTGGAATAAGAAATTGCTACTCATCTCCTCCCTTCCGCAAGCTCTCCATGGAATCTGCCAGATACATACTCATTTTTCATGAGCTGTCTGGAACTGCAGCATCATGCCTAGCTGAGATATTGGTAAACCCCCAAACCCAGCTTTACTTTTTCATGGTGGAGCCAAGAACTTAAAACACAAGAAATATTCAGTCACATACCAGTTCACTTCATGTTATTAAGTGGCTCAGCAGGAATATACAAACCTTGATCCCTTAGCTGCTGGTGCATGCAAAGGTCCCCCACAGCAGAGATTCCCTAACTTCCAGAAGACAGATGGTTTCAATACTTAAGACACAGAAAAGTATTTCTTAAATCACATGAGAGTGGCCAGGCAACTTTGAAATCTACATGTAGCTTTAGCCACAGATACCAATAAGCTAAACATTTACAAAGAAAATTATTAACCATATTAAATCACGAATCATTTATCTCAGTGGCAAATAAAACAACAACAACAAATAAAAATAAAGTGGCCAAAATAGTAGAATCATAGAATGGTTTGGGTTGGAAGGGATCTTTAAGATCATCTAGTTTCAACCCCTTTACTATAGGAGGGACACCTCCCTCTAGACCAGGTTGCTCAAAGACGCATCCGGCTTGGCCTTGAATGCTTCCTGGGTGGGGGCATCCACAGACTCCCTGGGCAACCTGTTCCAGTGTCTCACCAGCCTCACAGTAAAGGATTTCTTCCTAATATCTACTTTAAATCTACCCTCTTCCAGTTTCCATTTCCCCTTATCACGTCACTATATGCCCTTATAAAATATCTATCTCCTCAGTCTCAGCTATAGACCTACCCTCATTCAAATTTTCAAGACCCAAATTCTCAATGAAGATAAGTTTCAAATTTACCATTAAAATATAGCCAGTAAATGTATCCTTCAACATGATCCATGCCAGAGTTTAACAGTTATCCACTTTTTTGGAATTCTTTTCCCTATTTTTATTGTACATTTGATATAGTTCACTAGGAGCACTGTTCAGATGTATTTCCTTCTTTAAGTCAGAGAGCAGTCAGAGAGCAACTGGAAGGTTGCATATAGTTTAGGATGAGTCCACATTTTCCAGGTACCAAATGAATCAGCGTAAAGCATTTAATGACTGACCTTAAACCTCATTACTGCTAGCTACTCTTGGCAAACAGTTCTGTGATGCGCTCATGGCTCTGGCTTCTTGATTAATTTTCCTCTACAAAATGTAACCATGCATTTTCTGTTTGTCTGCCCATTAAAATATAGTGGATGATCAAAAGTATTTAAATATAAATTTGTTGATGTCAGATACTGTAGAATTTTCATAGACTTGTCATAGATAAAAAAAATCAAATATTTCTCATATGCAAGTCATTCTGTCTTACTATGTTTTGGTTTATATTCTGTTGCCACATTAGGTTAATAACATTAATTTTTTTGTCTTACTAAACAAATTGGCCTGTGTCCATTAAAATATCATCCTGCTGGGTCCTTCTAACTCCATTACGAGGGACAGTTCAAAGAAATACTCCCAGGAGAGCCCTGAAAGCAAGGCTCAGTTAATCATATCCAGAAGTCCAAACAGTTTCTTCTGGACTGCTAACCAGTCCCTTTTCACATCTTCAATACAAGGCTCCATATCAGCAGAGGAGTCTCTAAGTGGCAGCAGAGGGGATAATACTCTGCTCTAATCCAGTTTTTGCAGCAACAAGAAGGTAAAATATACCAGGACTTTCTGATACATTATGATTATGGCTCTTACAGAGAACATTTGTATTGGTTTTTGTCTTTTGAATAGACAAATATGGTCAGGGAGATCATTTTTATGAAGGATTTGTCTTTCTCAGAACCTCTTGCTTGCTTTGTATACATCTAACACAACATGAGATCAGAGTAGAGTTTGTATGGAGTAACAATGTACAAACAATAACCAAACTCCAAGAGTAAAGCTTTAACTTACCACGAATAAGATATCAGCATTATAAACCACATTGTCTCTCACCAATTTTAAGTATGGTATCCTCTGAAATAAAATAATTGATTCTATTTTTAATGCCATTTGTGGAAGCTGGCACTTTCGTCTGCCACTGCAGCAGGCTGAATAATGCACAATGAGAATGCGGGTGATTGTTTTTCATCTCTGGCATTATCCATTGATACTTGTTGTTGGGGATTGTGCTGTAGTATAACCAGTATATATAAATAGTATATATAGTATATATATAACCAGAGAAAGGTTTTGTCTGAGTGGGACCGGTCCAGCTGTGTTTGACTCTAGAAGGGAGACAATTGCTACACACACACACACACACCAAAAAAAAAAAAAAAAAGTAGAAGAAGAAGCAGTTCAGACCTGCTCCACAAATTTACAACCAGCCATTATGAAGTAGGAGTTTATTCTGGGGAAAAGAAATCAACACAATTGTAATGAAAGGGAAAAAAAAATTACAAACTCTAAATGTTTACGAATTCACCAGTCAAATGAAAGTCAAACGCATTTACGTGCATTAGTGATGATAAAATACTTGGGATTTCAAAGCACAAAATGTACTGAAAAGTTGCAGTTCTACTGCCTGCACTGAATGTACTGGTGACCTCTAGCAATCAAAAAATTCTTCAATTGAATGTAAAACAGCAAGAGCTTAGATTTTAAAACTTCTTTAAGAAAAAAAAAAAAAAAACTTAAAAATACGGTTTTTTGGCATACTTCTGTTCTCTCTTCTCTTTCTTCTTATTCTAGCATTTAAGATAAGGAGGGTCTTCAAAGAAACACAGCTTTCAGGATTTCTTAATGATAAATATTAGAAAGCCTCTATATGGAAGGAAACATTTTTTAGATGTCAATTTAGGCAGTTCAGCCATTAATCTGAAGTGTGTAATTGCTTCAGTTAACAGCCAGAGAACTCAGAAGCTTCTACCAACCAAAGCTTTGGCAGGAAATTATGTGGTTTTTTATGACTTGTAGAGGAATTAAAGAAATTTAAATATATAAATATATAAAGGATTGCCTGGAAAAGGCTCTCTTTTCAAGCAAATGAAGGTACACAGAGCTCAGCTAAAGTCACTCCCAAGCTTCCTTTAATAAGCCTCACTTTATTAATTTTTTTTTTCTCTAAACTATACATTTCTGTTTGTTTGCTTTTTTTTTCTTTTTTCTTTTATCACTTGCACATAAACCCAGCCACTATTTCTGAAGACTCACTCAAGCCCCCAGTGTAGACTTAATAATTCTGGATCGCAGCACCATTAAATACTCTAATTTCCCTGAAAGAACAGCTTAACGTGGTTAGGAGGGGAGGAGTATGTTTCCAAGAGCAACCAAAAATCCAGTAAAATTTGCAAAGAGATTTTAATTCAATTAAGTGTACATAGTTGAATTTTAACCTGATCTATCTGCTGCTACTAGAGCTGAAAAACATTTCAGTTAGAATTAATCAGGATTTAATACTGGCCTTTCTATAGAATTAAGGAGTCTTAAATCTATTTTATAATCTGTCTATTCAAAGGTGAGCGACAAACTTGCAAGCTTTTGCTAAACCATATACAGTGCCCAGAAGGTAATAATTTTTTCTCCTCGCTATTTGGTTAGTCCATTTGTAAATCATAAGGCTTCAGTATCAGATCTGCACCACACATACAGGAGAGCTTGAACTATCCCAAAGACAAGGCTGTGTTCACAGCAAGAAAACAGGCAAATAGCTAAAAAAGGATATTAAACAGCAGTGTAGGCTATGCCCTGGGTCTCAAACAATTACACAATTATTTTCACTTGTGCTGCTTTTTCTAAAAAGTTGAACTTAGAATAGTTTTGTTCCATGTTAAAATGTGGTGGCAGCTTAAAATCAGTTTTCCTTTGTTTTCCTGTTTCTTTTTCCTGAGTGACCTCATGGCTTTTAGGTCTCTAATACTGGGAATGTAGTACAGTAATTTCAGCATTTAATGAATATTTCTAAGCTCTTCAGCCTTTAATAGTCTCTAGTCCATATGGATTTCCCAACTTATTTTTTTCTATAAACTTGCCCAAAACCTAGACAAAATTACATTTACATGGGAAAAAAAAAAAAAAAAAAAAAAAGAAGAAGAAGAAAAGCATTCAAATGTTTTCCCTCGTGGTCCAAACTGCATTTTAGTAGAATCCACAGAGAAACCAGAACGTCACTAACTCATACCCACATCTTACCAGTGCTGGCGGCATCTCTGTAGTAGCCTGTGTCAATGGGAGACATCACCTGTAACTTAGCCAGGAGGAAAGAATACTCAGTTGTGCAATCCTACATAGCAATATTTTGAAGTACATGTTATCTGAATGAACCAGGGCCATCTCTCCACAGAAGTTACAGATCAGTTTCCTCCTGCTTGATCCAGCCTTTTTCTTCAGTTCTGTTTGTCCGACTTATAAACAAAGCATGAAGATTTTAACTAAGACAAAAATTAATTCTGCTCAAATGTAATGAATTTGTCACACTGAATGAAGTAAACAGTGTCACTTGCAAACATGAAATTTCTCTGTGGTCTGAGTCCTATACTAATAGCAGGTCCCAGTTGTAAGCACCACTGTTCGGATTATATCCATCCCAGACAACAGCTTGCAAGAGTGGGGAAATGGATGCATAAAACTTCATGGGATTTGTCATTATGCTGCTCTTCAAAAATCTTCCCTGGATGTCCTTTCCCATGTATAAGAGCTGAAACTTGCCCATTCAATTCACAGATCATCTG
>JAPSGF010000019.1:4882890-4977325 GCA_035772895.1 Perdix hodgsoniae | reverse complement strand
TACATGGCAAGCAGGCTGAAAAGCAGTTCCCCTTATTTGACTTAGTCAGAACATGGATTGCGAGAACAGATTTCTCATACTGTTAAAAAATAATAATAATAAAAAAAAATTTAAACAATCTGTCATGTTCTAGTAGCTCATATCAGATATCCCAGAACCCATATGCAATCCTTCAAAAGAGCTGAGAAAATACTGCCAGACATATACCTGGCCTCTCTACTGCAATATTAAACAAAAAGAAATATAGGCTGAGCTGTGGTTGTAGGTAGACATCAGTTTTGGAGAGAAACATTGTGTGCAGCTATGCTGTGACAGAGTGATATGACTTCTGTCCATCCCAGCTGGGACCACATCTAACCTCCAGATCAGCTGACTTGAGATCATAACAGGAAGTATCAACAAATGAGCTGATGTCACATCAGGTTGCCAGGTGTCATATCAGACTCAACCAGCTCTTCCTTCCGCTGTACCTGAGCCCCTGGTCTTACACTGCAGCTTCATTTGAGAAAAGGTTACATCCACTTCTCCAACTCCTTTTCGAGGTCTGCTTCATTCTTGTTAAGTCCAAAGTTGTGCTTGGCACTGCAAAGCTTGTCTCTGAACCCCTCTCCTCCAGGCCAGATCCTCCTATGGCTCACCATGGGGAGCGTTGGAACCTTAGGAATAGTTTCCGAGTTAACTCACTGAAACAAAATGATAGAAAATCATGAATTAATATGCAGATGCAGTAAGGCTGCAGACTAGACTAGGAATCTGTAATCGCTGTGGATTTTACTCTGAAAAAGGTTTTATTTTTAATACACTCAAATTAAAAAATGATCTTGTAACCAACTAGAAGCATGGCAAGCCTGTGGCTGTGCAGTAACACAGAAATGGAACTGTCTGCATTGGGCTGAAGGAAAGATAATTAATCTACTGACCACCAATCAACTTTTAGTTCTTTGGTGACCGGTGAAGAAGGAGGAAGCAGGAACTGTCAACTGGCATGAGAGGTCTCTCAAATCCCAAACTCCGGGATGCATTAGATTGGGCCCACAAATAAAAATAGTTAAATTTGGCAAAACTGAGATGGATCCCTTGCATTTTATGCCTGTGTCTTGCATGGACATTCAGGCTATTGGGACTTCAGAATCAACAGAAAGTCATTGCAACCTCTCAATTTTCCTTACAGAATTGAAAACAGAAGGAAAAAAGTAAAAAATATGGAAATTTTTTCCTGGATCTTTTTTTTTTTAAAAAAAAAAAAACAACCAAAACCAATACTTTTATTTATAATGGGGCCTGCAAACTCTCTTGCTTGCTCTGTCTCCTCCTAATGTCTGGCATGTCCTTTTTCAGAGATCATCTTGCTGCTTTTGTCAATGATGAAATGAAAATTTCCTCACAGTCTCCACTCTAATCAATACTTCATTTGTTGCTCTTAATCCCAATCAAAGACAATGACCTTAACTTTGCTTTAGAAGCTTTTCCAAATTAACAGCACATTTCTTAACGCATTCCTCCTGCCATAAGCAGTCCTGAAATAGCACTGGAAGCCTTGCAGAAATGCTGAGAACTATCAAACTTGAAAATAAAACTTGGTCATATTAAGTGAGATTGCAAAAAGGGACCTTAAAAGGAGTTAAAATATTAATGTTGCAATGAAAGCATACAAAATGTTATGGAAATAACCAGTGCTCCAGAGAACATAGACAAGGAATTTCTGCTTCCTCCTTGTTAACACAGAGAGGAAAATAGACTTCCAGAGCAGTTTTCAGTCCATGTGCAATTAAAGCATGGCGTATGAATGTACTGCCACAAAAAGCATTGAGGCTTAGAAAATCTGCAGTTCTTGGAAAAAGTGGTCATTTTCGAGGATGACAAGAACATCCATAGGATCGTGATTCAATACAGCTGACTGAGACACGAAGTCACAGTCCTCAGGATTTAAGTCAATTTCAAATGACTGCAACTCAGAATAAGCCTGCAAATATCTGTGGAGGAGCAAAGGCCACATAATCCCATTTTCTTCTGAAGTAATTGTTACTGAAGATGTGGTATGGGATTAGGTGTGTTTGGAGCCTAATCCAGGATGATATTTTCTATATGCCAGCTCAGTGCTACTTTTAGCTTTTCCATTAACCCCCTTAAGGTGCCCGGAAGAAAAGAAACTTTTGCACACTGCCTGCACTTGCAATCTCGGAACCCTCACCGCCCCCATAGATGCAGTACATTGTATAAGGATGAGGAAATAAATACTTCTCTCTGAGAATGAGCATTCTATTAAAAGGCCTCCCAGTTTCCATAACCTTGAGAAATGCAAAGGGAGAAGCTATCATTTAGGGAAAACACGGAACTGATATGCCTGCTACATTGGCTAAACTGTATTTCCTCTTTAATTGTTTCTCAGCCCCCCCTTCTTCTGGATTTGGAAGAAAAGGGTAAAGACCTCTATCCAATTTTTTGAGAAGTTTAGAAGCTCAGTCTGAAATACATTGGGATTCAAGAAACCTAGGGATATCCACAACTGGGTATTCCAAGCTTTACAGTACTATGGGTCAGATCCCAAAGCATCACATGACAGGCTGAGAAAGATTCATGATTTTTTTTTTTTAAATGATCAACACTCAAGCAGCTTCTCTTCTGAAATTAGAACATTTAGTTGAGCTGCTTTTCCAAGTTTACACATACAAAGCTTTGAATTCCATGGTTCAAAGCTTAAAAAAAAAAAAAAACCAACATAAGGTTAAAAAAGACTCAGTTCTCATTTCTAATGCCACTACAAAACAGCCAGCATACCAGTTGTATTTTCTTTCCTTACCTTGACTCTGATCAAGCTGTGAAAAAAAAATGAAAATACAGGGTAAAGCCTTGATATCAAATAAAAAACTCCTATTTGATCTCCTGGAGTCAGACTTTCATCTTATGAATTGCTATAACACAGCCAAGAATTATACCCAGCTATAGTTCAATTAATTTGACGTCCCCTTGATAGCAAACCTGTGAGATTCAATGTAAATCAGCACACAGATCTATGAAAGGATTCCTAGGGAAACCCTAACTCACCAGCTCCGTTGTAAACAAAGAATGTGATTAAAGAGAACAAAAGCATGAATACAATATTGTATTTTTCTTCCTGAAGGTTTTCTTTATTGTTCCAAATGAAACAATTCATGTGATACCTTTTTTTTTTTTTTTTTTCCTTCTGTTTTGCACTTGGTTAGCAAGCACGAATGGCAATTGTTGTAGCTTCCAACTCCCTTGCTGCCTCTGGAGCTACTGAAGAGACGTCTTGGTGCCTTTGATATTTCTTGACTGTTAGTATACTTCATGCTCGATTTTCTGCAATAACACATATTGTTGCTCCACAAAGACAACAGTTCTGTCTACTTAGGCTAATAACTACAGAAACAGCAGCTAGGCTTCCTGCTTTTTCTCTGGAGATGCCTCAACAACACTGATTCCCTAAATATATTTTCAATGCATGTACTCAGGGTTTACAAAGGACGTGGACCTGCAGTAAACCTAGCTTGATTTTGCTACTCAACACAGCAAAAGGCAGCATCTTTCTTTTCAGCAGCACTCCATAGTGCAGCGGTACCAAACCTGGTGTCAAGGATTCACTCTGTAATGCAGCAAAGTGTCTGCCTTCATGTGGGCGCTAAGCACAGAGCATCAAGATGGCACCAAATCCTTGCTCTTCCCAGGTTGCTTTCAGCTGATGGAAGGCATCAGTCATCCTCCTGCTCCAAATATGCCTGGCTGCTTCTTGGGCTGCTCTGCACATTAAACTGAAGATTTTATTTCATGGCCCACAGACAAAGGCCAACTGTCTCTTCAGTTGAGTTCAGTAGAGGCATTTAAGAACTAAATATGTGCAATCCTTTAGCTTAATTATCTTATTTTCTTAAACTAGTTCGCCACTAGAACTCATGTGCACTTGGAAAAATCTATTTGACTGCTTGGTTGTGTTCCACAGCTGTAAGAAGAACTTCCTGAATATCTGTTCTCCTTATGTGGAAAAGGTGTCACAGCATTCAATGAAAAAATATACGTATTTTCAGATATTTGTGGATTTTTTCCCTTTATAGAGTCTTGCTGATTTTCTAATCTACCACATTTGCAGGCTGTAAGTCACTTCCCACAACACATTTTACAAGATACTCCTCCCACCCACGTCTTCTCTAATCCATTAGACCAACTACACATTTTTTAGACTATTGTTCCATCTTCACCCTAACTTCGTTTTTTATTTACCATTAAGCTTACTTTTTTCTGTATGTTAATTCCTACAGTTCTGTCGCATCATCAGTTTCTTATTTTGTTTGAATGTTACTGTTTTTTTCCTCATGTTTTATTATTATTATTATTATTATCATTATTATTATTATTATTACTGCCCACATTTGGGTAATGTTCCTTCCAATGTCATTCACCTGTCCCCTCCAACTTCCCACAGGGGATAAAAATCCCACAAGGGATAAAAAAGTTTGGGAAAGCTACAAGAGAACAACTAAATTGATGCATAAATATTCTCTGCGGAAAGTAAGTTAGGTCCAAATAATCAATACTGCTCTTTTAAAATCTGTTTAATTCATAAAATATTTACACAATCCCTCAAAGTCAGATTACATCTATTTTGTACTCACTTATGACGACTATCATTATTCTAGGAAAGAATTTGGTTTAAGCAAGGCCAATCATTTTCATAATATATTCACTCAAAATATATATTAAAAAAAATGCTGCATCCACATCTTACTAATGTTTAATTTAATCTATTACATTTTTTGAACAGTTTTGAATGTCACATGGTGAATGAATAAAAATTCATTATGCCATCCTCTGAAAATGCATTCACATGCCTGTAGAAATGGAAAAGCTACATCTTTCTCCTTAAAATGGTAACAAAACAGAAACATGATGCTGCCCTCCATCTCCAAACTCGTATTGCTCTCAGCGGAGCCCAGGTTTGCACTCAGTTACAGTACAGATTTCTAATGCAAAAAAAAAGTGTTACATCAGTCATATATTTTTGTGAATATAGGTCGCGTCTGTGCTGCGATGCACTTCACAGTTGTGATGCACTTGCCTCTAATGTGATCAAATTATCAAAGCTGAAAGTTTCTTACAGTTTACATTTTGTAACATCCTCTAGAAACTTAAATGCATCAGTCTTTCTTGTTTGTGGACTAAGAGCTCTCCTCGGGGTATGGAAACATTAGCTACAGATGAAAATATTCCTGAATTCTTTGTCATGCTATTTTTATGAAGGGAAATTCCATCTATATCATGATCATGAACCAGCAAGTAAACTAATCTTTACTGTTATGTATTAGTCATATTTTCCCTCATGTTCTTTGTAGAACAAGTGGTACATTACTATTTATACAGAATTAAGTTAAATACACAACAGGGCCTTTATCATATCACCTTGATACCTCCTTTGGGCTAGTCGCTATTTAGTCTAGAAGCCTGAAAAAGAATACATCTTTTTCAGTTAATACAATGGTGTGTGATGGTAGTCAGCCCTCAGCCTTGCAGAAGATTTAACAATTACTAATCCTACATTTAAATGACTTAATAAGTAACTAACCAATGACAGAATCTCCATATTACTGTTCATTTTCAGTTATAGTATTAATTGATTTCTCTACAGATTCTTGCTTGCAATAATTAGTCAAAGAAGCTTTCAAGACTTGATGCACAAATATATTGAGTCCTCCAGCTAGCATGGCTGGTGGTTTTCTGTGCACTGTTAAAAGGTTAATGGGGAAGACTGTAGAACATGAGTATCCAACCTTTTGGTTTGCCTGGACCACACTGAATGAAGAGAACTTGACTAGTATCAATGTGTTGGTCATTGCTGAACAATGGGACCATACCCAGGCCTAGCAATCCAGTGGCAGAGCTACCACCATGATGGCATGTGTGAGACAGGGCCAACATAGGTGCCTGAATGAGCCTGGGTTAAATCTGTACTTCTTGGCACCACACAGAGAGGTATAAAATTGCAGGGAACTGGCTGGGGATGGCTGGTGCTCAGAGGTTGTCTGGGTGTCAGACAGAGGGTGATGAGACATTGTATAGCTCAGCAGAGCATTGATTGAGTGGCATTTCTGTTGTTAGCTGGGCATCAGGTTGCAAATAAACGCGTTGTGAAGATGTATAAACATTTATCATTATTTTGTTTTCATTTTCCTTTTCTGCCTTAGTAAATAGTTTTTATCTCAATCCATGAGTTCTAATTCTTCTCCAATTCTCTCCTTCTTCACACAGTGGGGAGGAGTGAGTGAGTGGCTGTGTGGTTCTGGGCTGCCTGATGGCTTAAACAACAACAGTACAGCGCTGACACATTTTGTAATTTCCAGCACCTCAAAAAGCTCACAAAAAGTATAAAATAATTTGCAATATCACAGAATCACAGAATGGCCTGGATTGGAAGGGACCTAGAGGACCATGAATCTCCAACCCCCTGCCACATGCGGGCCACATCCTCCCCATTTCATACTAGACCAGACTGCCCAGGGCCCCATGCAATCTGGCCCTGAACACCTCCAGGGATGGGACATCCACAACCTCTCTGGGCAGCCTGTTCCAGCACCTTATCACTCTCATAGTAAAGAACTTCCCCCTGACATCCAACTTAAATCTTCCCTCCTTCAACTTAAAACCATTTCCCCTTGTCCGGCTCTTATCTACCCTTTTAAAGAGTTGAATTATGTTTTTAATTTAAATATGAGTTGAAATATGTTTTTAACTAGTTTTGCAGTATGTATTTGATTCGCTTTTCTGCTATTCTGAACACACTGGGGCAATTTGAGGGTAGGTTTAAAGATTTCTGAATGTCATCAATTTTTTTTTTTGTATACTTGCAACTCCTTTTTCAATCAACATAAATATATTATCCAGGAATTTTCAAACCAAATATATAAAGCTGCTATCAGATATTAAACTAAAAAAAAATGTGATCATGTCTCTGTCAGGCTTTTATAAGTCCTATCTTATCAGAGAAAGATATCTGTTGCTTCACAATCAGACTTTACTCATGTCATCACTTTTTGTCTGTAGTTAAATTTTTGAAAAACTCTTTTCAAGGATGTAGCACAGGAAGAGTAAAATTAAATGAAAATATCTCTGACAAACACCATGAGACCTCACTAAGTATTGCAACCACTGCCATCAAAACAGACTGATGTATTAGTTTCACAAACAGCAGGTCAGATATCCCACTAGTTTTATAGTTTTATTGCCCAATATTTTTAATGTTTTAATATAAAAATATATATTAAAAAAGGAAATAAGCTATAAGTTATATGATATATTTTATGTGCAGCCCAAGATAATTCCTCTGCACTCATTGAGGCCCAGGCAAACCGAAAGGTTGGATGCTCATTCTTTAAAACAAGCACCTTCACTGCATGTAGCTGCACAGCCTTCTGCAGAAGAGGAGTAGATTCTATCTAGCTTATCTCTTCTTCACAGGATATCCCAGCTAGTGCTCCGTTCCCTCAAAATGCAGGAGGCTAACAGGGCTGCGAGGGGAAGGAGTTATGGCCATGCAGCTGCGCTAATTGCATGTAGGATGGGACACAGAGAAGCACCCTAGGACTTGTGTATGTGAAGCTGAAATCCCCAACTCTATTCCTTCATACCCTTGCCAATATTACATCATTCCACAAGGACAGACAACCCAGTTTTCAGACCAACATTAAACTGGAAGACAGCTGTGTTTATCTTTCCCACCTGTAAACTTATAATCAAAGTTTTTTTTAGGAAAAAGTATATAACACGGCAATCTATTTCTGATCCAAGCATATGTTGAAAAGCAGCCTACAGTGGTGTACAGATAGATATACAGTGGGGTGTAGGAAGAGAAAAATCTCTTACATGAACTCCAGAATCACTTACATCGCAATACAAATTGAATTTGCCTTATGAGACAGTGCTGGGGGGTTCAGAGTCATTAAAAGTGAATTCAGCCATCTGAGGAATGCACCTGGGCAGCTGATTTTCATGATTATGCTCCCTGATGCCTTTCTACGTGAAAAGATGCTCTAACTGTTTAACTTCATCTCACTGGAATGTGTTTTGCAAATGTTTTAATAAGTTATGACCCTACTTGTCTATGCAATGCAGTTCCTCAGATACGTCAGCTCTGCTCCTCTCAGCTGTTTAAGCTGCAAATTCCTTAAGGCCTTGGATGTTTTGGGAAAAGGGAAGCTTATACCTTGCTAAATAGGGTTGTTGCTACCTCAGTGATAAATTCTCACTGAATGAATATCTAAGAAAGCAATTTAAAATTAAAGCCTATATTTTTATTATTTCTCATGAGTCCTTCAAGCTGTGCTGCACATTTCCCATCTCCCACAGTGAGAGTGTATCGGGACAGGTAACCTGCCTGCAGATCTCCCTGTGCCAGGCAGCTGGAACAGCTGCAGAGATTCACATTGAAGAGTACCTGCCACTCAGCTACTCATTCCCAGACTTGACACTGTGTCCTGTTTAGGTAGAAATCCCAAGGCATGGGAAGCCCTGCTCTTTACTTGCTATCAAGGTGCCTCTGCCTTCTGCAGTAGCTGTCAGAAATATGCAATTTGTGTGTGAAAGTTGATACTGCCAAACAATCAAACTGCTTAGGTAACCATTTTGTTTCAGTAAGTGTACAGTACAGAGATTGTAGAAGTGGCTTCAGACCAAGCTGGGGAAAAAACAAAGAAAAAAAATCAAACCCACAAAACAGCAATAAAAGTCCACCCTCACTGAGTATATCTCATTTCAAGAAGGACAGCCTGAAGAGACTATTAAATATTGATTTGAAGGAGCCTGGAAAGAAGAAAACAAATCAGATTTTGGTTTGATGAACCAAGAAATGCTTTTGAAGGCCTACTGTGTCTACTTGAACAGTGAAAATTAAGTGATACTTTTCATTAATTGTTAGTGCTTTGTTTATCCTACATAAGGCCATGAGAACCTGCACAAATTGCTTTTTTTATGATTTTTAAAATCAGATTGCTCTCTTGTTCAACAGGAGCAAGACAGAACTTCATTCTCCTAAAGAAAGTCTACCTTTGTCCTTGCAGTTTTTGAATAGCTGTAGTCAGCCCATCCACTTAGTAGATACCTGATCTTCAGCAAGGGACACAGAAGAAAGATTCATCAGAACTAAATTCTCAAAATGATTTCATTGCACACTAAACATCTGGCAACCTAAAAGATGCTTAGAAGACATGGATAAGTTAAAATAAATTCACAGAGGCCAACTCATAGAGTTGAGTTCCAAACACATCCAGAAGCAGAAGGGAAAACATGAAGAGTCTCGGGGAAGATGGATTTGCTTTAGACAGCACTATGAGTTGGTAGAGCAAACCTGAGATCTCTCCTAAGGACTCACATTAACCATGTAGTCCCATTTCTATGGGGCTCAGGATATCTAAAACAAACAACTGTTCACTAAACTACTCTGAGAGGAAGTTTAGCACACAACCTTCCTTCCTTGTGTGTTGAGATTTAAATCACAGATCTAGGTAACAGGAGGCATGAAGTCAGCTCCTTTGTGGTCCTGAGGAAACCTGAGCAATACTTTTGATAATTATTTATTTCGAGAAAATAACCTAGCATTCTTTTATAAGGAAAGTCATCACTGGCCAGCAGCTGACAGAACACAGACACCCTTTGGTCATGAACAAGCCTGAAGATTAATGAAGTTTTTGACCAATTTCGGCTACAGGAAACAAAAATTCATATTAAAAAAATCTACATAAAAGTCCTGTCTTATAATACTTTAGCCATCAAGCTCCTAAACAAAAAGGAAAAGCTGAACTGTTGCTCCTGCTTGGGGGCACTTGAATCCACCTCTACCACCATCTTTTAGAGCACATTTTGTTGTCATGTCTAACAGGATGCCAAGGGAATGATTTCCTGGAAGCTTTGTTGCATCTCTATGTATACTGATGCCTACAGCACTTCACTTGGATGTTAAATATTACCTTTCTCATCAAATATGCTGCTGCATTAAGTTGCAGATCTTAATGAAATCTTGCCTCTGGTACCAGGTCTGCACAATAAACAAACATTTTTGTTTAAAAAATACAAAACCTCCTTATTGCCTTTTATAAAGTACTATTATAAAGTACAAAAGAGGAAACAGTTTAAATATCTATTCATGTTGAAACTTGCAGTCCTCAAGGGGAAATTTGTTCCACAGAGAAGTAACAAGGCTAAAATCCTATTAGTTTGCAATTAGCCATTATTCAGCTATTTTCATAGCAGCATTTACAGTAACAAAAAACACTCATCAGAGACCAGAAGTGCCTGATACAGACATCAGGACTGGATTTTCTTCCTTGCTTAACAGATCACAAATGTTGTTTCATACCGAAACCTAAGTAATTTCCTGTACGATCCACATTACCTTATATTACCAAAGCTGGGAAAACATTATCTGCATAGGACAGGTATTATCATAGTCATCAGAG
Source organism: Perdix hodgsoniae (assembly GCA_035772895.1). Lineage (NCBI taxonomy): Eukaryota > Metazoa > Chordata > Aves > Galliformes > Phasianidae > Perdix > Perdix hodgsoniae. The sequence goes on along the minus strand of JAPSGF010000019.1, from coordinate 4,966,868 downwards.
CTGTCCATCAGTCTTCTGAAATGTGTCCCCAGGCATTAATCTCAAATAATTATTTTCGTTTTTCCAATCAGAGCAGCAACACAGACATTATCACACAGGGTGAGAATATCTAAATATTGTTTTATATCTAAATAACTTATCTAATATCATTTAAAATATCTTAGAAACATCCCTAGCTGCTGTTAAAGTCAATTTTTATTCATATTTAACATGCACAACAAAACAGTTTTGGTTGGTGATTTTATGTGGATTAAGGGCCAATTTTCAACACTGTCTCCCCTTGTAGTCAGCCAATGAAAAGACATCCTAGAAACAATTTAACAATTGTCATCCTCAGGTTGGCAATCTGCTCTGGGATTTCTAGCCACAGAGCTGGAGACTGGACCAATATCAATGAGTATACGTACAGATATACACAGCAGATGAAGGAAGATGCTCTCTCATTAGCACTGTGAAGTCGTTGCCCTTGGTTGTGAACATGACTAGGTCAGCATGGATGTGTGTGGTGGGTATTCATGAAGGTACCTCTGATCCTCCTGTTGCTCTCCAGATTGAAGAAGGATCTCTCTTGATCAATCTAGAGATCAATCTACGAAATCAATCAAAAAGAAGAATAAGATTTAAGTAACTTCAGGAAGAGAACAAGCTTTCCTGCTTCCCCCATAGTTCAGTAGATACAGGGTCACTAAAGCATTTGTAGAAGTTATAACTCACTTTTACCCTGTCTAACACGCCCAGGGCAACAGACCACCAGAATGAGACCAAGGGCCATGTGCATTAGATTTAGAAGTCAAGCCCATTTTTATTGTTTGCGTTTTTAGAAAGCAATTTTAATTGCTGTAACAGCAGCTAGGTGCTACTGAGAGTCTTGACACTAAGATCCAGTATCCTCATGAAAAACAGGCTCACGACCGATATTTTGATTTAGGCAGGTTATTGTGTTCAACTCAGTCCTAATGGAGAAAAATATTAAGTGCTTAGAATGCCAAACTGAGGTCAAACTAAGTAACCTAATCAGCTTTCTGACTTTGAAGTCTACACAATTACAAAAATATTTTAAAAATAAAATTAATAAATAGAACAATATGAAAACATTCACTAGGACAACAGCACAAAATACCATTACCAGTATTCCTGCAGATGGAAGAAATGATACTGGCTGAATGTACAGTCATTTTAAAGACATTACTCAACATAAAAAATAGATCAGGCAGTCCAATCAAAACTCTTATATTTTTTTTATTATAATAATGTAATCTAATTAATTATGTAAAATAAATTCATATTTATCCATAAATGAGATACTTTATCTCTATGCAAATTACTCTTAAGGGAACTTCAAGCTAATTAGTTTGGAAAGGAAGACCACTCTAACGGTGTAACTCCCAGAATACTTATCCAGATGATGAAGTTTGTTATTAACATACATTTGTTTAGTCTCATGATGCAATACAAAGAGATTTTTAATGCAGTCATTTTAGCATTACAAAGATAAGTTAGAAACAACTTACATTTTTTCTTCCTTTCTTCAAAAAAAGCTGCATTTTCCTTAATCATTAGAGGTGTAAACATTTAACATAAACCTATGAAAACCTGTTTTAGATGAGAATCATATCATAGAATCACAGAATTATAGAAGGGCCTGGACTGAAAAGATTCACAAAGATCATCCAGTTTCAACCCCCCTGCTATGTGCAGTGTCACCAACCACCAGACCAGGCTGCCCAGAGCCGCATCCATCCTGGCCTTGAATGTCTCCAGGGATGGGGTATCCACAACCTCCTCAGGCAGGAGAATAGGTTGCTGGTTTTTTGTTTTGTTTTGTTTTAATTGAAAAAAAAAATGTTGGAAATAAACTCCAAACATTACATTAGGACAGCTATTGAGAGCATCACCCCATACATAGCTAAAAAAAATATATACCTTTAAACTGATTTACCTTTAATAAAATACCAGCAGGCATCCTATCACCTGATATGCAATTTTATTTTAGCAGATGTCTTTTCTTGCAGATATAGTTGTTGGCTCATCTTATTTTAAAGAAATATGCTGGTGAGAAGCTACAACAATATTTTTCTGCCGCTGCATGCTCATGCAACATCTCCCACAGTGTGTTTAATATCTAGAGCTGATTAAATTCTTGCAGAAGACTCCATATCACTTAACAGAATACCCTGTCCATGGCACTGAGTTTGTTAGAGTCAAAAGTTCAACTCAGCAAGAAACTAATAAAAAGCATTCTTACTAAATATGACTTCTAATGAATAGTGAAAAAATATCAAAGAACATTTCATCAGTTGTCTTTTGGTTCATATTGGTCACAGATGACTTTTTCTTAATCAAGGAAAAAAATATTCAAAGCAACAGTAGATTTTTGATTAGTTTGATAACTTCATAGGAATTTACCATCCTTATGGCTGTGATATTCAAGGATTCAAAGTACTGGAAAAGATCTGCTTTCTTCGCTGATATTCACACAGTTACCACAGCAGAACACAAGCAGAAAAAAAAAAAAAAAAAAAAAAAAAAAACAACTTAAAACCTCTACTTTCTTCTCTCACCAATGAAGAAATTCAGCTAAAAATTCCACCAATGTCTTCTACTACAGGAAAAAATGAAATAATCAAAACCTTGCCTCCCAAAAACTGACAAAACCAGTTCCAAATTCAAAATCATTAAAGCCAGTTCACTGAATAAAGTTTATAGGTGATTTGTTGTTGTCTGAAGTTGTTGGGTCTTTCCTTAAATAGGGGTGCTCTAGGATCAGGAGGCATCACATTCCTTTCATCTGGCACCACAAGGCTTCAGAAAGGAAAGTTGCTTTCCTCCACCAAGACATGAGATCTGGTGTTTTTAATTCACTGCTTTGTGTGTTGAAGTCACACACTTCTCTCCTTGCCTATCACTGAAGATAACCTTTTAAGAAAATGAAGTTATCTTACTCCTAAACAACTTCTCACAAAGTACCACCTCTGATAGTTATTCAGTGAATTTACAATGAGCCATACTATGTCTGTGTATGCAGTTGACAGTACTGGCACATAATTGTCTCACGAGTCTCAAAAGCACATTAGCAGATACCTCTCTGATGATGTCACCCCCACAGGACTTACTCCCCAGAACCTCACTGGCTTTCCTGTGTCAAAGTGACTACTCCACCGCCAAGCTTGTTCCTCTGATGGTATGCAGCCAGCAGTTCTCCAGCTGCTCATCCTGTTGGCAATAGCTAGAATTTTCCTTCCCTCTTTCAAAGCTGACAGCTATTTCTATTATGAGACTGAACTTTCAGTATTATTCTCAAAACTACGTCACATAGCTATTTTCCACCTTACAACTGAATTACATCATTTCCACTCATATTACTTACATGCACTGAAGCATTTGTAGTAGCTAATAACGAGTAATCAATTTTCATTCTTACTCTCAAGACAGCAAAATTTTTCTTGCTTCTTCATAATTTTAAAAACTTCCTGAAATGGAAGCAGCTATTTCCTCCTTAAAATTGCCATAAAAGAGGCATTCAGGAGGTGTGAAGTCTTCAGATTAGACGCAAACTATTGAAAGCTCAATTGAGAATAGACAGATTAACTTAGCTATCACAGAATCACAGAATGGCCAGGGTTGAAAGAGACCTCAAGGATCACCTCCAACCCCTCTGCCACATGCAGGGCCACCTACCTCCACATTCAATATTAGACCAGGCTGCCCAGGGCCCCATCTAATCTGGCCTTGAACACCTCTAGGGATGGGGCACTCACAACCTCTCTGAGCAGCCTGTTCCAGCACCTCATCACTCTCTCTGTAAAGAACTTCCCCCTGACATCCAACCTAGATCTTTCCTCCTCAACTTAAAAACATTTCCCCTTGTTCTGCTATTAGCTACCCTTTTCAAAGAGTTGACTCCCCTCCTGTTCATAGGCTCCCTTTAGGTACTGAAAGGCTGCAGTGGGGTTACCCTGCAGCCATCTCTTCTCCAGGCTTAACAAGCCCAGGTCCCTCAACCTGTCTTTGCAGGGGAGGTGCTCCAGTCCCCGATCATCTCAATGGCTCTCCTCTGGACTCTCTCCAACAGCTCCCTGTTTTTCTTGTACTGAGGGCTCCTGACCTGGACACAGTACTCCAGATGGGACCTCACAAGAGCAGGGGGACAATCACCTCCCTGTCCCTGCTGGCCACCACTCTTCTGATGGAGCCCATGATGCCATTTGCCTTCCGAGATGCAAGAGCACACTGCTGGCTCATGTTAAGCTTTTCATCCATCAAGACCCCCAGGTCCTTCTCCACAGGGCTGCTCTCAAGGACCGCTCCTCCCAGTCTGTATACATGCCTGGGATTCCTCCAGCCCAAGTGCAAAACCTTGCACTTTGCTGTGCTGAATCTCATTAGGTTCACCTGGGCCCACCTTTCTAGCCTCTTGATGTCCCACTGAATGGCATCCCTTCCTTCAACCGTGCCAACCGCACCACTCAGCTTGGTGTCATCAGCAAACTTGCTGAGGATACACTCAATTCTGTCATCAATGTCATTGATAAAGATGTTAAAGAGCACTGGTCCCAAGACAGATCCCTGGGAGACTCTACTCATTACCAGCCTCCACTTGGACATAGAGCCATTGATGACCACCCTCTGTCTGTGGCCTATCAACCAATTTCTTATCCATCGAGTGGTCCACCCATCAAATCCAGAACCCTCAATTTGGAGATAAGGATGTGGCGGGGGACCATGTCAGAGGCCTTGCTCAAGTCCAGGTAAACGACATCAGTTGCCTTTCCCTTGCCCACCAATGCCGTCACTCCATCGTAGAAGGCCACCAGATTGGTTAAGCATGACCTTCCCCTGGTGAAGCCACACTAGCTGTCTCACATCACACGCTATCTGGCACACCCTGCCCCTTCTGTTCTTCCGTAGTTCAGTACTTTGGGAAGCAGATGATAAAATCTTCTTAAGGAAAAAAATAACAAAACAAAACAAAACAAAACAAAAAAATCTATATATTCTCCCACAGTAATCTCATGATTTCTCATTTTCATTATCAACAAGGAAAGGAATTAGGGTTAAACATAAAAAGGAAAATGGAAAACTCACAAATGGGAGGAAAGAAAAAAGATGCAGAACAGTCACAGAGAACAGCCACAGGTTGTAAGGCTCAGCCTGTGCGAAACATGGACCTGGAAAACATCTCAGCCAAGATCCTTCTTCCTATCTATCAAGATGTTAATACAGAGAAGAGTGGAATTACAGGTAACCACTAGTGCTAAACATCAGTGAAATGTGTATATATATATATATATATATAAGCAGAAGACATGTTCATTCACAAGTCAAAAGTAGAACTTAATAGAAAGACAGGAAATACAGACTATTTGAAGTACTGCCTTGTATGAAATCAGGTGGCTTTTTAATTTATATTTATTTATTTTTAATGTCTATCTTCAAAACATGCAACTTTTAAAAAGCAGGACTGGAGGATGTCAATAGAAAAGTCTAATCTTAGACAGAAACAGGCGGCAGGAATCACCAGCTTCACATCACGGCCATCCAGAAATGCCACACACATGGAGCTACCCACACAGCAACACCATATTGCTATTTTTGTGCTATGTAACCTCTATAGAAACACAGATTACAAGCAGGGCATGAAAAAAACTTGGGCTTACTGTCTCATGCCCAGTCATTTTCTAAAGGATGAAATGCTACTGAAAGAAAGCAATTAATTACACTCTGTAACTGTTAACTGTAGCTGTTAACATATTGTTTATTGTGTGCTTTTATAGTTCACCAAGTAAGCATACACAAAAAGCATCTAAGAAGCAGAGAAGGAACTATCCTGAATACATAATTGCATTCAGTTTAGTAAGAGATCTTTTTTTTTTTTTTAAACTCCGTTTTTTTAAATAAAAAGCATCTAATTATCTTTTTTAAAAAAATAGATTTAAACGTAACTTATGTAAAAAAAAAATATATGAGACTAATACCTTGCTTTGTCTCTTTCCATTGAAATAACCCACAGATTTTATGTTATAAAAAGACTCCTGGATTGCCAGGACACACTTGAAATAGTAACTCATTGAGAGCCATTTTATGCTTTCGAAAACTTAATAATAAGTCCTCCTTTGCACTTGAATTCCAGCACATTATTATTATTTTCCATTCTGGATGTGAACATATCTACCTAACCAACTATTCTGCCTTTCATATTATAATCATATGCTTGTTTTAAAAGGATCAACTATGCACGCAGAAATAAGTGCTACTATTTCTCTTTCATTTACCTAACAACTGTGTTCTTAACAAAAATATTCTCTCAGAAAGAACCCAAAGAAGGTAATGCAACAGACACTGTCCTGTGGGAACTGTTAATTCATTATAAGAAGCTAAAAGTGTGAACACTCATTTCTGGAGGTGTATTAAAGATAGATGAATGTCACAACTACAGGTGGTGGGGACTCTGGCAGTTGGAAGTAAGAGAATAACTTTTTTTTTTTCCTTCAGGTTCATGAATCATTATTATCTTGCAGCACCACACTTTGCAAGAAATGACATAAGCTTTAAATGCTGTCCTGAACTTTTATTGGAGAATGTGTGCAAGAACAACTTCACCAACTACTCTACAGACTGCCACCTTGAGTCACTTGCTGCACTCAATTAATTTAATCAGGATTAAATTTGAAGAAAAGTTTACTAAATTATCACTTCTTTTCCCCTCCCACTATAGGCCAATGAACTAAAATATTTCGTACAACAGTCTGAGACAAATGGCATTGTCCCAAAGGTCCCACCTGTAGATCCTGTTATCACAAGCATGGTCAAGGCCAACAACAGAGCTCAGCTTCCAGGATGGCCTGCTGTTCACAGCTGGTACTCAAAATACTGCTCTCTCCTATGTTCCTTTCAATTGCCTCAGTCATTTCAAAGAGCTCACAATGACAGGGTTGGAGTTGGCAGTACCGAAACAAACTAAATTCTAGAAGAAATGAAGCAGGATTTTGTAAGCTTGTCAGAGGTTTAAAGAATCATGCGGAACTGAACATTTTGACAGAACCAACTATTCAATTCAACAAAGTACTACTGGAAGCAATATGATAATTTCAAAATGAAGCAGGCAACTTCAGCATCAGACTAATAACCTCCTCTGAAGACCTATCAAACAAATTACCTGTACATTTCCTTCCTATCTCTGATCAGCAGGTCCTTGTTCAGCCATGCTAGTTTGCTACCACCTCTGCCTGATTTCATGCACTGGTGGATGGAGAGTTCTTGTGCTACAAGGTATTCTTAAAGAGCTCCCAGTTCTGCTCTGTTCCTTTGGCCCTAAGGACAGTTTTCCAATAATTCCTGAGCTATACGTTCACTCTTCTGAAGTTCCAGGCCCTAATTCTGCTCTTTGCCAGACTGCTTCCAAGCTTGTCCAAACTTAACCTCTTTAATGATCTTCTCTACATTGGTCAGTACTAGGTACAACAGTAGTGCTTCACCTCTTGTTGGTTTGTCTATACCCGGACCAGAAAGTTATTCACAATATACTCTGGATGTCTCCAGGAGAACAGCTTCTGTTTAAATGACTAGGATCTCTAGATCATCTTGATCATCCTTGATATTTTTTTTTTTCAGTGGTGGTTATTGAATAGATAAACTCCTAAGTGCCTAAGTGCTAAACTCCAAAAGAACAGAAATTTTCTGGTAGTAGAAACACATAGCTTCTACTTCTCCACCCAATCACAGTACAAAAATCTTGTGGGTTTTGTTGTTGTTGTTCTGTTTTTTAATTTTTCCAGACTTCTAATACTTCCCATACAGGTAAACTGGACCAAAATACTGCAGTTTTGGCAAGCATTTGTGAAATGTGTTTAGATCAGACAGATCGCATGTAGAAGCGTGGGGGCAGGAACAGAATTCCTTACTCTACATGAATGATTTGACAAAGCTTCTCCACTAACATCTTGGTGAACTTCACAATTTCAGTTCAAGACAGGAATTTAGTCTAAATGTTCTTTCTAGCACAGAGAGACTAAGAGACAATTAAAGTGGTCCGCTGGGAAAAGTCTCAGGATAAATATGTAGACAACAAATTTAAATCCAAAAAGAAAAAGTTGAGGAAAGAAAAGCAAGACTTGCAGCCCCCATGGTCAACTCCACAGAATTAAGATAAAAATACGGAGAAACTGTTCAGCAGCACAGCAATAAGCCATAAATTCAAGGCTTGAAGCATTCTATTACAACTATGAAAAGGAATATAAATTAATATATAAAACAAAAATACAGTATATTTGCTGGGGATAGCCATAGAAATAACAGTAATTTAGATGTAATCTCCAATCCTTTAATGAAAAAGTCCTTGCAATTGTGCCTGAGCAGGCACCCAGGCAAGCTGACCTTGAGAGATCACTTCCAACCTCAACTGTTCAGTGATTCTGAGACCACTTGAGCATGTCAACATTGAACTGAATTCTTCACCAGTAGCTACTTGGAACACAGGACCAGACTTTCCAGTACTCCTCAGTATTATATATGGATGTTGTTAATATAAGTGATTTAATTACAGTGAGTGCTAAAGGAAGTAACTGTTTAACATTTATAATTTATCATTGCTTTAAGACTGCAGAATGGCTTGTAAAGTGATATTTAAGACACCGTGACCTTAAAACACAGCACTGAGGCAGCTTACTGAAGTCCAATAGTCAAATGTAGCTTGAAAAGGCAACAATCGCCGAGCGATGAATGCTCCATTTCTAACATTAATCATTTTACTCCTGGGAAAAATAATTTTCTGAACTACAACTTATCAATGAAAAACTAACAGGAGTAATGAGTAAGAACTATAAACTGTTTTTCAATTTTTACTGTTTACAGCCAATGGGATTTCCAGATAAAATTCCACAGAACAAGGAGGGGTGAAATACTGGGTCACAGAGATCTCATATTGCAGAACAGCACCGAATAGTTTTGCAAAGGGCTGACTTTCCAGTCTTGCTACACAACATATGTATCGGCAGCTATATTTAGGAAACACAAACACATATACTTCAGTATATACTAAAGCAGTCTTACTCACAGACCATAAGAAGATTCAAAAGAACCATAACTGAATTCTTAACAGCACAAGCACCAGACTGAGACCTGCTGCAGCAAAGCTGAAGAAAAGGCTGCATACTTTTCAGAGCACTTTCAAGAACAGTAAAAAGAGCCCTTTTAAATCATCACACCCTTTCATTCTTTTTGTTTAGGTCTAAAGCATAAGGTTTGCTTCCAATCCACCATCCATGTTTGCTTTCTCCACCATCCATGTTATTTTGCACTTCAAAATATTGCTGTTGTCTGAAATAGGACTTAAGGAATAAACATATCAAATCACAAAAAAAGAAACCTCTCCTCTTTTTTTTTTTTTTAACCAATACATTTTCAACAAAATAAAATTCGAAAAATCTCTGATGATCTAACTTATTCTCGGAATTCCCCCAACCTTGCAAATATGCTGTTCCTCCAAGTTATATAGCTATATACAAAGTTTTATTATGGAGCAAGACGAGACACATAGGTGGTGCATAACAAGCATAGTTTCAAGAACCAGTAAGGCTGTGACATACAAAAAATATGTAAACTACATTTTTCTCAATGACTGTTCAGAATCATTACTGAATATGTTAGGAGTTTGTTTGACAGAATTTCCATTTTGAATATACATAAAGATTATAAGATGAAACACATGACAAATATTCCTCAAAACCAATGCCATTGCTTGGTTTTTTGGTTATTTATAACTTGGAAGTATGATGTCATGAAAGAATAACAGATATATCCTGGTATTCTCTTAAGTGGCATATATCAGCAGGGAAGGACTTTTTCTTCCCTCGTGGTTTGCATTATAGCACTTTATTTTAATCAAGGTATTCAGCTGCCTCACAAGTTCACGTTCATAAATTGCTTGTGTGTTTGTTATATAAATGTCAGTCATGTTTTTGTCTATGTTAAGACAGAAATCAGAAGGAAATCAAGCCAAGTTTCAAAGCATCATATATCACTACTGCTACTGTCCATATAAAAGTTTAAATACGTACATATATTTTAATTCTCAGCATGGAGTTCTGCGCTGACCTCACTTCTGCACTCACAGAAATGATCCCAAACCTACAGTGACCTTCTTCATGATGCAGAGTAGCAAGACACAGAGGATTTTCGAGATTAGACTACCAGAAACACAATTTGTATGCTCTCAAAAGGGTACTGCTTGTAGATGCATAGTTCTGTAGGCCCATAATCAAAGCAGCAGTCTTCTCCAACCTACAGCTTTACAGACACATCCTCTTCTCCACAAAGAGTGAACTTTGAAGTGTGATATTCAATGATGGGAGCACGGGGCTTTAAGTTTCAGTGAAGGACTACATACAGCTGTGCAGATCCACTGCTGATGCTCCAGGAGTAACTGCCCTCCCAGGAATGGAAGGACCTCGCGGTCCTGGTGGCTTTTGGGTACTTGGAAGATAAGTACGCTCAAAGCAGTAGGGAGACTGCCTCAGGTAGAAAAATTCTTGTCACTGATTTAAAATATATTTGTGCAAATGAACATGTAGCATATGAGGAGAAAAAAAAAAATAGTGCTACACAACTTTCTTAAACTCAACTGACTAAAGGAACGAGGCTGCATACAAATTCCAAACAGAACTGAATTCCTATGAATTTGAAAGTAAAGTATTCAGTGAAAATAATGCATCATAGGTTGTTTTTTGTTTGTTTTTTGCTTTGTTTCATAGATAGATGTAATTTACATAGCTGACACCGGATAACAATGGTGATATTGTTCCTGAAGTACGGGACGCTTTCTGCTAAGTAACTTTAAAAAAGTCAATACATCAACTAGTAAATTTAAGAAACAGATAAGAATGCAACTTGACAAAGTAACAACCTATTTTCCAGAGATCAACTGTCTCAGTTTTATTTTAATCAGAGATGGGATACAATTCCAAGTCTATGCATTTCACAACTTAAAACATCCGAAGTAACTTGAAATAACTCTTTTTCTTTCTTTTAAGTAAAGCATATACAGGAGTTCCAGGGTACTCAAGTCAACAGGTTAGTCTACAGGAATATTATTTGCAACATATGGGCAAAAGAATTAACATTTTCATTTCAACAGTTTCTTTACCTTTCCCTTCCTTCTCTGTACACCCCCTGAAGCTAAACCAGTTACATGATTTTATCCACTAAGTCCTATAAACATAAGCTTATTACTGAATCAAGAATTTCACTTTCAACTAGTTACTTCATGGTATATCTTTTCATAGTGTTATTAAAAATAAAATGAAATAAATAACTACATTTCAAAAAATGTCACCTATCAGTTTGAATTGCTGAAAAAAAATTATTTCTACTGAAGTTCTTTTTATTATTACAAGGTAATTCTTGTAATTATTGAATGTTACTGAACATGAACTGGAGAAAACAGTTATTTCTATATAATGAAACTTTGCTCAAGTAAGCAGAGAAGAGCTACAACAGATTAATATAAAATAAACATTATAGAAAGTTAATATTTAAAAGGCACACAAATGCTTCAAACACATACAGTTTCAAATCTTTATTGTTTTAAAATTCTACATGTCTTTTACAATTACAATAATTTGTTACTTAAATGACTCTCGTATGGTTAATGTACAATGAGTTTTTTCCTGAAACTCAACCATGAAATACAATTTCATCAATATGATTTTTCTAAATAGATTAATACAAGATTTCTGGTTTGTCAGGAAGAACTAGTGCTTCACTTTGAACTAACAGCACAGGTGTCTTCCCTTCAGAATCTGTGATCAATCCATTGAAAGTGCTTTTGAAGATTGCAGATCTAACTGTGACTGATTTCCAAAATCAGTCCATCAAATTACAAGGGTTTTTTTGTTGTTTTTGTTGTTTTTTTTGTTTCTTTTTTTTTTTTTTTTAAATAACATTAAAGAGCATTTTCATGTAATGAAACAAGTTGCAGTAGTTATTTTATTCATCTACTGAGGCAAACTCATGTTGAAGAAAAATTATATGATTATCTGCATGCAATGAACACTCCTCTTTAAATAGTTGATGAATTTTACACATATAAAGAATCTGTTAAAGAGTGCAAGTACTTTGATAATGATTTCACAAAAGGACATATGCTGGTAATAATGGTAACTAACACATAACACCTAAATACAAGCTAATGTATATTTAACAGGCAATTAACATGGCTGACAAACCATGTTGCATGTGGTTGCCCTTTGAGAAAATGAACGCATTTGGTCCACACTCCTAAAGTTATCAGGGTAAAAAATTGGAACAGTTAGGGCCAGAGACTTTGATGCAACTCTTGTTTCTAAAATGTGACCTGTTAAAAAGTAAAAGCAGTACATAAGTGAAGTATCTTGTCACGTGAACTCAGTATAAAAACATGGCCTGGTATTTGGAGCGATGAATGAGCACTGAAGGACAAGTCAAAAAAGAATGTAGACAGAACGGACTGAAATTCTGTTGCGTTATACTTTCTTGTTCCACGGTACTGCTTTCACTCTGTAGAATTTTGTACCCAGAGGAACTTTAAATCTGTTTTGAGCCTATAAAAGCCAAAAAGAAAAACAACAAAAAAAATCATGTTAGAAACGTAATTGGAAGCCCATTCCTCTGATTAACATATTTTTAAGCAAAAACAGACTCCCATCCTTCCAGTTTGGCAGACTTGAGAGAGTCTGGCAAAGTTCTTCCATACTTCCTCATACTAAACGATTTCTATATCTGGGCCTTCGATGATGCCTCATTATTTCCCCTGATGCTTAAAGGTAACAACATTTTTCTAGGAATCAAAGCTAACTTTAGCAACTGTAGTCACTGAAATATGCTTGCACGAGGTAATCAGAAATGTTCAGGAGGATCCATACTAAGCAAAGTATTCTCACACAGATAGCTTTTCCAGGGGCAAACCTACCCAAGACACTTGCTCACTTTCTCTTTTTTCTAGTTCCCCTTTTCTTGCTATTCAATGACTTGAATAATAGAGCAGGGATGGCAGAACTTTGGACAATTTTTGTCCTGAAGAACTCTCATTCATTACTTTAATATTTTTACAAAGAGAATCTGATTTTCTTCTCTATTAATTTAATCAGATGATATTTCTACTTCCATTTCCTTACCTTTTTTGCCTGGCAATATTCCTTTTCCATCACTTTCCCCAGCACCCAAGGTCTCCTAGATGCACCTGAAGCTAAAGAGAGAATATATATATTATTATGGATACTCGACTACAAGCAACAAAATATTACACTAACTATGGTTAAAGATTATATCCTTGAAAGCAAAGTTGAACCATAAACAAGTTTTGTCTTGTTATTTTTAACAGAGTCACAAAAATTAAACAAGTTCAAAGATGTAAAGAACAAGGTCACTAGAATTTTCGAATGAAAAACATACTTTCTGTTTAGATTTCATTTGAAAATTAGAAAAAACAAAAGCAAGTCAAAACTCTGTAGCTTCAGAGGGGTGAAATTGTTCTCGTCAACCCAGCCAGATCTTTGGGTCTGATTTAAGATTTTTTTTTTTTTTTTAAAGTTATTTCTTGACGTATTTCAACGGAGTGAAAGTCTCCACACAAAACTTTCAGCTTGTATAAATTTCTGTAACAGTAAGGAAATGTTTATTTCTCTTCTATTCTACAAAATATTATCTAATTGTTTTGCTCTTCTCAAAGTACCAATGATCAATGTCATGGATACAACATTAAAAACAGACTGAGGAAACAGCTCAAATATGCAGTGCGTCATCAGTGCTCCTCTAAGCATGACTATGACCAACTATATCTCGTGCTAAGAACATAAGTCACTGGAATCATTGCCTGAAATTTTATTCTTACTCTTAAAAATTAATTTGGTTATTAATGATTGTCTTAGTTTCAGCAAAGACAGAACTGTTGTTTTTTTTTTTTCAGAGTATCGTAAGATGCTATTTGGTTTTGGTCCTAGGAGAAAAACAACACTGATAACAGTTGTTTATAGTTTTTGCTAAACAGTGCTGTACAGAGCCAAGGCTGCTCAGTTCCTCAGCTCACTCTAAGGGTTGAGAGGAGACAGAATCAGGACAGCTGACTTGCCAAAAGGATATTCCCTACCATATGACATCACTCACTAGGAGAGTTTTGAAAGGGCTGTGAGTTCATATCATGCCTTTCAGATACTCAGGGGGCTTGCTGGGCATTGGTTGGAGGGTGGTGAGCAACTGCTTGTGCATCATTTCTTATATGCACACATGCATTTGTCTAACAATTATCCTTTTCTCTACATTAGTAAGCAGTTTTATCTCAACCCATGAGTTCTACTATTATTTTTTTCCCCCACTCAATTGGAAGCAAGAGGGGGAAGTGAGTGAACAACTGTGTGGTGCTTAGCCACCTGCCAGGTTAAACCACAACAACATTGAAGCAGATCCCATTCTGCTTCAAACTTCTACAGATCTGTGTGAAGTATGTGAAGTATTCATATCTGACCTGAAACATCTACAACTAACATTTAAATCAGAAAATGTAGTTTTCCTGAATTTGCTTGAGCAATGGACTTCATTTATTTCACAAAAATGAGAAAGATGCCATTTACCCTTAAATCTGCAAATGAAAACTTCCATATTCAGATGATGTGTAACAACTCAGAAACCTTGCAGCTTTCAGCCAATTTCAGTGTCATTCAAGGCAGAGAAAACTAATGACAACCTAAATATTTAACACTTAAGTCCTCATGGTGGTTCTACTTGCAGTTTTCTCAAATTTGAGCACCATCTCCAGTTAACAAGTGGTAAAGAATGGAACAAACTAAATCAATTAGAAGAGTTCAGTGAATCACAACTGCAGAATAGTACAGAAACTGACATAGGGGTTACCTTATGCATGAAAAACAATACTATCAATCATATTTCACATATATATGCAGAACCAATTCCACTGTTACATTACATGTCTATAAGTATTGTAACACTTCTTCTCTTATGTGTCACAGAAAACACAGCATAGATTCATCATCAGTCCTGGAATCAGTTAGAGCTTGGTGGCTTTCTCTTTCACTGGGATTGAAAACTACAAGGGAGGTTGTAGTGAGCTGGGGGTCAGCCTCTTTTGTATAATTAGTGACAGAACTAGAGGGAATGGATTTAAGCTGTGCCAGGGGAGATTCAGGCTAGGAAATATTACTTCTTGGAAAGGGTGGTCAGGCACTGGAATGCACTGCCCAGGGAGGTGGTGGAGTCACCGACCATGGGAGTGTTCAAGAAACGTTTGGATGTTGTGTTGAGGAATATGGTTTAGCTGGGAAGTATTGGTAATGGTTGGACTAGATGATCTTCTAGGTCTTTTCCAACCTTGATAATTCTGTGATTCTGTGATTCTACAACAAGGTCTGTTGATTGAGAGCAAGTTGACAGCTTCTCACAAGCAACACCATATAGAAGTTTTCACTGAGAAGTCAGAATTAGTACAGAAATTCCTTTTGATGTATGCTCTTAAAACATTTTTGCAACAAAAATATGGAGCATGGTGGGCTGGGAAGGTTTGCAAGACATACATTAGGTATAATAGTTTAAAAACATTTATATTAATTTATTTCTTTTAGTACAATACAGTAAACATTCTGCTACTTTTCCTCATTTCAAACAGATTAATGTCTCAGCTGAGAAATAATGTAAATATTAAAGGGGGAAAGCAAATGCACCATCAATTTCAGCAGCAACATAAGCAAAACATACAGAAACTGTTCTCTGAAGAATAATAGGTCCTGATAAACACAACTGGATATGACGAAAAAATTTTATCAGCAAAAACATTGCTTGGAAATCGCTCTACACTAGAGATAGAATTTAATTTCAGACATGTATATGAAATTTAGAAATTTAAATACAAAGAGAACAAATTTTATCCAAAGACAATCTTTAAGGAATATCATAAAGACAGGTATTAAAAGAAAGAACTAAGCATGCATAGTTTGGAAAGAAATGTTACAATGAGTTTTGAGTTTGCTTTTGTCAAAAAAGTCATTAAAAATTTAAATCTACATGAAAATAGGCCAGAGACATATAGAGTTGTACATCATTATTGCTGATTATGAATATTTAAGCACCTATTCACAATAGAAAGGTTTTCCACAGATAATCAAAAAGTTGGATAGAACCTGCTCTAGGAGGAAAGGTTAAAGCAGTCGGGTCTTTTCAACCTGAAAACAAAAGGCTTGGAAGGATCTCATCACAGCACTCTAGTACTAAAGGGGCAGCTGCAAAGAGGACAGAGGATCTCTTCACAAGCAGATACATAGTGCTGTGCAATGTGCAACAGTTACAAACTGCACTTAAGAGATGCTCTGAAGCTTTCGGAACTTCTTTTTACAAGGAGAAGGGTCAATTACCCAGGGATGTTGAATAATTCCCTATCACTGGAGGTTTTCAAGATGCAATTGGACAGGGTGCTAGATAATCTTATCCAGGCTCTGTTTTCCTACAAAAGGTTAGACCTGATGATTTTCTGTGGTTCATTCTAACTTGTGCTGTACTATGATTTTATATTTACACATACTAGCTGTGGACAAAATTGGCATTTATTACAGCTTACTTTAAAGATGCAGATATTTTCTCCTATTTTTCACAGCTAGATCTAAAATGTTCTGTACTGAATATCATTTAATAGCAAAAGCTACAAAGATAACTAATAGCTAACTATATTACATGCTTTCTATGTTTACCACAGATGTTTTTATAATATCATTTACTATCAGAATATCATTTAAGAGTTAACTTGGGAGAAGACAATAATTGAAAGCAATCTGACACTTACCACACTCACCTGGTTTGAGGTCCAGTGCAGCAAGAGATTCAGAGTGCAAGAAATACAAGGTCGGACTGACAGTAAATAATACATAGTTGTCATGTCTTTCGTCTAAAATTATGAGAACCAAATCGCCAACCTGAAAACTGAAGAAATTAAGGAATTTAGCTAAAACAGCATGAAAGTTACAGACAACATAAATTACACAAAACATATTTCTACATATTGCCCAAGATGAGACTTCTGTACAGCAGAACATAATTTTCTGCTTGTCAACTCATTCACATTTTGTATTTTGTGAAATCACCAGAAAAAAAAAAAGTGACTGAGTATGTTTTGAAAATGTTTTCCTATATCCATACCCCATTTTTTCCCCCAAAAGAACTCACAACTTTGCTTTAAAACACGAACAGGAATATCTAAAAGAATACTAAGGTCAATTTATACTGATATTTATTCACCAATACTAATGATGATGATAATGGCATCACAGTATTATAATTGTAAATCTACAGCAGTAGCTGATTTGATCACAAATATACAGCAAAGCATTTATGTAAGTACCTAATATTAAAATTTTAAGCATACAGGAGGAACAGAATATTTGCTAGACTTTGATCAAAAGGTTAAAAAAAAAGAAACACTTTGGTGACTGCTTTACACAGAAAGTTTTTTTTAAAGTCTTTAACACCAGGATAACACAGGAAGCTACAAAATCCTTATGACAAGTTTCAGTAACAGAATTCAGACTTTTTCTGCCTCCAATTTCTGTTTCACCATGCAAACATGCCTGAAGTAATTTAATTATCCATGAATGGAATGAAGTTTAAAGTAGCTACAAATTAAGCATTAAACTACGAAAGCAGTCCAGTAAGAAATACTGATACTATTCTTAAAATGGGGGAGAAATTAGCAAAGAAAGGGGAAATCTCTTCTTTGTAAACAGAGTGGAGATATCTTCTCAAAGATAAATACGTAAATATAAAGAGAAATCTAACTCATACTCTAGACTGTGAACTTTCAGATTAAATAAGCAATACTACAAGCTTTTCTCCCTGTACTGATTATGGTGACAGACTTTAAAGACTCAGACAAAGGCATTTCACTTGGACAGGCGTATTCTTTCATATTATTTTTCTCCCTGGCTAATTCCAAGAGATCTGCTACAATATTTTCTGCACAAAGGAAAGGCTAATTCTGCACATACTACCAATTATTATAATAAAAATGCAACTTTGTGCAAATCAGAAAACATTGAAATAATAATCATTTGTTTTCTTTTGTAAAAGCAATTTTGATTGAAACATTACTTAAGCAGCCATCTATGGCTTTCATATTTTGCAATAATAACAGTTCTCCCCTCAGTCCCCAGTAACAACTATTAACTCTATGTTATTAGTTCAACCATACCTAATGAAATATTTGAGTTCATTCCATTATCTCAAGCCAAAAATTTTTAAGATTTTGGCAAAGTAGGTTGTATACTGAAACACAAGATAGCACTACACGTTCAGGGTGAACGTACACCCACTTTCCTTTGCAAAGTAATAGCTAAACAAAAGGAAACCTAAAAGAAAACATTGGGTGCATTCTAGAGTCCCATGAAGTACTCACCTTACAAATATTGTAAAGAATGGCAGAGGGAAAAAATATAGCAATTAAAAAAATAAAAGTTAAAAAAAAAAAAATCAAGAAAGCCAAGTTTGCCAAATTGAAAATGTTTTTTTTTTTTTTAAAGAAAAAAATAAATGTTTATTGTTTTATTGATGCTGAACTAGGATTGTTTAATAACTAACATGTGAATTATCAAGATATCTATACATCTTTTTATCACAAAAAAAGAACTGAAGAACTGTGACACTCTTTAATTACATAGTTATAACTAAAAGCACGGTCGTAGGGAAATTGTTAAACAAGTACTTACTCTCTAATAGCTATTTTTTCAGAATGTCTTGAGGATACTGATGACATGCTCTGGGACATCTGTATAAAAAAAAAAAAAGCTATAAAGAACTGGCAAGCTATGATGTAAATTTAAGGTAACCATGGTTAAAATAAATTACTTGTTGTAGGTTTCAAACCCTGCCTGTTCTTGCAGATCAGTTCACCTAATAAAACTGCATACACTTCTGCCATTTTGCTCTGTAGGAGCTTTTTTTTTGTTAATAACTACCTTTGATTACAAAACAGATGATATCTCCTTTATTATTTAACAATGAGAAGTGTTTTCCAGATCAGTGTTTCCGAAGTTATTTTATGAGTATACAGAAGAAATGTAGCAATGCACTCTAACACAGATGCCTTTGGCATTCTAAGGAATGAGATGGCGATACACTGGAAGTTAAACTACTTTACTGCAAATAAACTCCGGACATCGAACTCAATATATGGTCATAGTTTTTACTGAGGGCTGTCACACAATCTGAAATTTACTGTGCTAAATTAAAGTGAGCCTCCCTGAAAAAAAACTGTGGTCAAATGTACTGAGACAAAGCAAAAGCCTAATTCTGCGCGTTCTTGCATGTAATTCTCATCGCCTATATGTACACAATAAGTCTTGATATCATCATGAAGCCTATTCTCAGATTATTTTCTTCATTTCAAAGTACCCTTTTTAACTTCAAAGAAAATTAGTTCAGACTGAATACAGCCCCACATAAAAAGCTCTTGACTTTTAATGACCCTTTCAAAAGTTTCCTTTATGCATTCCAACTCCAGACTTTTTTGGACAACATTTTACTCTTTCACATTGTATCTTTTTATTTATTATTATTAAGAAACACCGCAGCTAACATGGAAGTTTTCAACTGCATATAACTAGT
This sequence comes from Perdix hodgsoniae, assembly GCA_035772895.1. Classification (NCBI taxonomy): domain Eukaryota; kingdom Metazoa; phylum Chordata; class Aves; order Galliformes; family Phasianidae; genus Perdix; species Perdix hodgsoniae. The sequence goes on along the minus strand of JAPSGF010000019.1, from coordinate 4,947,239 downwards.
TCATAGGCTTGCTTTAGACTTTGTGGAATAGCTTGGGCTGGAAGGGTCCTTAAAGTCCATCCAGTTCCAACCCCCACTCACGGGCAGGGCTGTCCCCCACAAACTCAGGCTGCCCAGGGCCAGCCCCATCCAGCCTGGCCCTGAACACCTCCAGAGATGGGGCACCCAGAGCTTTTCTGGGCAGCCTGTGCCTCATAACCCCTCTAAGTAAAGATTTCTTTCCTAACATCTAACCTATATTTCCCCTCTTTTATTATAGCCATTCCTCCCTATTCTATTGTTATTAGTGTAAAAAGTTGTTTCCCCTCCTGTTTCTAAGTACTGGAAGGCCACAATCAGGTCTCCTAGGAGCTTCCTCTTCTCGAGAGCTTCCTTTTCTCAGAAGAAAAGCCTCCTTCCAGCCCTCCAAAAATCTTTGTGGCCTTCCTCTGGGCCTGCTTCAACAGCTCAACAGGACCAGACACAATAAATCATGGTATTCCAGCTGTGCAATTTATCCTACTGTTTCTATGAGAGCAATTAGGTCTTTTTTTTTTTTTTTTTTTAACTGCACCAGTTTCCATCTCATCCTGCTATCTTCCCTGCTATATACATTACTGCAGAGTTCTTTTTAGTCTCAACATCTGAAGTTTTTATTTAAAAAAAATTGGACTAAGCATTAAATATTGTATTGTGTTCAGTTTTGGGCCCCTCATTGCAAGAAAGACATTGAGGCCCTGGAACGTGTTCAGAGGAGGGCTACGAAGCTGGTGAGGGGCCTGGAGCACAGGCCTTATGAGGAGCGGCTGAAGGAGCTGGGATTGTTCAGCCTGGAGAAGAGGAGGCTCAGGGGAGACCTTATAGCACTCTATAACTTCCTGAAGGGAGGTTGTGGTGAGCTAGGGGTTGGCCTTTTCTCTCGTGTAGACAGTGATAGAACTAGAGGCAATGGTTTCAAACTGCGCCAGGGGAGATTCAGGCTGGACATTAGGAAATATTACTTCTCAGAAAGGGTGGTCAGGCATTGGAATGCACTGCCCAAGGAGGTGGTGGAGTCACCGAACATGGATGTGTTCAAGAGACATTTGGATGTTGTGTTGAGGGATAGGATTTAGCTGGGGAGTATTGGTGATGGTTGGACTGGATGATCTTCTAGGTCTTTTCCAACCTTGATGATTCTGTGATTCTGTGATTCTGTAAATGTAATTTAAAACGCAAGCCAGCTCAATTTCTGTTTTTTATTAATTTCTAACTAAGGAGAAGCACAGAACATTATCTCCATTAGAACTTGTTACAACTTGAGAATATTCTATGCCTCGTGTACATCCTAATAAGCAAAAAGTTCCTTTTTTTTAGCTCAGAAGTAATCCTTTAACCACATCCCTGTCATTAAATGCTCCATTTTCTTCTTTATTGCTTACAAAGATAACTCGCACATTTTTTCTACAAAATCTAATGGTTTGAAAAGGGTTTTTTTTTTTCCTGTAGAAAATGGTCTGGATTTCTTATTTGAAGTAGCTAAATATAAATATTTATTTATAAGTTAATGCTTATCTAACTTCCAAAAATGTATGGTAAAGTGGGTAGGAAAAAAGAGGAGGAGGAGACTATAAAATATTTTATTTACAAAACAGCTGAGTTACATGTAAGGAACCGAAAGTACATGTTTTCATGTCCATTTGATTTTGAAAATGATTCTGAATTGGTTTATACATCACTAAGTTGCCAATCTCCCCCTCATAACTTGTTATTAATTATGGTAACAGTAACATCAGAATTCCTTCAACTTAATTTTATTCTGAGATAAGAAAAGCTTCAGAATTTAATTCAGAAAATCTACACAGAGGCTTGGCAGACTGTTCACCATATTTCAGAATATGAAGTATGCTGAAAAAGCTGTTGCAATCTTTTCTTTATGACCTTAGCTAGCAGTGTGATTAAGGACAGGTTTCAACATGGAATGGAAAGATTTTTGGGGCAAAAAAAAAAAAAAAAAAGGCGATTTCATACCTGAATATGTAACAGAAATAAGCTCTAAAGCAAATTTCAATCTTATCCCAAACAGAAGACTGTCAGGGTCTCCAACATAATTGAAAAAAAAAATATTCTTACTATGAAATGCAATTTCACCCAAGAACTAAGGTACCAGTTCCTAAAAAAACTACTAGATACCATTTGTCACTTTAAGGAAATGTGAGATATCCATGGCCAGTCCAACCAGTATACTGCTAAGAAAAACATCCTCATATGCAAAGTAATTTATTTTTTTTAAGCTTAATGTTAGCAAGTCTAAGTTGTGGGTAAATAAATAGAGAAGGATGCATAGCTCATGAATTAAAATAACCGTCAGCATACTCACTATTCTTCCTTAGGCACTGACTTCAGTGTTAAAAATGATGACTTGAGTATTTTCAGTAGCTAAGCAGAATTGGAGTTTCACACTTGACAAAAATACAAGTGCAAGTTAAAGGGCCTCAGAATATTCTGGATGCTTTATTAGGATAATTATATTTTTGGCTTGTAACTCAGAAATACTTTTTATCAGAAAAGTGACAGACAATAGCATTGACTTTAATATGCTGCATCCATATTCTGAAAATTGAAGAAACCTCTGAAATGCTAACTTCAAGAAACAATTTCCCCCAAATTATCTCTAAGTTAGCTAGCATTCCTTATATACAGTCATATATACAATCTTGTAAACTGACTTTCAATCTACTGTACTTGAAAAACCTGAGCCAAAGTGCCACTGGAATTTACTCCTCCCACATCAAGTATGGATAGTCTGTTCTCTTTGGGAAGATGTCTCTCCAATCTTACTCATTGTTTACGTAAGAAAACTGTTAAATTGAGTTAACTGTGAAAGATTATCAGATCACCAATTTGCCATTGCATTAAAAACACATTCATAGATTTTAACAAGTTTAACATTCGTGATTTATTTTTTTAATTTCTAAGGCAGTTAAAACACGTGTTCCACACTTACCAATCTTTGATTTAATCTCTTATTCTCCTCTTCTTTCAACTGCAAAGTCTGAGAGAAAAACTTACCTGATTAGTTAATTAATACAACTTACAGAGTATAAACATCTTAAATATTGTTAATATGACCAGAGACAGAATTCTTGCACAATACACATACTATAGTTTTAAAATAGAATCAAAATATAATTCAATGACCTATACAAAGTTTGAATGACAGTAATCACCACTGCTACACCAAGTGCTAAATTACGTTCATCTGCAGTTTTTCTCCTTAACTTGAAAAACATTTCACTGATAGAACAGAAATTTTATTTATTACTATTTGTAGCTGCCAGATACAAGCCATGACAAATCATTTGCAAACAGATGACAGAATCAAACATGCAAGTGCTAATAGAAACATCCCGTCACTTGCATTATATGGCTCAATATTCTATTTCTCCTGCTAATCTCAGACATCAAGAGAACCTATAAACCTGAAAGGTAAGAACTGAAATTTAGGGGGTGAGGGGAGGTGGGGGAGGTAGAAGCAGGGGCATCTAGGTATAAACTTAAAATCCCATCCTGCACGTTAATTAAACACTTAATGTAAAGGCACAACCATAACTTCAGAGTACTGATAAGACCTGTTTTGAATGTGTTATGTAATTTTGCTACTTAAGAAATCAAAATTGTCAAGGCTATAATGCATCCCAGTCAGAACTAAAATGATCAAAGTCTAAGATAACTGTTTCTCAAAGATACAAGTAAATCAGTCTTTGTTCCTGACCAATTGGTTCAGATGCTTTGATTTGAAAAAATTGTGGTTCTTTTTTCCCCACCTGGTGAAGAATTCCCTAGATTAATGACCTGTCACTTATAAAAGTATTACACCTGATGCATTTGTACGGAAGTTCACATGAATAAAGTGAATTGAGCTAGTCCTAGTATAAAGAGAGTGCACTAATACCCATTTTGAATGGCTTCAGTTACACTGAAATTAGTACAACCAAAAAACAAATAGTCTATATTGCACCAGAGTACATAACCAATATATTTACAATAATTAGCTGCAATGTTTAATCCCACAAGCTACTCACTCTTTCTAACATCATGATCCTCTGTTTTTCTTCAGACATGTGGATATTTTCACTAAAACAGAAAGAAGACAACAAGTATGTTAAAACTAATTCCCATCCCCCCTCCCCCCAAACACACACAAAAATGTTTCTTTTTTTTTTCCTCTTCTCGCTCACTCACAGGTGAATGCCATCATTCTGCTAGCATAATGGAATTCACAGAATACTTTGGACCCTAGCATTCTAATCTTACATAGACAAGGCATATATTCAGGAAAAGAATGAATCAGGAAAGTAGCAAATAAGAGGAAGGAGAAAAACAAAAATACGGGGCAGAAAGGTACCTTCGGAATTAGGGCTGACTATCTTATTTATGTATTCCAAAAAAGCTTTCTTTTTCAATCCGGTGAATTTTCAGCCATTGATGAATAACTTACGAAGTTGCATAGAGTCATTTCTACATATTTTGCATTATTTTCAAAATGTTAGTATGAAAACTACAGATCTGCCTTTGGCAGCCAATCTTTGATACTGCAGTTCAGCTTCACAATGCTCTATTTCCCTAATCTTGTTAGTTTAAATGCTCTGTGTTTTGGAAATTCCAGGTAGAAAAAGACCAATATGAATACTGTGTTGCTATCTGTGCATATCTCTGTCCATCTGCAAGATAAAAAGCAGTTGGACACAAGATAATGCTAACAACTTAATTAGAAGTTCCTTAAGAACACAGAGTAATTCCTTTTACGTTTAAACTGTATTTTGAAAGGCAGGTTACTAGGAAAGAGCAAATATCTTGTGAAGCCCAACTTGATTTGGTTGGGAAAGGAAAATGGACACATATTTGAACTGATAATGCATTCATCTAGTCAAGACATGCTATAAAACCAAGCAAAATACCAGGTAGAACTAAAAGTTTGAGACATTTTTGTTATTATTTCGTATTGTGCTTTTAAACTGTTTACTGTCCTCACATGAAAAAAAGTCCTAATGGATCAACTGGAACAGACCTTCATGCTGAATTTCAGCCCTTCTTCCCATTCATACCAGAGTGTTCTGACCCTCCAAAGGAACTGCTGCCTCTGTAGCTTCTCTAACACAGTTTGGAGGCCACAGGGAGCTCAGGGCTGTCCACAGAGCAGCTCGGAGGACATCAGTCCCAAACCTGCCAACTTCCTTCCTCAGGGCTTTCCCTGGAGGTTGCAGGGAGCTGAAAGTCACCCACTGGACTCCTGTCATCTCAGGCTCTATCTCAATTGCTTCTTCTGTCAGGAAAAGGTAATCAGGATCCAAGTCAGTTAGCAAGTGATGCTCTACTGTCAGACTCCCCACATTTATAGCTGTTGTGAGGGAGGGGGCTCGTGGCATCATAAAGGCATGGTGGTGTGATTCTAAGAATGCTCCATGACAACAAAAACATGTCTGGGCTGAGCAAGGGAAGGCCTGAGAGTTGCCCTGGTTGTCACTAACAGGATTGTGCAGGGCCCCATTTTTGAACCAGCTGTCTAATGTTTTCCATGAAGAACTCTAACAAAGATCTGGAAGTTATATTAAGTATATTTGTGGACAATGATAAATTGGAAAGAGTGTTGACTCCCTTGAATGTGGAGAGGCCTTGCACCAAGATCTTGATAAATCTGAAGGTGGTCACCATTTGCATGAAGATGATCAAGCGCTGGATTCTGCACCTGGGATGGGGCAGACTATAGACAAGGTTCTGGTGAGCAGCCCCAGAAAATGGATCTGTGGTACTGGTTGTCAGCAAGTTGACTGCAAGTTGTCAGCAGTGCTCCCTGGCAGCCAAAAGGGCCAACTGTACCCTGGGGTACACCAGGCACAGCCCTGCCAGCCAGGTGAGGGGAGAGGCTGTCACCTCTGGTTTGCATAGCCTCACCTCAATTGCTGTGAGCAGTTTGGTTGCCATAATATAAGAAGGACTTGAAACTACTACAGAGCATCCAAAGGAGGACTACAAGATGGGGAATAGTTTGGAGGGCAAGAGTAAAGCCCTTCAGACCACTACTACAGTACCAATAAGTACAGAATATACAGGACAAATAAGTACAGAATATAGTGAAGCTGATCACTGCAAGAGAACTTCACGGAGTTCCCTTTGATGTCTTAAATCACTTCAGTATTTCAAACGTAGCTGTGGTTAGCTATCTATTGACTAGCCCCTGCAAATTGTGATAAACAGTGAAATGTGAGCAGTGTTTACTAAAACCTATTTCAATCTGTTGTAATACCAGTGTACAACAGAACAGGACATCAAAGAATCAGTTTTATGACTTAAAAGTAAACCTTTCATGCAAATTGCTTGCCCTTGGTATTTCCCCTTTAGTAGGGATTTAAAATATTGCAGAGTTGTTCTTTCCTAGTCCTATTACTACCTACTAGTAAGTGTCCTAATACTGATGATTCAGAGGTTATACAAATAAAGAGATGCTGAATATCTGTCCTCCTCTCCAATACTACAAAACATCAACCCATGAAAGCTACTCAGTCTCATGCTTTTCTTTTTCTTAATTCGGAATATTTGGCCTAATTTTATTAAGCACTTTCCACTCACTAAGAAGCATAATTATGCTATCTACAGCAGTCACACAAACAAGCAACCACAAATTTTTCTGTTTTATATGAGAATCAGCCACTGTTCAAAAGATATGCTAATAACATACAACCACCTAACTCACCCTAGGATGCTATTATAATTGCTCTTCTCCCACTTTTCTTATTTTTCACATACATAAACACATTTCTTCACCTTTTAATCAAGTTCCACCTCGAAGCTGCATATTTCTAAGTTATGAAAGCCAATCATTTCTGATAATTGTGATGCCACAGTTTTGTGCGTGAATAATTTTAGCAAGAATGTCAAAGGCAGAGAGAGTGTTAAATAAGCTCATCTGTACCCCAGAACGTCCAACAGCACACATCTAAAAGAGTATGCTCTATTTCTACTACAATGCCCCATACTTACTGTACAGCCATCATACTGGTTTCCATGGTAGAGTCCATCCTCCCTTCAGGTGCAATGTCAGAAGCCAATCTCTCTGCATCAGTGGGGACATCAGCTGCACAGGCTCCACAAGCTTCTGAAGTTGCTGCTAAGTAGGTTGACGGAGAAAGATTACTACTTCTCAGCCTACTGACTTCTTCTTCAAGCTTTTTCTTTTCTTCAAGTAAACGAGCTCGATCTTCAGAAAGTGTTTCAATCAAATCTGTGACACAAATAAAAATTCCCGTAGTAACTGCAATACTAAGGAGTAAAGCCAAAGAAGCAAATGGAATTATCCTATTAGAAAAGACACAAATTTCTGCAGAAGTTAGCTTACCCTTATCTTTTTCTTGCTGTTCTGTTAGCATTTTTAATTTGTCACTAAGATCATTAATTATATTTTCTTTCTTCATTTTTTCTCTTGCTAGAACGGTGTTAAAGTTGGTCTGAAAACAGAAAGAAGTACTACTGAAATACGAAATGTAAATTATAAACAGAATGCAAACAACATCACTAAAACAAAGTACAAAAAATATTAAATGTGTTTTTCTAGATTACAATTAAACAAGGAAATACTACGTATGTTTGCATACATATTATAATATTCAACATGTTGTTGGATAGTTTGTTTCGAGAATTCCCTGAAACAGCCTCTATTTTCCTCTCACATCCCATCAATCCCATGTCCATAACATGTTATACAATTCTAAACAATCATTAAAAGAATATTGACTTTTTAACACGTTTTATATTCCAATTCATGTATTAGTTGCATGTTTTTTAAAATTGAAAAGCTCTTTTTGGGATTAAATGGGCTATTACAATAAAGCTACTGCATCAAGATATACAATACAAAAGACAAATGTAATTATTAATACAACAATATACCAAAATCTGCATTAAAATAGCTTTCAAGTTACGCAGTTATTCCTCACTGAAGAACTCATTAATGCAAAAGTTATACAGGAATCATGGTGAATTATCTTGAATTACTTAATATACAGAAGAGCATCTGTATTAGCCTGACAGATCTTTCTACTTCCTGAATCCTTCTACTAAACATTATGCACTCACCATTACAACTTCTGAGATTATGACGACGAAACAGGCAAAATCTATGAACAGGCTATGAAGAGGACATTTTAAGCTACAATTTCACTTCTTCAGGGAATTTAAGAGCCAGGCATGATCTTGACTAGATTCTCTATGCCTATAAACATGCCTATTTATCTGTCTTAAACCATAAGCTACTGGGACAGTTATAAACTTTACATTGTGCATAACAGACTCTGGTAAATGCGTGCATAAGAAAAACAACACAATACGCCAAAAGCATAAGTAACACCTCAAAGGGACAAAAATTATGAGTGTGAAGTTAAATACCCAGAATACTCAGCAATCAGCAGCAACAATTTTGTAAATCTTTAGCACTGACTGATTCAGACATGCCTGATTTTTAATAGATTCTGTACTCCATCAGAATCTGCTGTCAATGCTTCTGAACCTTTCCTAGTGTACTCTGCATCACTGAATGAATCTGAATGAAGATTACTGGATGAGGAAAAAGGCATACTAAGACCAATTCTGATAGAAAAATAAATATTACAGTTGTCTATGTAATGTATAAAGTATTCCTATTAGATTAACTACTGAAGGCTCTCTTCAATATTCATATCTGCACTCCAAAACTTTCAGAACTTCTTCTGTCTTTATAACTGCCTGTGATATTCAGTCCTCTGCACCAAGTAATTTGCAGCATTCATTTCACCAAGCCAGTTGATTACTCACTGTCTCTCTGTCCTTATTTGATCCTGCTATAGCTAAAGTAGAGGTACTTAGAACAGAAAATCCTTTCTTAGTATTTAAATGCAACAAAGCTGTAGATAATAGCTTTTACTTAGAGATTTAACTTTAGAAGTGAATGTTCACCTACAAAATTTGAGATTCAATGTTTAAAGAAAAAATGAGGCAGCAAAGGCACTCCAATAAGTAATTCAGTGAAGCAATAATTAATTCAATGCAGTGTGAGTTTGTATCCCGGTGAGGAGTACAAAGAAATGTTTAATCTGAATTAGAAAGAAGAAAAACATCGCATTTGCATTTAACTTAAAACACGATCCGCCTAGGCTGATAAAGTCTAAAAGGCACTAAGAAGCATGCCAAATCAATTATTATTTCTAAGCATTACATTTGTGTTGCCCAAAAAATAATACCATTAACTTAAAATGTACTTAAGCGACATCTTTCTGAAGTTCATAAGATTAACAGGTAAAACTTAGAGCACTAACACAGCACACGTAAAACTATCAAAACAGAAAATGAATCTGGATTGGTCACTTCACAAACAGTTAAGTCATATGCATGCTGAATTCCATTGGCATACCATATCCTGATTCTAGATAACAGCATAACGCAAATTCAAAATGCACAAGTGTTACACAGCAAGAAAAAAAAAGTCCATAACGTACAAACAGGAAAAGAACAGATCCTTTTCAGGAGAAGAAGAGTAATGAAAAATCAGTTTTACCTGCTGTTCTGCAGTTAGAGATGTTCTAATGTTCTGCATTTCTTCATTCTTTCTTCTTTCTTGTTCTTCAAGCTGCTCCAAGAATTTCATTTTTTCTTCCTGAAGCTTTTCTTGAAGTTCAGCAACCAAGCTTGATTCAGCAGATGATTCAGTGGGAGGACTTAAAAGAAAATGTTTAGGCCTTAAATTCATCATATATATAAGTCCCGGAGTATATGAAATAAGTAAACACACAAGTCAGAAGTTAATTTTGAGACATTTTTTGAGAAATATTTAGTGAATACTGTATTCAAATTATGTCATTTCTACTCTTCAATTTTATTTTTTAAACACATGCACCTCACCAAATTCTTATTCTTGGCCATTCTGTTTTCTAGTGACCATTAGCGTGTCTATACTGTTAAAATCTGCTAAAGGGGGAAGACATGTTTTTACTATTTGAGTAGATGGAATGCAAAGCATAAGAACAAGAAACAATGACAGATCAACTCCCTGAAGATTTTTACTGTGTCAAAAGGTAGTGCCTCCAGAACTCTTACACAAGTAAACAATTCAACAATAAGAAATCCAGATGTAAAAGAATACTGTGGGTTGCAGAATCTAGCGATCAGCAGTAATGATCAGAAAGAAAAACATTAATTGTCAAGTATGAAGAATAAGAACCTTAAGTGGCTCTTGAAGCAGATGACCTTAAATGGATAAAATATTTTCTAATCGTTGACTTCAAAGCATCACCTATCCTCTTCCATGGTCTGGCATGAGTTATCATGAAGCATCACTTTATAAAGTACTGGGACAGACAAATCCCTTCATTGAGCAACTTTTGTTAAAACCTGCACTATTTTAAATTCTCATTCTTCTCTTTTGTGCTGAATTGAACTTCAATATATGGAGAAGCTTCATCACTAATTGTGGTCTTATGAACCATTGGGAAAATACCAAGGCAAGAAGATACCAACTTCTAACTTCGTTCACAAAGCAGTCCTATCATACTCTTTGTTTTTTTTGTGTTTTTTTTTCCCCCCAAGTACTATAAATCAAGTTATCCAAACTGCTTAATGACAATCATTACAAAAATTGCATCGTTCAACTAGTCTCCATTAATCCCAGTTGAGCACAGTACACACTATGTATGTAAGATCACATAGAAGAGTTACAAATGGGTTATAGTTCTATTACCTCTCCTAATCCCAGTAACTTCCAGGTACTTTATAACCAAAACACACATTTTCATATACTGGTAATGCACAGGTTACATACAAGTTCAAAAATGAAACTCCTGATACCAGCAAAATATTCAAGTCCAATTTAACAACTTAAGTCATCACCAGTGCCTTCTGGAACATTAACATCAGTGACCTTGCAGAAAAGGACAATTATGTGATAAAAAAAGAGTTTCTTTCTAACATTACAAATCAACTTCTAAGCAACAATTCAGCAAGGATAACAAGTCAACTGGAGTTACTGATGTAACTTGAAGTTTTATGAACTCAAAAAAAAACCCAAACAGCTAGACAGTGACTTTAAAATATTAAGACAGATCGACATAACATATGCCCTCTGGAGATGAAACACATCCTAGAAAAAAAAACAAAAAAAAAACAGAAAAAAACAGAACAGCAGATAAAAGGCATAAAGCAAAGCCTTAGAAGGCAACACATATTTTAACATTGCACTTCAAAAATAAAAACTACTTGACAGAACTCGTAATTACTAATGCTTCATCAGACTGAAGCAGACAACATTTCTTTGAAATATATTGGTATCAGTTTTATTCAGTTTGTATAGAAATACACAGAGCTCTGCTCAGCTGCTAAAATTTAAATGCAGATGGTGGTTTTGTTGTTGCTGTGTGTTTTTGTTTGTTTTTAAGTCTGATGACATAGCTGCATCTCTTCCCTATTGCGTCACATTTTTAATTTTTTACAAATACTAATACAAAGAAAAGCTTTGAATACAGCATGTGATGCTTCCCCCTCCTCATCCCACCATAGTTTATTAAATTTAGAGAATATATTTTAAGAAATAAGTTTTAACTGTAATTCAATCACTGAATCTTAATTCAAGAAGTGTATCACTATTTCAACCTTTTCTGTACAAATATGCATAAAATATTGACACTGATACAACATCAATGACAGATATGTTAGCATAGCAAAATCCTGAGGTAATGGGAAAGATCTGGATATTTCAAGTGAAGTGGATGCTTATATTTCTCTTTGTACCACAGAAGTGAATTGTGTGTACACTGGATCACAGGATTCTTTTTATAACCCCTCCCTCCATTCAACTTAGAAAAAAAAACCACCATTACACTGACATTTAAAAATTAAATGCTAACTTAAATTTGTGTTCATGTTTTGCACTGTTCTTTTTATATCCATTCTATCACTTTTTCTATTTCAAAAACTCAATATACTGTAAAACCCAGAACAAAAAAACCTTATTGTACTAACAAGATTTAACTTTGGAGTTCTGAGACAATCCGAGAACATTAAGGACAAATTTGAGCATTTCAAACTAGAATATTGTTTCTAGACCACAGCCACAGAGAAAAATTCTAATATCTCCATTACACAATATCACAATCTAGTCTGCAGACAGCATTATGAACTAGCAAACAGATTAGAAACGGGAAGTCAGGAAGCATAAGTTAGCTTTGAGGAGAAGGAACTTTTTTCCCCAAATTGGAAAAATATTGCAGAAATTAACAATGAAGAACACTCACCCTACGATGCTCTTTAAAATGATGTTGCCCAAGTGTGTTTCATTATAAAGCTCAAACTGAAGACCCCGAACTATGTAACTATAGCAGTTAAAGTCAGTCGAAGTTCAGGTGGCTGTGGGACTGCCCTCAACTGTTCATATATTCTCCTGCAGTTTTTCATGGCAACATTAGCACATCCATAAGGATATTGTTAATCAGTATAAGAACATTATCAACCTAAAAGTTAGGCACCACATGGTGTCACAATACTAGAGCCAGTGCAAAGGATGGAACAGGAGAAATGGGCTAAGAGCATCAAAAACTGAATTTCAGGCAATTGTAACAGTATTCCTTCAGCGCAGCATTACAAAACTGAAACATAAAACCTTAGCTGTTGTCTGAAAAGACAACTTAAAAGACATCTGACAAACTTTGTGACTAACTGCGCACAGGAATATCACTACCTACCAAATGAAATGAACAAAAACCATAGATACTATTACAAATATGTATAAGTTTTACTTAATCTGGTGTATTTATGCGCAATACGCAGTAATTACTTTAGAATACAAAGATAGCACAGCAACTTAATCCTTACAGTACCTCTGATTTACTTGCATCTCAAGTTGTTGTATTTTTTCCAAAAGCCCTTTTTCAGCAGCTTCCTTTTGTAATTCAAATTCTTTACAAGCAGTTTGTACAGCATCTTCTTTCTCAGAATTGAGCTTCTGAATCAGCAACCGCTTGTCTTGTTCCTGGTTAGATACTAACAGATCTTTCTCTTCCTTAAGCCTGTGGATGATAGCTTCATATTTTTCCTGCTGCTCACAAAGTGCCATTTTTTCTGTTTTTTCCTTTTCTAGGGCATTCTTTTCCAACTCTAGCTTACACTGCAGTTCTGTTATTTGATCTGAAAGTCTTTTTTCTGCTTCAGAAGTTTTTTGATGCAGAACCGTTACTTTGTTTAGTTCAGTTCTAAGCAAATTTGATTCTTCTTCATATCTGTCTACTAGCTCGGAAATGCACTGATCTTTCTCAATTGTCATTAAAGTTCTTAGTTCAGATAAACCCACTTGATATTCATCACTGCTAACTTGTATCTTACTGTTTAATTTCTCTATCTCTTTTTTTAAGCTCTCAGTTTCCTTATCAATTTGAGATTTTAAGGTCTCTTGTTGCTGGTTCCGGCTTTCTTCCAAGAGAAGCTTCATTTCATCAGTTTCTGCTTCTTTCAGGGCAAGTTCAACTTCTAATTTGCATCTCAAATCAGACAGATCTGAAACTTTGAGTTTTAACTCTTCTACCTGTTGTTGTTTCTCTTGCACAATTGCTGCATGAGATTCCTGCATTTGTTCAAGTCTATGCTGGTTCTCTTTTTTTAATTGATCTAAACTGTCCTTGTGCTCAGCAAGCACCTTCTCAAATTCCTGTAAATGCCTAGCCTGAAGGTTATTTTCCAGTTCTTTTAAATGGCTTTGTTCTAAACTCTGGAGTTCTGCCCTCAGGAGTTGTAGTTTTTCATCATTTTCAACATGAAGTTTTTTCAAGTCTTCGAGTACTATTTCACGTGACTGTCTCAGTTTCTTAATTTCAGAATTCTGTGTCTCCATTTGGCATTCCAATTCATGTAGCTTCTGATCTTTTTCATTCTGAAGGGAAACTACAGCCTCCTTTTCATTTTTTACCATTGCAAATTCATCGTTCTTGTTCTGAAGTACTTCTTCAAGGCCTAACAAGTCACCTTTTAACTTTACAATCTTTTTTTTGCTTTCCTCATCATCCTCCAGTAATTTATTAATTTTGGTTTCATATTCACTTTTCAAAGACTGCAGTTCTTTTTGATGTTTATCTTTTAGTGTTTTTTCAAGTGAAAGTTTTACCTTTTCAATAGTATTTACTATTTCTAATGAAGTGCATTTTAAAGAATTAGAAAAGTCACACTGTTCTTTTTGTACAAGTGTTCTAAAGTGGCAAAGATCTTCTTTTATACCTCTTAGATGTACTTTTGAATCTTGAGCAACTGCCTTACACTTCTCCACGCAAACACTACGAGAAGCATTTTCTACTGAAATGTCCTTTACGCAAGAACTTGTGTCTTGCATGCGTCTACTGTCTATTGCATTGATAACTGAAGAGTAAAGAGATTCCACCATCATTTCAGGACTCTGTGGATCACTAATAACGTTAGGAGAGACTGGATTTTCTTCTATAACAAATTCATTTACTGCTGACATAAAGTCAGATTCTGGACTTTCTGCTAATGAATCCAAGTCCAATGATCCTTGCTTGAGAGCTTGCTCCAGGTTCGGGTGGGCAATAGTTTCAAAATCAAATGTATGAGCATCAATGCTGTCTGGCGACAGTTCCTCTAGTGGAGCGGGGGGACACACAGGAGGACACAGGGGACCCTGAAGACTGAGTGATGGAGGAGTTCTTGAAGAGGTAGCAATTGTTGTTCCTGTTGTACTTTCCATCCTTGGTGTAGTAGCAGATTGTGGTGATGTTTGACTATTGGAGGCCTGCAAGTTAAAAAATGCAAAGCAAATATTTAAGGTGATAGGTAAAAGTCCTGTCAAATATTTGAAACTGATTAAAAATTACCAGGCAAAAGTAAGATGAAGTAGTCAGTCTTATATGTAAGGATGCAATAACATAAAAATTCCACTAAAAATAGCACAAATTGCAGTTGGTACTTTTCTGAAAATTACTGGAAAATTGTTCACATACTTAACAATCTTCCCATACAGTTGTATTTGAAAGGAGTCAAGTGTAAGTTTGGATGATAACAAAAAACTGAAGTAGTCAGAAACAGACATTCTTTGTTTATTGACAACCTATTAGATTTGTTTTTCCTAATAATTTTATTAGTTAAATTACTTATTTTTTGCTAATACAACTTTATAAACCAGAGTAATTCAGTCACTGATAATGATTATTAAATTAAGAAAGTTTACAAAAAATTTTAGTATAACAGAATTGTTGCCTTCTAACATGGTTATAAAAAATATTTAATGAGAATAGGTCTGCTTCTGAGATCAGTGAGTGAAAAGAATGTAAAAGAAGGTTAATACAACAAAGGGCACATTCTAAGAAAACTTAACATTCTCGCTTTTCAGAACTCAGGACATCACACATTGTGTAGATTTATTCTTCCATGTTGCTTCCAACACTACCAACTTCTGTCATTTTGCCTAGAGACACTGGAACACCACCAGGTCTGATTCTGGAGCTCCAGATCATTCAGTCTTCAAATGAATGACTACAGTTTAGAATAACTATCCATAATCATTCCTGAGCAACAGTAGTTTGTAATTTAGCAAAAAGATTACACTTTTTTTTTTTTTAATTTAACCTTCATGATGCTATTCCCAAGTATAACTGACCAATCCCAATGGTTTTGATATTTAGAAAGCTAAAAATTTACCTCATGCCTATTTTTCCAATTCAGTGGTATTAGATAACATGTTCAAATCATCATCAATTCTTATTCAATACTGTTGAATTATGAATTACGAAGCAAGATTTCAAGCTTTTCATACACTACGGAGAAGTCTAAGTTCATGTACAGTCTTCGAAAACAAATTTTAGTAATTTCAAAGAAATGAATGTTTCAGAACATTTCAGAAGTGTAGATGCTTTTCTATATTGTTATGAAACACATACTTTAAGTGAATTCAGTTGAAGTTTGATTTATAGCTACAACAGCTGTAGGCTATACAATCACCATGGAAGCCAAAAAGCAATATCCAGCCTCTGTATCCATAAAGGATGTACTCCATATAACAGCATGGAAGAGAAAGCAGTTTCAAGAAAGTTACAGTATAACACACACAGTTAAAATACTTAAGGAGAATATTTGTGATGTGCAGGACAGAAAAACAGGAGCAGGACCATCAGGATTGCAAATCAAAGGAGATATTAAGATTTTAGAATGGATAAGTTTTCTAAAAGATCTCAGGTGCACTGCCTGTAACAGTATAATCCAACCACGTTCTTCCATTCTTCATCCCTGAAGGACTTATTTGATCTTACTGGTCAGAGAAATGAGACCATGATAAAAACAAAAGATGTTGCTAAGACTCATGAGAAAGTTTACAGTAGATGATTCACATGAAATGTTCAGTCTCAAATACTGGACATCATTCAGAATGGTGCTATCTTCCAAAGAGCCAACGCTTCCTCCAGCTGCAGTAATAATAATCTTGCTTGTGTCTCTTTTCCAAAGAACATATGCTGTCTCTCATGCTGTCTTCAGTCATCACAAATGAATACAAGTCATAAGAGACAACTTAAAGAGCAACACTGCTTTTGTTAAAGGTATAATTAGTCCATATTTCAACACTTGCCTTGGGATCAACTTGCTTTTTAGCTACAGAAATTTAGGGAAGAACACATCAAAAGATAGGGTATATGATGATAAATGGTCTCAAATCATACCTTAAGCAACAAGCATTTAATATTGATAAACCAGAGCTTCAATTGTAATAAAAGCTAGAATCAGAGATGTCACAAACAAAAAACACTTCAGGGTGTGAATATTTTAAGCTTCTACATGCAAAGCAAAGATGGTATCAATTCTAGCCTGGTCCTGCAGGAGTACCAAGAAGACAGAGAGTAATTATACAGCATGAAGAGTAAAAACCACAACTCTTCACTGTATGGAGCAATAGTCTGTAGGGAGCAAAATTAGTGGTTGTAAAAAATACCACACTCTGCAATGGCTGTTGTGAGCTGGGTCTCTGGTTGCATTACTAGATTACAGCCTCACAAAGAATAAAACCTCACATTTTGAGGAACTGAAACTAGATGGATGACTAGTCAACTGTTGCCTATTCCCATGAGAACCTGATGTCTGCCACATGCTCTATTTACAGCCTACAGGTAGCAATCAATGTATATGTCATACGCTGTTATTCCCATGATAATGAAGGAAAAGGAGTTCAGACCAAGTAAAGAAAACTAGGAAACAGAGTGAATAGCAGACCTAATTTTTAAGTTCTGCAGTGTTGCTGGGTTACATATATTGCCCTGGTTATGTTACTAGGTAAACTCATGGACAAGGAATTGGGCAATTCTTTTAAGGATTACAAACAGTGCTGAATTTTGAACTCAACTAGAAGAAGCTCCAGATTCATAATCTCATTGGAAAAGCCAGCTTCTCTTACAAGAGCAACTTTTAATACCATAGGATTGCACATGTTAATTACCTGCTACCTATGAAGACGACACCTTAATCATCTTACCTCACTCATACAGGCACCTTAACTTTCTCCTAGATATCTTTAACCTAATCACTGATCCGATTAAACTCCGTATCAGAAAAATGAAAGGGCACAGCAATCTCTTTGGTGTGAGGCCATTAAACAGAATAAACAGAAAGTACTAAAAACACATTTCAAAATTAACAAATTATTTAAAGAATGTTGTTCATTTCTGTTTTCTCTGATGTAATACTAGAAGAGACTCGCCAGACAAAGATGGATTTCATCATTAGCCTTCCATGAACTTAAAAGCTGTCATAGTAAGATTTAAGTAGACACAAAACACACATTACTAACATCCCCAAAACAGTACTGGAACCCCTCTCTGACTTGCTCTTTGTTCACCTGGCTGCAATCACAGCTTTTATCTCCTGCCTAAAGCAAGTGCATGATGACCATCCTCCTACATCAGCAAGAAGAGCTAAACTCCTCCCCGAACCAGACAACTCAACTGCTGCATTAACAAGAAGGATGGGAAAAACTTTTATAGTCCAACTTGATGAACCAGACTTCTACTGCCACCTGTTCTGAATAGAAAGCTGAAGTCATAGAACCACAGAATGGTTCTATGGACCACAGAAGTCACTTTAAAAATCAACTAGGTCCTATCCCCTGGGATAGTTGCCTCCCTGGGCAAATACTGTGGGCTACACAGGCAAAATTCAGTGCCTGCAGAGTCATCAGCAAGCTGGGAAGATCTTACAGTTCACAAACAACTTGTAGGAGCGTGAAGATGAAGTCATTTTCAGGACTATTATTAAATGCTTATTCATCTTGCTAGTTATGTAGTGTAAATTCCCAGCAAGGATAAGAAAAGGATACTCCACGTTCTTTCAGTAATTCTAAGCAAAAGCACAAAGATATACAAAAGTAGTATGTATGTAAATAAAATTTTTTAAAAAGACATTTCTAGACTGTTTGCAAACCAAAGCAACACAGAGAAGAGACCTAGTGTCTTTCATCAGATGATAACAACAATACAAAGAAAATCATTTCAACAGGCCTATTTGCTTCAGTACAAAAAAGTGTTCAAATGAATCACTGAAATCACAGACAGAAATAGGCACTTTCAAGATGACATCATGAGTGTTCCAGCTCTGATTGTGCAATGTAATTTACTCTATGGGAAGAGACAATTACCCAAATCTGTCTAGGCATTTGACATTTCTGAGTCAGCCGAGAATCCAAAATGGTCAAAGCACAGCAAAAGAAAAGTGTGGAAAGAACAGATTCTCTTGACTTAGCAAGCATCTTTTTTGTATAAACTATAAACTAACCTATAGTTTATCTATAAACTAAAAAATGTCTCAGATAAACAAGTCTGAACCAATTTCTAGATGGATTTTCAGAATATTAGAAATGATTAAAATGGAATAAGTAAAGCAACTTTTCTTTTTCTTGTTCCATTGTTATGTATTTTGAATTAAAGTTACAGTTTTGATTGATTTCACATTTTCCTTACACTGTAAGCTTTTGTGAATAATAAATTCCCTAGAAAATGTATCACTGAGAAATTTCAGGATGCTTTCAGCTGGGAGTGGACGTTTACATATCCTGGTGTGATCTGCTGAATGAATATGTTCAGAAAACTCACAGCTGCCACCATTCTTAGCCATTTCATTGTCTAATACAGTGAAAAAAGCCCTAAAATACTTATTCATAATAGCTGCTCATAAAGAAATCAATTCTCATTAAGAAAGAAGTGATACACTCTGTTAAACTTCAGATCAAGAAGAAGCCCAGATTTCATCTTCTACATAGAATCATAGAATCACAAGGTTGGAAAGGATCTGCAAGATCATCTAGTCCAACTGTCCTCCCATCACCACTGCTACTACAAGCTACTAAATCCTATCTCGTAAGCTCCTCATCCAGACACCTCTTCAACACTGCCAGGGACAGCAACTCTACCACCTCCCTGGCAGGCCATTCCAGTGTCTCACCACTCTCTGAAAGAAAAAGTTTTTCCTTATGTCTAACCTAAACCTCTTCCGGTGCAACTTGTGGCCGTTTCCTTGGGTCCTATTTGTTGCCAAACCCCTCCTCATCACAACCTCCCTTCAGGAAGTTGTAGAATGCAATAAGGTCTCCCCTGAGCCTCCTCTTCTCCAGACTAAACAATCCCAGCTCCCTCAGCCGCCGCTCATAAGACTTGTGCTCCAGACACCTCACCAGTTTCACTGCCCTTCTCTGGACACGCTCCAGGGCCTCAGTGACTTTCTTGTAGTGAGGGGCCCAAAACTGAACACAGTACTCGAGGCATGGCCTCACCAGTGCTGAGTACAGGGGGATGATCACCTCCCTGCTCCTAGTGACCACAATATTTCTAATGCAGGCCAGGATGCTGTTGGCCCTCTTGGCCACCTGGACACACTGTCAGCTCATGTTCAGCCAAGCATCAACCAACACCCCCAGGTCCCTTTCCTCTTCACAGTCATCCAGCCACTCATCCCCAAGCCTATAGCTCTGCATGGGGTTGTTGTGACTGAAGTGCAGGACCTGGCACTTGGCCTTGTTGAACCTCATCCCATTCACCTCAGCCCAGTGATACAGCTTATCTAGATCCCTCTCAAGGGCCTCCCTACCCTCAGGCAGATTGACACCACCTCCCAACTTGGTGTTATCTGCAAACCAACTGAGGTTTACTCACTCAATCTCCTCATCTGTCTCATCAATAAAGATATTAAACAAGATGGGCCCCAGTACTGACCCCTGGAGGACACCACTTGAAACAGGTCACCAGCTGCACTTAACTCCATTAACCACTACCCATTGGGCATGGCCCTCTGCCAGTTCCTTACCCAAAGAATGAATCAAAGACTTCCAGTAAATCTCATGTTCAATTTTCAGAGGAGTAAAAAGATAGAGGACTTCACATATCTGCTTTAAGCAGGAATTTTCTCATTCAAAATTTCACATGCACATGTGAGTACAAAATGAAAATAAAAACAGTAACAGCTCATTCAGTGTATATACATTAAATTTAACTAGGACCATGGCATTCTGAAGCGATTTGCACGAGGTTAGTACTATACAGCATCAAAATCCAGCTGAACACTTATATTGTAGATTATAACATGGAATCCTGCAAAACCTTCAACTGTAGGAGAAGCACAATCTGAAGCAGTAAACTCTACATAAAATGTTAAACACTGCTTAAGTCCCCAGAATAGGTTACAGTCAGAAGCTAAAAGAATTCCATTTGATGCATAACAAAAGTTAGAGGCAGAATGTGTAGAAGCAACCTAAAGCAACTGACAGGCTGCTCTTTCTAGGGGAAGAATCTGCTTGATAGATGAAGTAAAAGGAGGAAAAGACTTTTTTTTCTTTGTTTGTTTTTGTTGGTTTTTTTTTTGTTTCTGTTTTTGTTTTTTTAAGCCGTTTCCTATATATACAAGGAAGGACTGCATGTAACATTTCCCCAAAAAGCAGGACTGCAAGCACAGGAGTAGCTGACATCAGTTTTCAGATTAATGGCTACAACCAGTTATGGGGTCCCTGAATTCTCCCCTATCTTCCTGGGGCAGAAAGATTTAAACAGTGAAAACATCTAAAGTAGTAACAAGCTTATTTAAATAGAATCATAGAATAACTCAGGTTGGAAAAGACCTCAAAGACCACTGAGTCCAACCACAACCTAACCATGCTACATTAACAGCCCTCTGCTAAATCATGTCCCTGAGCACCACATCCAAACAGTTTTTAAACACATCCAGGGATGGTGATTCAACCACCTCCCTGGGGAGCCTATTCCAGTGCTAACCAACTCTTTCTGTAACCAAGTTTTTCCTGATATCCAACCTAATCTTATCCTGGTGCAACTTAAGGCCATTTCCCCTTGTCCTGTCACCTGTCACCAATGAGAAGAATCCAACCCTGCTCTCACTATAAGCACCTTTCAGATACTGGAAGAGAGCAATAATGTCTCCCCTCACCTCCTTCACCCCAGACTGAACATCCCCAGTTCCTTCAGTTTCTTTTCACAGGGCATATTCTCCTAGACCTTCAAAGCCTTGTTGCCTTTTTTAGACCTGTCCAGCACCTCAATATTCCTCCTGTACTGAGGTGCCCAAAACTGAATATTTTTTATATTTATGTTTGAAAAATACAAACGAGACAAAATACACACACTCAAAGAGGATCATAAAAATAGCAGAAAAATATGATCAGAATAATTCTACTAGACTATAATTTATTCTATTAATTTAACAAATTCTGTGGAATACGAGCATCTGATGTGTTGAAGGCATTTCATATCTTTAGACTGTTTTCTAAACAGACTTACTTTACTTATTATGAAGTAAATTACTACTACAAAGTTGTGCGATCAACTAATCTTCATATCTGGAAAAACAAAGTACCTTCTCGAAGCAGATAAAACATTATGAAAATACATAGCTCTTTTTGAATAGAATATTCTATTTTCTTGGTTAAGAAAAATAAAAAACATACCTTTTGTTCATTCAGCAGGTCAGTAATGGTTTGTGACATTTCATCCAAACTCTGTGCTGCTTTTACCAGATTATGTAAAGCACGTACATGCTGGTGAAGAGGTTCGAAGTCACAAAGTATTGGAACCCTTAAAAACAATACAGGATTATATCTTTTTGGCACACTGTTACATCTAATATTCAAATGATTAAATTTTTATGTAGACATTCCAGCGAGACAAAGCTTCCCTCTGTGTAAAGTTTATATTTTTTTCATTTCAAATGCTTGGCATGGAAAATCCACAAAAATACCTTTTATTTGTGCTTTAAATTAAGAACTTCAGAGCTCTTAAGGACCATGTAATGATAAAAATAATGGGGAAATACTGCATCAAGGTCTTTCCTTTCAAGACATAACAGAAGAGAACTGAGGGTTATCAAATCTGTAACTGAAGTACTTATCACAAATGGCTCAATTATTCTCTTCAGTTGTAGCCTCTCCAATCCAGATCCTACTTTGAAGAAGCAATTAATTCTATATTATTCTATTTAATTTAGGTCACTTATCACTAAAAAGACTGAACAACATGTTGTAATAACATTACAAGTGTTGAAAAGTTACAGGTTTCTTAAACCTTTGAAAAAGTAACATTTCATTTTTCTTGAGAGCTTGTACTTCTAGAATATTTAATTTGTCTGGAGTTGCTCCACTGAATTAATGAAACAGAAGTTCATTTAGACTAACAATACAATAAGAGCAGATAATGTTTCAATGTATTTTGCATTCTCTAGTCAAAATATATGGCATGTGGTATGTAGCATTATTTTTAGGGAATTA
Organism: Perdix hodgsoniae; assembly: GCA_035772895.1. Lineage (NCBI taxonomy): Eukaryota > Metazoa > Chordata > Aves > Galliformes > Phasianidae > Perdix > Perdix hodgsoniae. The sequence continues at coordinate 4,924,459 of JAPSGF010000019.1, read as the reverse complement.
AGATTTCAGTAACTACTTCAACTTAGAAGCTGAGAAGACTGAAGCACTGTATGAAAACAGAGGCATAATTTTAGTTCTGAAGCTCTGGGGATCAGCAGTGATGAAGAAGAATCCCACTGCTCAGTCTCTGCTTGCTAGCTTGCCAATTGTTTTCTCTGGGATATTCAATTAAAGCACTGAAGAGATCACTGCTCTAAAGTTTGTTCTGAAGCTCAGTGTCTATAAAGGTGTGTGAAAGCTAGGCCTGTTCAATTTATAAGTCCTCCGCCTTCATCAACATTGCCATCAAATGCAAGTATGAACCCAGAAGCCAAGGTAAACACAACATAATCCCACCTCTATTGCCATCAAGTGGAAAGCTGTGTCACTACATCAGCCATGAACAGCTTTGTTACTGAATATTTTCTAATAGCAAGACAAAATTCTTACTGGAATTCGTCAGAAAGCTTCCTGGAACGGTCATAACGTTCTCACAAACCTCAACATCATGATGCCAATATCAGCAATACATAAAAATATAGTTTACATTTTATCTTTAGAATCCCTGAGAAGCAAGCCTAACGAGAGAAATTAAAAGGCTTTATCATGATTGATAGCAAATTCACTGTCAAGTAAGATAAGCTCACTACACTTATTGTTAACACCAGCAGACATAGCACCAGGAGGATCTTCAGATTCAAAAATAATACCAATACAACATAAAAATGAAAAATGCAGTGAATTTCAATGCTGCATGCCAGTAACAGATTTCAGGCTGATACTGTTGGTGAACCTAACAAATGACAACAGAGCATCTCCATTGGGATTTATCTAGTTATCTTTGGGACTTTAGCTTTAAAGCTGGAAAATGGAACTACAGCTCTGTTCTAACAGAAGGATAACCCATACGTATAGCATCTCACTGTGATACAGAGAAAGATCTCTTCTGACATAGGACCTTACAAACCAGACTCGCTTTTGCCTATTTCTTGCTCACTACCTTGCTTAACATTACTCTATCTTATTTCTACAGGTTTAAAATGCATGCATTTGAAAGCTTATTAAACATCACAGCTCAAAGCCCATCAAAACCCAACATTCATTACACCTCAATACAGAATACGTAGGACATGGGTGTTCAGGCCATTTGAACTTGAGTACATGAAGCATATAGGGAACACGTCTGTAGTATGTCAGCTAAAAGCTTCACTTACAAATGACACCAGTTTACAAGATACCCATCTGTCCCTTACATAAAATATATTAGGAAGGGAGAGAGGGTTTGAATGAGGAGTGAGCCAAACTGAAAGGGAAGCCACTTCCATATCACAGAGAGGTTAAAAAGGTGATTTACCTGAGTAACGGCTGAACTTCTGAAGGACAAAAAGACTGCAAAAATTGTAAGTCACTCAATGAGATATCTGGAAGCTCACTGTCAAATCTGCGAGGTTTTCTTGTCTGTATCAAGAAGAAATTAATTTATACATTGTTGATGACGATAACAAGATGGCTAAAGGATTCAAAAGAAGTCTAATTCATAAGTGATAAGTTAAACTACAATTTCTCTTATCAAAGATTTAATTCTCCTTTTAAATAAGCACATCTGGCCATATCCTCACAACCCTAAAGATTAAATACATAAATTCAAATTTATAATTATTATCCATAGCACCTCTGACAGCAGCAATTCCTCCCTATCACCAAGCTTACTAAAGTTATTAAACAAATCACTAATGTTACGGGATAAGAGTTGACTCTGAAACTTAAGACTAACTTAATACACAAATACAGTCCACTATTTAAAATAATAAAAGAAGGCCAGTAATATTAGAATCAGAATATTTTACTTTAATTAACTCATCTGTGAGAAATTAAATAGGCAATGCTCAATTACAGACAAAAATTCTGTTCCACTCATCCAATAACCACAGGAAAAAAGGAAAACACTTGCTTTTACCATCTGATTAATTTTATGTTTATATTATTCAGAATATTGGATTAAATAAACCATTATTCTTCCTGGCCTTTGTTTTCTGAATTAATAAAAACAATTTTTTAAATCAGTTCTACAGATGACTCTTTAAAAAGGAATAACAAGCTGATACATAGTTTCCCACCACAATACAAGTTGGTTAACAGTGTTAATATAGGTCCCTTTAAATAGTAAAAAGTACACTCTCTTGCTATCTCATCTGTCAGGACAATGTGACAGGTATACAACATTAATTATGCCTCATTTAAATTACTAACTCCTTTTTTAATTACTTTTATTTTAATTTTAATTTTTTTTAAATTTTAATTACTTTTGTGAACTAAAGTTCACAAAAATGAAAGAAACAACAAAAAGATACTAAGTACATACACAAAAGGATGGAGGCCAGGAATCAAGTCCTCTGAACAAGCGATTCCTTAGGAAAGACTTCCCTGGGCAAAGAAAAAAAATGGTTATTTAAAAGGAATAAATGCAACATACAAACAATGCCTCAACAAAAAACAATTGAGCTATTGTAGTTCAACAGCTGAACTAAATTTGAAGTTATTCCAAACATACCTTTTCTTAACAAAAAAAAATCCTCTGGTCAAGTGAAACTTGCAACTGGGTGTGCAACTTCAGTTTTTTATTTATTTTTTAATGAATTACAGACAATTCTGTACCAGTGCTCAAATACTCAGTAATGATTTCAAAAGGATTCCTTTAAAGGAATCGTAAAGCTTGCAGAACATGTTCAAGCAGAAACTGCATTCAAGTGCAATAACATTTTTTCTTTCAGGAGCATTAAACTAATGACAACATTCACAGAATTTTGATAAAACTACATGGAAAAACATAATCATACACATACTTAAACTAAAATATAACGGAAGTATTTTATCTACTTCTGAACAGAAAAGTCATACTAAGCCTCAGACCACAGAACAGAAAATACTTACTGAACAGTTTACCAAAAGATTCTCTTTTTGCCCTTTCAGCCTCATATAGGTGTTTCCCATCATTTATTAAAGCACCTGCCCACTGTGAAAGGGGAAATACATAGTTAGTTGTTAATTTATGCACTGACCCAAATGTTTGAACCTGACATCTTGTTTACTTACCTCCCTGTAGTGTTTTATGAACATTTTTCTCCTCACAACCTCAACGACAGCTAGACAGTACATCTGAGGAACAGTACTGAGAGCCTCTACAACCTTGACCCTCTCTAGGAGTTCTGTCACAAGACGAAGCAATGCTTGCAGTTTCTCTCCATCTTGGTCAGCATGAAGCATTACAAAACAACACCACCTACAAAAGTAGGTTATACATTAGAAGATAACAACTTAGTCATCTCTTATGCATTTTAATTTCACTGAAATTAGCAGCATCTTTAGATCAAGTGAACAATTACATCATTTTACATGAGACAACAACAGCCTATCTGGAAATACCAAATAATTTAGAATTCACTAATTGTCTTCTTCATTAATAAGAAAAATAAGAATAAATAAGAAAGCCTCAAAAGTGCTCCATAATTAACACTTAGTAGAATTTGAGTTAAGGTACTGCTTTGGTAAGTCTGAGCACATGTAACTTTATAATAAATGATAATGAAGCTTTATCCAGAAGAACTTAAAAAGAACCTGCTATGCCCAGAGGAGACCAATCTAAGTCTTAAAAATATTTACAGAAAAGCATTAGTAAGAAATATTGAATGTGTGGATACTGTCTAATAGATAAAATAGGAAGACTGCCACCTACTCACTCATTACAAATAACAGCCACTGTAACATACAAATTCCTATATTGAAAATATAAACATTTACTCCTTGGTCAACACACAATTTTCAATCAGTCAGCAAAATAACTAAATCACAGTTTAACTACTGAAACAGTGATAAAATGGAAAGACTGAATGGAAACACTACAGTAATTTTTCCCATCAAAGAAGTCACTTTTATCTGTTAACTTTCTCACGGCAATGAGTAGCAAGAAAGAAAGAGAAGGCATTATATGAATCCAACAAGCATCTAGTTCAAGCACAAAAATGAAGTATACCTACTACTCCATATAACTGTTACAATGCTTCTTGCAAAAGCCAGGAGCTTGTGAATTCAGAAAGAATTAATGGAAGAAATCTCCACTAGCAATTAAATACAAATGAGCTATTTCTGTAAGTAAATACTCTTAGACAAAAAGATTCCTTCTCACTAGATTCCCATTATGGTCATCTGCTTTATACTGCTACGGAAGACAGACAAGCTAGAAGAATATTTGGTTTGACACAGAATACAATATTTTGCTTTTCTTTTTGAAAATCTTTACTACTCTCTTCAAATCCATTTTTTCTTGCATTCACTCTCCTTGCCTCATTAACTTTTTCCTCCCAAAGGGATGCCAGCCTTTTCCTCTAATAACTCACTAGTTCGGTACATAGCTAAATAAATACTTTAACATACAGGAAATTAAAATGATACTTATGGCAAGCTAGCTTCTAGGTACTAACTCTCATTACATTTGAAAAATGGTACCAAAAGAAGAAAAGGCTGTTGTATAGACAAACTCCTACTCTGATCTACCAATAAGTAATTCTTAGTAATACAGACATCACAGGATCTTTGTCAATAGTGCACTGCTTCTTTACTTTACTTTTTCCTGTATCTTGAAACTACCTCTTCTATACAAACTGTAAGTTTGCCATTAAGAAAAAAATCTTCTTATAGATATCTAATCCAGTGTGCAAGTCTATGGTTTTGTGAATATTGCTATAGAGTCCAAATCCTCCACACAGGACCACACAGAAACCAAACTCAACATGTGAGAGCACTGTCCAAACACTCCTTGAATTCTGGCAGCTCGGGGCTGTGATCAACATCCCCAGGGAACTTGTTCTGTGTCCACAGCCCTCTATAGGAGACCCTTTCTCTAACCCACAGCTGCCCCTCCCCTGACACAGCTCCATGCCATTCCCTCAGGCTCTGTTCCTGTCAGAGAGCAGAGCTCAGCGCTGGCCTCCGCTTCCTGTGAGGAGCTGCAGCTGCCACAAGGGCTCCCTTCCTCTCCTCTGCTCTGAACAAGGGATCTCACTTTCTTCTCACGCACTTTGCCCTCCAGACCTATCACTGATATTGCTTAATTATTAATTGCTGACACAAATAAAACTATTTAAGCCAAATTATTAAACTGTGTATGTTCCCTACACATCTGACACAACATTAAAATTCGAGTTGTTAAGTAGCTTGAAACACTTTAGTAGTGTAAAAACTTCATCACTGAGCAATATATAATACGTACTGGCTGTGTCACACAGCAACAATGCTGTGTGACACAGCACTGTTAATTACTGCATATGCTAATTATTTTTCATTAACTGCTAGTAAATCACAAACTAACAGCATGCCTTTTTTGCTTTGATATGATCACAAGCTACTGACAAGTGCTTTTCATATACTTGCTACTGCCCTATGGAAACATCAATTTAATTATCAGTTAAATTTTAAATAAGACATTGATGGCTTGCCGAGGTTGATGGTAGGAGGCAGGTTTGAGGACACTGTTTTACTGATATGAAGGTCATAGAAACGCCTAAGAAAATTTTCTCCTAATATTTTATTTCATACTTGGAAAACAACTTGATAAACAAACGCAAGTTTCAAAATTTAGACTAACAAAGTTAGAAGTTTATCCAACTTCTATTTTCTCTTTCATTTAGAAAAAGTTCTATGCATTACCGAAAATCTCCTTACAAAATACTTTTAAATTCCTCCATACAAATAGAATTTGCAATATCAAATTGAACAGTTGTAACTTACTTTAGTCTGACTTGTAGATTATTTGCAAGCTCCTGTTTGGCAGTGGTACATTTCTGTTTAATATCTAACAGCTTTCTGTGATTAGTTAACATAATCATCAACTGATTTGCATGACTCAAACACAAATCAGGCAGCACAGAAGGATCTTTCAAGTTCTCAGCTCTCTTCTGATTAGCCAAAAATCCCTGGAGAAGAAAAGACATATGTTAAAAAAGCTTTGTGATGACAAAAAGGCACTGAAGTCTGTAGACTCTGTAAGAATGCAAGAATTTATTAGAACTTCGTGTAAATATTTGGGAGCTAACAAAATCATATATTGTGAAGTCACTCTCCAACATGCACTCCTTTCCTTTTACAATCCAATTCAAATACATCTGATCTGAGATTTTCTTCTCCAAACATTACCATCACAAGCTTGTGAAACCTTCATACAACAAACTGACATCAGAGAAAGATTATAAATTTAATGCAGCAGAAAGAAATAGATACCAACACTGCGGGCAATGAACCACCAGTATGATTTCAACAGCCAGCTTGGTAAATTCAAGCATACTGAAGACTCAGCATTATAAAGCGTTCAGTATTACTGCGGGCTAAATGACGTGACTGTCATGACAAAACTAAGAAAGGTGCTAAAAAACAGGTATGATAATGCTTTTATTGATTTACTCAGCTACTACTTCAAAATCAAAGAAGAAACAAGAATACTTAATATTTTAGACTTACTTGAATTGAAATAGAACTATCCCAGAATGATAGAAGGTCACAGCCATAGTCAACACACTGATTTCCACAATTCTAATAGGATAACACTTCTATGAACCTAGTTCATGGAAGTGAATTTTGATGTAATAATGTTTTTAAAAGCTGCACTATCAATAGGGAAAATTTGGAAAAAAAAATACAACAAAAGTACATGCAAGAAAATGTAAAGGACAAGCTACTCAGTAGAATCAGACTGAAAGACTGAAGGAACTCCAAATTTTCTAGAAAAGCACTTTTGTAAGTAATGCCACCTACTGAACATAATTAAATATGCTTGTGATACAAATTCCAGATTTCAGAGAAAGTAAGTTTTGAATTGAACAAAACAGATTTCTCCAGTAAATGTTAGGGGCTCCTAACATTTAATCACCAAGTAATTTTTCATATGAAAGGTGTTTAATGGTTAGTTCATTGAAAATCAGATGGAAAAAAAAGAAGAAAAAAAAAAAGAAAAAACAACCCTTAAGGCATGTCCAGGGTGAGCAAATTATCTAAGCAGTGAAGCCTTCTAGCAGCACATAGGCTGTTCTGTGAGCTAAATTTGTTTTGAATTTCAGTAATAAACTTGAAGTTGGAGTAGAAAGGCAGCTCAAACTCCAGATGAAACACCAGCTTCTTCCAGTCTGGAAAAACAAGCCTGCAGCTTCCAATACACATACTGCCACTAGGATTACCATTGAGATGTTTCTTATCCTTGTTCCATAAAGTATATCAACTTGCTATTCCATTATGAACAGAAATGGTTCACTGTTTAAAGGTGTGATGCAAAGGAAAATTGTTTTCCAGTATCACTAATATTAACAGCTACTATAATAATTGTTAACATTACTTTAAAGAACACACATCTCCATCCATATTTTTGAAGAAAAGTAAACCACTGCACTTAGCCACTCTTTTTAGATTTCTGTGCCAACTATTACTTGAATGATTAACATGATACTAGCCCTGGTATCTTAAATGTGCCTAAGTTTTTTTCAAATAGTATCTAAACAATTGCATTAAATATGGTAGATCAAATAATAAGATCCTAAGAAATTAAAATCAATCACCTGCTAGAATTGGTCTGAAAAATGCTTCCTGAGCCTTTTCCAACATATCTGTAAAGCATATATGAAAATGCTACTATGTAGTATACTTCATTACTGGTTTAATAACGAGTATTAAACTCATTGAAGCTTCAGAAAAACAAATGACCTTCCATTCTATCTCACCATTCTGAGAAAAAAAGAAAAACAAAAAACAAAAAACCAAAAAACCACCATATGTCATTAAAACAAAACAAAAAAAAAAAAAACCCACGAATTTACACGAGTTTACAAAAGATAAGGCAAATATGAGATTTGAAAGTCACAATTCTGGTAAAATTTCAGAAGTTACAAAATCAAAATACATACAAATATTTAAAATCTTTTCAACCAACTTTAAGGCATCTCACTCAAGACAAATTAGTAAACTCCAGACAGACTTCTCATTCAAGTGAAAACTGAAATCCAGCTAAGACCACAATCAGTAACACTGGACAACCAGGTAGAAAGATGGAATACTATCTTTTCCATTATGTGAAATTTCCCTTGTATTTAGAAGCTGGCTACAACATAAGCACTTATGCAAGGCTGAGATTTAGCACAAACTTACTCCTAGACTCAGTCATCGAAATTACTAGAAAACAGGCTCCACTGTTAAACAGTGCAGTGTTTCATTCAGAGGGGGAAGAGGATCTGTCCATCTCTCAAGTTCTGATTTTCTAGTTGATTTTTCTAGTTCTAAGCCACAGAGATAACTATGAATCTCTCCACAAATGAAAACTGAAGGTCACCACTCCTTCTCTAATTAGTGGTGTGTAACAGTGGTTCTCAACTTTTCAGAACAAAAAAACAGAACAATACTTTAAAGTATTTAAAAGAATATGAGGATCATACAGAAAATATCAGATTAGAAATTACCAATACCCAAATCTCTAATTATTATGAATAATGAAAATCATCCTGCACAACAATATGTAATTGTTTCATTATAATTTTTATCAGCATGCATATTTCAAAAGTTAACATCTTCCAGTGTCTCACACACATACGTATACATTACCTGAGCAAGTTCTTTTTGTTCATTTACCAGTCTGCTGCAACTTGCTATCATCTGGTCCAATGCATAGAGCCTATCCTCAAGGCCTTTAATAGCCTTCATGTTCTGATTATCTAGTTTGGCAATAGTTTGTCGACATTCTGCCAAAAAGGGCTGGATGATCCTCGGATCAAGCTGAGAAAATAAATAAATAAATAAATGCACTTGTTGCGCTGAAAGATAATGCTAAATAACTACATGAATTTTTATAACTTCATTGTTTTTACCTTCACTATTATCTAGTTACCAATACTATTTTCACCAGGATCTTTGCTAGAATCAAACATGTGCCTGCATCTTTCATTTGTTTCAGAAGCAATAAGTCTGGGTGGTATCATAGAATATCCCAAGTCACTGCACCAATTTATTTGAAGTATTCCAACTTGACTTAGCATACAAATAGCACACAAACATAGACTAGCATACAAATCCAGTTCTGGCAAGGAGAAGGGATGAGGAGGGGACAGGGGGCAATTAAAACCACTGAACAGTTTACAGTGGAAAAGAATCCATACAGCCACAGTTAGAAAGAAAGATAAACATGACTCAGTGGGAAGTCTAATAGGAAGGGTAGAACAACAGAGTTGCAAGACCCACTGTTATTTCCCTACTGAAAATATTTTTGACAGCTTTACAGATAAGCAGACCAGTACTAGTAGCTGGAGCACAAACCACAGAAAAAGCACATTTGTAATACTTTTTCTGATATTGTTGTTAATAAAAACACATTTTGAAAAAATTATTTCATCATATTCCTATGTGATCCATTATCCATGAAAAAAAAAAAAACTGGCGTAAGAAGCTACATAGACAGTAGGGGTAATTCTTCAAGTTTCACTACAGAAGTAGTGAAATGAAGACCTTACTACCTGAGAATCTAATGGAAAGAATACAATCTTCTGAGGTCATCCATACAGTCTTAACACTAGCTTCCTGCATCAGCATGAAGTTTTTACATCAACCCACACCACAAGAGCACAGTAACTCTTAGAAAAGAGGTCACTTACATGGTATCAATATTAACATGACTACATTAAAATACTACTAGAGAAATTACTAAAGCCTGGTAATTCCAGAGTTTTTCATAAGAAATAATTTTAATTTACAAAACCCTGAAAGTTTTCTCAAAACTTCTGAAGTTTTTTTTTCATCATATTATGAATTTTGGTCTTTCCCAAGTATGAACTGCAGCTACCTGAAAAGTTTCTTACTCGAGAATAAAACACTGAAGACCATGTTGTTTTTCTTTTTTCCTTCCCTTTAAATCACCATAAAAATCATTTTTATGCTTATTAGCTTGTATTCCACCCTATCATTTATTTTTCCCATCCATTCTTTTTTTTTTTTTTTCCCCCCACTTTTTACCTAATTGCATACGTAGCATTCTGGTCTACTTTCACTACTAAATAGATAATATTGTTCTTACAAGAATCACATACCTAACAGTGCTCTGCAACACACCAATTCTATCAAAACTGCTACTGTCAAAGATACAAGCTTCACACTCTGATGCCTTACACTTTAATAAAAATATTACTTGAAACAAGTGTTCAGGTCATCAACTGTAATCATATGTCATTATTACAGTTCATTTTTTGAAGAAGGGTCAAGTAGAGAACAAGGAAAAGAACAGAATTACTGGCTTTATAGTCTCATTTCCTACTTCAATAAGTCATTTCAAGTAAATGCTAAGAGAACAACTGTATTTCAGATATTTATTTTGTAAATTTTTATTTTCCTTTTCAGCTAAATAGGCCAATTCTATTTTATAACTAAATCTAAATCAATGGCAGATAAAAACTGAATCCTTTGTGCTACCATCAAAAAACAATATTAATGCTTTCCTAAGGAAAACTAGGAACTGTCACATGTCTTCGAAGCTTTTGGGATCTTGTGAACCAAAACAGTTCAAGACTGATCAATCACCATTATTTGTTCCACTCATAGTCCGAATACCCTGAACATCATTTCTGCCTTCCAATTCTAATTATGACAAGAAAATAAAGAAGCAGGAACAATCCCCTTCCTGTTCCCTCCCCTCCAAAAATAGCAGCTTATATTATAGAACAATTGCAATAATTGAAACAAAGGGTTTCTACCTAGTCCTGGATAAGAAAATCAAGGACAGAAAAGCACACAGTTGCAAGATAATCTCTTCTATATACGTGGCACATGACAGATGAGATTAGAAGCTGATCCAAATAACGTACAATAATGATTTTTTTTGTTGTTCATTTTTGTTACTTTAGTATCACTAATATAATTTATTCTGAAGGATTGTTTAATGCCTCTCTCAAAACACTGATTTTTAAGAGAGACCATTACTTTTAAAATAGAACTCCTAAAAAGCGATGTGTAAAATCAATTACATTATAATGTTCCTTATAACAGATGGGACTTAGACATAATTGAGACAGTCTTCCAGACTTACCTTAAAAAACAAATAAAGTGCCCAAGACAATAAATTTATTTTCTTTTTTATAGCTATGTTGAGTTGCAATAATATTACATGTATGCAAACAAAGTTAAACTATTTAAGTCATATAAGCCATAGCGAAAGGAACGAGCATGGAAGATAGGAGGGAATTTCAAAGTAAAAGGTTACAATGATTAAAAGACACTTGGAAAGAATGAGTAATTTTTTCTTCTTTTATCCACAGAAAAACAACATAATATGCTATGCTCTTGTGAGCACATCTGTATCGACTGATGAATAATACATATGCATATATATACACACACACACACGGTATTCAAGCAAAATCACAATTAAGCACATGAATTTGACTATATTTTAATACTTCAGTATTTATTAGAATAATATTGAGTTTGGTCCATGAATGTTTCACTGTAAGTTTAAGAACACAATCAACTAAGATCTGAAGTTGCTTTGTTTAAAAGCTCCAAGAAGACACTGGTTTACCATAAAGAATGGCTACTTTCGGCCAAAAGCAAACAAACAACTCACTAAGATAATGAGCATTCACTGCAAAATTACAAGGTCAAATTCCTAAAATTTAAGAACTCAAAGTACTTCCCCCACTCTCACTCTTTTTTGGTCTCCATCAGAAAGTTATTTGAGAAACAACAAGCTACAGACAGCTGAATCACTTTAAAAGAACTGGCATCTGGAAAATAATAAAAAAAAAAATTCCACAGCAAATTCCCAATATAATTTGAGTGTAAACAAAATTATTCACTTACCCTGCTCATAGAATCAAAACATTTTCTGACCAGTGATTCAACATCATTAGGCCTGTCTTGAACATTTATCCAGTCTAATAAAGACACGTTGAAGGAAGGCTGATCATCATCTTTCAGTTCTACTGATGTTTCATTGTCCTGTACAGTAGTATTTTGATCAGATTCCTTATCGTCTTTTACATTTTCAGGATTTGTGCCTTCTAAAGCTGAATGTTCAACTGACTTGCAAAATGATGCTAACACTGATTTATTGTTCACTTTAGATACATCAGAATAAAGCACCAGTTCAGAAGATTTCCCATTCTCAGTGTCTTCACTTTCCGCCACTCCATGCTCTGCTGATGAATCCAGTCTTCCTAAGCACTCCCTGTAACTATGTCGTGTTAGGCACTCCAGCAGTGGTATCTTGGCCATGACAGAGACAGCAGAACCCAAGCTTTTTTAAAAAGGGTGAAAATAAAAAGCTGTCAGTACCCAATTACAAAAACTGACACAAACCACTTATAATTAAAGTGTTATTTATATTCAAAATGAATTTGCTGACTATCTTTTCAATGTACCACGTTTAATATCAACTTCATAAGAAGTTGCAATTTCTGCTCTCTTCCACTGCAGAGTATAAACTTCAGAGTACAATGCAATGACAAAAACAAGAGGAAAAAAACACAACATTTAATAAACAGACTCATGCTCACATTTTAAACATGCACCTGGGACTCATGTTTGCATTCTGCATGGGTGCGCACCAGAGCTTACCAGCAAAGAAGAGTGCCCTCTGGCTGAACACATCTGCAGTTTGAATAGTTTCTATATATTTGTTAAAAGCTATGGAGTTCGTCTTTTTTTTTTTTCCCCTTAAAAAAGCAAACTGGATTTATAATTTATTTCTTTAAGTACCTGACATTTTATTAGGTACGTCACTCAGAAATACCATAGTATTATAATGTCAAGAAAGACGTCAAATATTTTCCTTCAAGTAACATCTAGAATTTACAGAATTTAAATACACATATACACACATATTCAAAATTTATATTAAAAAACTTTGCATTAAAAATAGCTTCTAATTTGCAACATAAATCATCATTCTTAATGTATGTTTAAGTGCATTCAGAATTAATTCAGAAGTACAACTACATAGTCAAAATATTGTTTAATGTCTAAAATATCTAGACATTTCTAGCACACATTTGGAAGGACTCCAGCTCTTAAACAGCTGTTCATTAATGAACATCATTTTTCCAATAACTCAGTAGTGGTTTCTGAGTACTGCTGAAAGCAATGAAAAATGTCCATTTAAAAATGACTAGGATAGAACAGAATATTTTCAGAAACATAACCAAGCATGTGCCCAATTAATTAGAACCAGCGAGAGATATACAACACACAAAGAAAAAGTAGTTTGGAGACAGACTGAAGTTTAACAGCAAACCTACTGTGTAAGTTTCAACTTAATATCTTCTATGGACTGCAAATAGCTTGAATATACATTTTCAAACTTGAAAAGCAGCTTTTGATAAGAGTATGTACAATCTTCCAAGTTGGCCATTATGGCAGCCCAGCCTTGATGCTGAAGATGTTCATCGTGTACAAGACCTTCACAAAACGAGCAAAGCTTCTTGGCAACTTCATACATTTCCTGCCAAAAAAAAAATAAATGCAAGTCACTCTAGATAGATTTGTGATGTTTTCTACTGCTATCATTGAAAAGTAAGAGGCCAAGAAAATGTTAAGATAAAAAGCGATAAAATGTGACCTGTAAATTTCAAGTAAGAACAACAAAACTTTCCTTACTCTTTAAGAAAAAAAAGATTAAAGAAAAAAAATCAAAAGGTAAGTTATTGATCATTTATTGAGAATTATTTTTCTTATGAACAAGCAGATTAAAGTTGCAGTTGCAAAAAGAAAAAAACACCACAACATCAAACCTCATTAAATTAATTAAATGCTGCCAATATAAGTTACTCAGTGCACACATAATTCATAATTACATTTGTAGTAATCCAGAGTCAGTAAACAAGGTTGATTAAGGAGATAACTACTAATAGCCAAACAGAAACTCAGAACAAGACAAAGAATTGCAGCATCAGCCAGCAGAAGTGCAGTGCATCAGATTCAGAGAGGTGCTGATAAGTTAGGTAGTAATTTAACACAGTCCTAGATACGGCATGTATTATATCCTCTTAAAAGTGCACTAATAGTAATGCTTTGTTGTGTTCCACTCCAGATTTCTATTAGTAGAAAATTTATTTTAAGTTTACTAAGAAAACAGACTGCCACTCTCATCTGCTAGTGCTACTTCCCAAACATCAAATGAGAAAACAAAAGATATCACAGTAAATCCTTTAGCTCAACGCTTTATCAACAACATATATTGGAAATATTCTTCTCATCCTACATTCCAAGAAAGGAAATCCTACAACTTTTTGCAGCTTGTTCATGTTGCTGAACTAAACTGAATGCACATCTTTCCTATGTTATAGTACATGTCAGAAACTACGCATGGAGAAACAAAGTTATTTAAGTACAGTAAAAAAAAAGCAGTATTAAAACCCAAACCTATGACTCTATTACAGAATGTTTGCTTATGAACACATGGTTAACAGCACATATGCATAACATACAGTAGTTTCAAATCCAACAGCAACACTAGTCTTCCCCAAACAAATCCCAGAACAACAGAGTTCTTTATCTGAATATTTCAGAATATGAACAATACCTAAGTTATGAAGCCTTTAAAAACAAATTTGAAAATCCAAGCCTTTTCTCCAGCAGCATCACAAGATTCCATTGTCCTTCAAATTACTGGTATCAGTAAACAGCAGGTAAACAACACATATGCAACTATTTATACACAAAACTCCAAGGAAATAAAATCTATTACAAATCTTTATTACTTCAACAAGATGCTATGTCTTGTTATCTGAACTCTGTTCACCTTCAGCACGTGTGACAGGAAGGATTTCAAGCTTGAGAAGAACGTATATTTTATTTGCAGGATAGCTCTCACTTCCTAAGTCAAACTTCAGAACTTCACACGAATTGAACAGCATCCAGATAGTCTCTAGATAATGACTTGCAGATGTCAATGCTGTATCCAGTCCCTCTATACAGTTTAAACACATACATGCAAACTGGTATGATACTGACAACTTGAAGAATTAAAAAAAACCCTTGAACGCATTTCTCAAATGCAATTTCTGCAGCAGATGAAAAACAGAATGTTTTAATTATCATATTGAGAACCAGAAGAATAGATTATTTTGCCAAATGGTATACTTAAAGATATACCAAAAACAAGAACCTGAAAAGACAACTATATTTACCCATTATGCTCTAATGTGTGCCTCGTGAATGTAAACGAGCATTCTACTTTCAACCCACAAACTATTTCCTTCCTAAGCTCAACCAAGCTATTGAGCAAGAATCCCAAAGGCAAGAGCACGTGCAGAACCAAACGTTAGTTTGAAGACGAAAACAATCTGCAAAATCTGCACTGACCATAAAGTCTTCTTATATGCAGCAGTACCTTCAAATGACTACCACAGTGTGATTTGGAAAATAAAGACTGGATTAATTTCATCACCAAACAAAAATAATTCTTCGAAAGCCCTGGGTAGAAGCCTTTGTTGGTTCTATTTTCCCTTAGACTAATTAACTCGGCATTGAACAAATCAACTGTGTAATGAGGAAATGCTTACACTAAGCTTAGGAAGAGCAGATACTCTGCCCTGAGATATACTTTCAACTCAGGCTTTATTTATGTGTTTTTAAGCTAGATATATTTATATTATTCAAAATAGGAGTAAGAAGTTGTGAAGTTAGCTCTGTCCTATTAAGTTCTCTATGTCATTCTCGATGCTCCCTGGACAACCTAAGTGTTGCCAATTTAAGATTAGTTTTAGCAACGCTGTTTTCACAGCACAATACTTCTAGAGATGTCCTACTGAAAAGAGATGTTTTAAGTTACATTTTTGTAGGAAAAAAAACCAAAACAACACAACATTACAACAGAGACTATTTGGTATGCTACAGATGACCAAAGACAATAAGTATTGATAATTTTTACCCACCAGCCTGACCTGTGTTGGTTTACCCAAGTTCACCCAAGCCAAAGAGGTGAGTGCCAGAAGTTGGACTCCCAGAAAAGTGAAAGACTAAACAACAGTATTTCCCCCAGAAACAAATTAATTATTTTTTGAAACCACATAATACAAGGGCTTAACTATCAAGATAACACATAACAGAGATAGATAGGCCTAGAAACTTCTTTATAAAAATACTACAATACCATCTAACTATTTAACCAAGTTCATTTTGAGTATGACGTGAGCTGCACCTCTTTGTTCTATGTACAAGACAAATATTAAAACAAAAAATTCCATTATGAATGCAATCATAAGTATGATTCTGAGATAATTAATGTTTCCACAGGGCCTATTTTCCCCGACTTTTCCACACACTGTTTTTAAGGGGGAAACATCCTCAAGCTACATTAAGAGAACAATCAACTTCACAATCAGTGTATCTGCACACAGAAACAGTTCCTTCCTAAATTAATAACATTTTGAAACTGAATTATGTCAGGCATATAAACTAATGTCTAAAAACTCAAACTATGTCAGGCATATAAACATAGACTTAAAAGTCACCTTTTTTTTTTTTTTTTTTTTTTTAATTAACACTTCTCAGCAAAATTGCCAGCTCCAGCACAAGAAAGTGAAGCCTGCCTAACAACTGGCATGCTTTGTCATTGATTTTCCACAGATCAACTCAGAAGTAATTTAGAGACACCCAGGGATTCGCAGTGAATAAAAAAATCAAAACTAATTGCCTTGCACAGCTATGTCCATTTCACTCAGATACACAGGTACACCTACAATACTGACAGTTTCACCATACTGCTGGAATGTGGACCTCAAAAATGCACCACTACTCAGACAAGACTAGACAAACCCAAACTGGCCATTTATGTAGAATAATAAATAAAGGCATCTTCACTTTTGTATGTGTCAAGAAACTCACAAGCCCACTAGAAAGATTTCTTAAAGTTTGTCTGGATGTTTTAACAGAATTTTTACTTTATTATTTCCTCCTATGAATTAGGTTAAGCGAATACATTTGTAAAGTTAATTTCTCATTAATTTCAAGAATTTGTCTTTGCATCTTGCCATCCTAATTTTGCTCAACTTAATGGAAAAAAATAAATCTTGGGAAGGTCCAGCTGTCTTAAGTGCTCTTTGGACTTACCTCTATAGAACAAAAGTTCTCAGGAAATGCAGGGTTCTTTCCATTCTCTACAACCCTGTGATAAAAGGAGACAAGTCATCAAAGTCCTCTATTGCCATCAGTCTGGAATTCTGTAAGAAGGACTCCTTAGAGGTTTAAGTCATCAGCAACAGAAAAAAAACCAGAAAAAACGTGGACAAGAGTAACAAAAATCAACCTCGGGTCACCAAAAAGAATCCCTCAAAGTGTAATTGCACATTCACACAATACAGCAGAGGATAAGTGCTTCCAGAAAAGGTAACCAAAGGTAACCAATATCTTGATAGCCAATATCTCTCTTCATACACCTCATCTGAAAACAACAGTAATGCTACTAGACTAATCACTTCTAAATTTTATAACTTGTAATTGCAACAGATGATTTGTGAGGGAGACTTGAGATCTCATGGTGATTTCTCTTTTTTCATTAAGCAGCTGATATTCCATCTCCTTTTAAAACCTGTCAATTTCAGCAAGGTTCCTTTGGACATCTGTCCATACAGTTCATGGCTAATTACACATTCATAAGGTATTTTTTCCATCAGCACAGTACAGAACCAAGCTATTCATAGCTTAGTGACTTTTTCTTAGTCCTTTTTTCACTAGCTCTTGGCAGTGATCCTAAAAGCAGGCTGCAAGAAGTCAAGTGACCATTTAGCACTGAAAAGGATACGAGAAGCTGATGTAACACACACAGCCAATGAAACAAAGTGGGGTACAAGGCAAGCAGTAACTTGTACTAGCTTAATTCCAAGTTACTCATACCTTCTTTTTTTTTTCCTCCTTACTGGTGATTTATCAAACAGCTTGGTCACAAAGGCCAACCAAAACACATCTAATCATAAAAGCTCTTCTATTTTAACCATACCCAGCTCAATTATATTAAAAGATGGTCAAACTGATCAATAATCTAAGTTACAATAAGTCTGGACCTCTGTGGAGGAGCTAGAAGTATTTATGGCTATTAGACCCTTTAGCCAAAACGAAGGAATAAGAACAATGAAGTCACACAGATGTTACAATCTTTACAACACCTTCCAGAACAAAATTTTAAAGCAATTCTTTTCCAGTGGATGTCACAATAGCTTACTAGTCAAGACAAGAGAATATTTATTTAAATAGAGCTACATAGCTTTCAAGCATGCTTGTGTTTCTTCAGTAAGAGTTACAAAGCATTTGGAACTGAACCAAGAATGATGTAGGTGCTATGTGCTAAACATAATATACATACATAAACTGTGGCTGTAGCACCCTAAAACTGGGTGCTACAGCCACAGTTTTGGGTAACAAAATGAAACAACCACACAGTTTCTCACTCTCATCTGTAAGATAAACTGACTGGAATTGATAGTTCGATGATGAGAGCAACAGTGTCGGATCAGATGTGAAACGCATCTCCTAACAGAAACTCCAAGTTTCCAATAACCTTTGTCTTGGACAAATAATGCGGAAATTTCAGTTAAATTACTTAAGAAGAACTAAATTAAATAATGTTCTAAAAGCTAAGCTACAAAGTTTTTAGCACTGGTGCTAAAAGATCGAAAGATTAGAAAACATTCATAGAGCACGGTTTATTACACAATGCACTGTGCAGAGAACAGCTTGTCATCTCCTGCGCTTCTGAGTTTGTAACCTTTGAAAGCACTCCGTGCATCTCATTGTCCCCATACTACAGAGCTCAAGGCCCAAACTGCTGAACTGGAAGTGGGAAGCTAGACTAGCTGTAAAAAAGACATGCTGTCCAGCAATTTTTTTAGCCAAAGAGAAACCCAGATCATAGAATAGCCCAAAATGAACCTCAAAGATCACCTTGTTCCAACCCCCCTGCTATATGCAGGGTCGCCAGCCACTAGACCAGGCTGCCCAGAGTTACATCCAGCCTGACCCTGAATGCCTCCAGGCATGGGGCATCCACAACCTCCTTGGGCAACCTGTTCAGTGCATATCAGCTCCCTCTGAGTGAATAACTTCCTCCTAATAATCAACCTGAATCTCCCTTCTCTTAGTTTAAAACCATTCCCACTCGTCCTATCAGTAAGATGCTTGTATGGGAAATGGAAATACCGGCTGTAACTGTGATTCAAATGCCAAACAGGAGATGTTAAAAACACAAAATAAAGATTATCTGACAAAAAAAAATTAAAGGTTAATAAGCCAGTGTACTGCTGTATTTGACAAAAGAATGGCAGTTTAACCAGTGAAGGAACAAATTATGGTAACTGATGCAGTTTTACTAAAGCTTCTGTTATACTATGAATTCCACATAGTGAGATAACCATGGAAAAAAAAAAAGCAACACAAGAACTTAGACATCTCTATAAGCATCAAATTAATGAAAGGAAAAAAATAATTTATCTTGGTATGATAATCACGGAAAACAGTGGAAAAAGAAGCAGGTGATGATAAACTTGATCTAAGTAAAGTGCAAGAGTGGGAGATAGATATTGTTTGAGAGATATAAAAGATCTAAAATAAGCTACGTAGAAGTTAAAAAACATTGAACATTATTAAACAAAGAAAATAAAGAAAAAATAGCTGCTATAATGTATCTCTATAGCACATGGGAAAAAAGATATGAAACTGTAAACATTTCACAAAGACATTTTAGGTTCCTTGCTTATGAAAAAACTGCACTTGTAAGTGGAATTAATTTGGTTTGTTCAAACCATAAAAGTAGCCAAGCTATTTAACTGACAATAACTTGCACATGTAGGACAAAAAAAGAAAAATGCAAACAAAAATCTTCCATGGATATTACTGAAAACTGGAACAGTTTTGCTGGTTTTTTTTTTGTTGTTTTTTTTTTTAATATCCCCATGCTTCTGAATTGATGAAATGGAAGAAAAAAAACATGAAGTATCAAAACGTACATAGGTATCTTAAAAGACTCTATTTTTCAGCAATAATTTCAGTTATAACTATTTTGTTGTACCTATGTTCCTAAAGTAATCCACAGAGCATGACTAATCACACAACTCAAAAGATTTAACTACCTGTAAGACAGGATAAGAACTGTGCCTCCTCTGTTAGCTAGAAGACAACTTTTGTTTCAGTGAAATATTAACTAAGGATATCAGAAACTTATAACAAAAATGCAGTTAGCAACAGCAAAATCTAAAAATCTGGTCAGTTTGAGTCGTCCATTTAACAAAGGAAAGATATAAAGTAAGATTTTAGGCAATAAGTGATGTGAACAAAAAAAAAATTATGAAAAATACTTTGTTAAAGGAGAATGTGGAACTACTTGGTTTTGCAAATAAAAATTGCGAAAGACTATTTACCAGTATATACAAAGTACAGATCAGAATGTAAATCAGAAATACCTGCATACAATCTCTACAGTAAAAATAAAGCTCAAAATAAGGATGAAAAACCCTCTGATGCAGTTTTACAGCAAAGTACAACTCACAGATGCTGAAAAAAATTATTTCAATAGTTTTTAAATAGATTTAAAATGAGCGAGAACCAAAACAAAAACAAAAGCCATCACTCAAAAACACATAACCTTCCATACAAGAAAATAAGTTTGCCTATTACTAAATTAGAAGTAGGCTGCAAGCTACAGGAGGTTCTGCAAAGTAAGTTGAAAACCAACTTCTACGTTTTTTCTACTACATTTACTAATCAAGTCTGATTTTAAAATATTACTGCTTGTCTTATGAACAGAATATATTCCAACTAAAAATTAAATTGACAGCTATAAAATATTCTCCACTACTTTTAAATAGCTGCACATCAATGTCTCATTCTTCACAAAATAAGATTTTGTATTACAAGGAACATTTTAGACTGGAACGTCTATTTTCCTTATATAAAATACCAGTGTAATTAATAGCTACTATAAGTAAATTACCATTAGTTAGTGTTTGTGCCTGTTGTAATTATTCAGGGAATCTATTTACTACTGCAATTCTGCTTTTTGGCTAACACAGAAAATCTCTCTCTCACTCTCTACAACAAGGCAAACCTTGGATCTACTGCAGATTTCTTATTTTAAGTCTAGCATCCAAAACCACACTAAGTATACCGTACACATCATTCTCACAACTATGATGGTTCAGAGCCTCCTTTCTCTCCCTGTATCTTAATCAATTGTGAAAAGAATTCCCATGTTTCCTCTTCCTCCCAAAACATGCACTTACAAAGAACTTTAAAGAAGATTGATTTCCTCATCACATTCGTAGCCTTCCCTCAGTTTCTTCTGAATTAGTGCTCAATATGTTTCAAGCAGGCAACAAGACAGATCAGTGGAGTATAACACTGCAATACTCCTTTATGGCATTTTCACACTCTGGTACATCTTAAATTAGAAGAGCCTATTTTCTCATCTTCTATCAGGCAGGATGGCTTTCTTATTCCCCTGAACTCCCAGAAAAGTACCCACTGCACTTCTGCACTTCCACAGCCAAATACAAAGCCTATGATTTTGAAATATTTAAAATACTAGATAAAATTAACTGACAGTATAAAGGCACAACAGATTCAAGAATGCAACTATCAATTCAGTCTTTATTATTTTCTTTTCTTCAAAAGAATAGGACAGAAGACAGTTTTTCAGAAAATTAATGTGCATACTAGAATAACTCAATTCTACTACAACAGAACTAAAGACCTTCCAAATATTATCATTATCTCCCTCATCAAAAAAATTAATAGATGCCACCAAGCACGGAAAGATTTCCTTACTTTGTGGAAATCAGCTCACGATCAATTGCCAGGTAAACTTTATTGTCTTAAGCTAAATGCTATAGCTTCAGTTAGCCAATGAAATCTATACTTCACATGTAGGCTTGGAGATTATTTCTGAAATATGTGCTTCCCTTACGGAAGGCATGCCACTAGAACAAGTTAAGATATGAAGAACTACTTCAACATAGAAATACTGCAATAAACTTGCTTATTCTGCATATTAATACACCCTTCATAAATGAAGGAGAGAAAGAAGCACTAACAACTCTTTTCAACTTTAAGTAGAAGTGCACTTATGAAGAAAAAACAAACTAAAAATCAATTCCTGGAATACAAAAAGCTTAATCCAGAATAATTAAATCAATTTATTTACCAGTGTACACTTACTTCAGTGGGCCAAAATTGAAATTAAAAATTTTTTAGATGACAGAACTGCCACTTTAATTTTTCCCCTTCAGAGATGGAGTAAAAGAAGTAGAGAAAATATCAGCAGTGAGAAATGAGAGATGGTAACATCACTTTTCACTTCCATTACACCAAGTAAAACACATACATGAAGAATGTAACACATTTTTCTATCAAGTCCATCAATATGTTAAACATTTAACAAATACTTGTCTTAAGAAGACTTTATAAAAGTAACCAACATCTCACAAAAAAAAACATTTTTAGAGGTGTTTTAGAACATTTTCTGTCTCAGCTGCTGGAAAAAACACAACACAATTCTCACACTCCTCAAGTAAGTAGTGCAGATGAAAACCCTCCTACTCCTAGATGAATTCACATCACTACTCTTCTCAGTATGAGAGTCATATGATTCATAGAATCCTAATTACTCAAGGTCCTATTTACTAAGTCAGCAAGAACTGTCAACAGGTAATGGAGAGGAAAGCATTTATGGGACTCAATCCTTGCCTTAAATCAGACAAAAAGTCAGTGTTAGATTACTTAGGTTGACTTTCCCCTTCCTCCATTCCTGGCAGGCTAAGGGAAAAAAAAAAAGCAAAGAAAAAACCACAAAACTTTTGTACTATGTGTATGATTTGACACTTTCCTCTGAATTCAGCTGTATGAAATCAGAAAAAAAAAAAAAAAAAGAAGTCACTTCAAGCGTTAGATATTCTTCTGGACTACATTGAAGTTGCTACTGAAACTCAGAAACTATTACCGAGCCAACATGCTAAAGCCATATACAACTATTCAGTCTGTGCTAACATAACCATTCCCCCAGTCCCAGCAGCTGGAAGTTTAAATAATTCTTAGAGTTAGAAGAAACAGTTAAATTTGGAATGCCATATTTGAAAAGTGAGGATACTATCAGCAAAAATCAATCAATTCAGCTACCGAATATGTTGTGCCACATTCTTGAACATGCAGCTGTTCATAGTGCATACACAGTATCTTACTGCTGTTGTAGCAGGGCACCAGTCCCCCCTTATCAGAGTAATACAGCAATATTCAACCTGGAATTCTGGGTTTACTTTCTATGCAACTAGAAGTGACTACTCAGTAAGAAAAGATCTGAACACATTTTGGGAAAAGGAAGTTCAGTTTAATGAATTCCTCACTAGTTGTTTAGATGCATAAAATGAAACAGCAGATTAGAAAAGCAGTTTGAAAATTTATACCACAAATTTTCTACCTGGGTTAACAGCATTTCCAAACTAACTTCTCTTCTTTCAGGTTGAAGCAGACTAAAGACACTGAAAATAAGGCAAAGCTTTAGGGCAGGAGCCCAAAAAACAGATTGCTTTTATTTTGCAAATGTTGAAAACACATGCATCCATTAAGCTGTATTGCATTTGCTTTTGAAAGAAGCTTTGAAGATGCTGAAGAAGCAAGCACGTTTTAGTACCTACCTTGAAGACAAAAGCTTTGAAGAATACACCATCACCACCATGCTATTTTCACTGCCTTTTGAACAAACTATTTCAAAGTTTGTATCAAGCTACCAATCTGATATACAAAAAGGTCATTGTTCTTTGTTGTTCAAGTACACTAAGAATTTACTTACCACAGCAAGCTGTGTTCGTGATGCCACTGTATGAAAAACTGCAGGCATCATGAGAGATTCTTCTACTTTCAATTCCATCTCATTCTCTGCTGAAAATGTGGTTTTGGGGATGGCTGGTGGACGCTCACACAAAATCATTTCTTTGTTGAATAAGAAAATTGGGTTGGTGTCCTACACTCAGAAAGAAAATGAAACCAAGTATTAAGCAAAGGCAATGCACAGTTCAATCATCAATTATTCCATCATACGAGTAACAGGTTTTCAGAACATGCTATATTGTGCTGTACACATTAAAAAAAAGTTTCTCAAAATAAACGAATGCAGTGAACTGAAGAAAAAATACTTGAAAATCCTTTAGTAGAATACTTTTTTTCCTTCTTCTTTAAAGAACAGTTTAGATTAGGAATGCAGTGTGCACTTACTGTTCCAGCACTGTAACTACACACTCTTCTGTCTGGAGCCATACACTCTCCTCCATTGACAACCAATACCTGGTGCTGAATGGCAATCTTATATTTTGCTTGTATTGCATGTTTCAGATCAGCCACACTAGAAAAAACAGGGGCAAGAAGATAACATCAACATGTGTCTCTTAATTTCACAGATTCCTGTAATATGGAGAAGGCAACTTCTTTGTTTCAAGGCAGACCTTTTTAAAAAAAAAACTGTTACATTTTTATTCTGCACAATGAAATATCTTTACATTTTATAAGGGCTGTAATGTGTTGCATTCTAGATGTCCATCTAATAAGCTATCAGCTAAAACAATAGAGCCCATACAGTACTGGTATATCATCAGCAACGTTCTTCCAATAAGACCTGACTGCATGCTGAAATTCTGAATTAAATCAAACATTTAGAATAACACCTGTATCATATTATGTTCTCTTAATGTCTACCTTACGAACGCACAGCTGACTTTCTCAAACTCTAAAAAATTACAACAAGAGTACTTAATACTTTGTTATGCATTGTGTAAGCAAAATTTCATCTGATCAACTCTGATTTACTGTGCATGAAGCACGGTATAATGTTCAAATGACAAGGAGTTCAACAGTCTGTTTATATACACTACAAACACACAAACATTAAAGATACTTTTACTGTTCAAACAGTAGATCAATAAACCATCATCCCTGGTTTCTCTCACTTCCCTAGCAGCTTTAATTTCTGGTAATGACATCTTCATGACACTGCTACTTTAGGCAATTGTAGATTTTGTGTTTATACAGGTAAACAGCAAAATAAAGAAATTACTAATATGATACAGTAGCTGACCAAAACTATAACACTGTGTAAAGATATTGAAAAGCTTAAGAATATCAAGTAAACTACCAACACAAGCATCAGAGATTTTGTTATAACTATCAGGTAGCATACAAACATTACTGGCTATGCTGTATTTGAAAAATTAAGATCAGTTATCCAAAATTACTATGATTTAATATGACAAAGTTAATTCACTAGAAACACCACATGAGCACAAGCTAAAACAAACACTCATATACCATTCCCATGCTCTTTAGGAAAATTGCTTAACATATCCACATACAGAGACAATCAAACAATCCAAGAAAAAGGTAGCCTTGCTAAAAAAAAGCAGTTCTCTATAAGCAAAGAGATCGAGAAGTTAAGCTGATCAACTGAACATTCTTTATTTTGTCTTGTCCATCCACTTTTCTTCAAAGAACTATTAGATTGAGTGAAAAGTCGGCTCATGTCAGGTCATTAGATGATACCCTGTCTGGCAGTTCAGATGCTGTACCTCACCGTAATTTACAACAGAACGTCTCAGTGTACCAGAGAACACACAGAGGTACTGACATATCTGTAAATCATAGAATCAATTGGAAAAAAAACACACATCTCTTCCATATGTCCAAGGATGGCAAATCTACCACCACCCTCTGGACAGTCCATTCCAAAGTCTATCTACCCTCTCCTGGTCTCCAATTTAAACTTCTCCTGGTACTACTTGAGGTAATTTCCTTGTGTCCTATCACTTGCAACATGAGAAAATGGACTGATACCTTCTCCACTGCAGTCTCCTTAAGAGTAGTTGAAGAGAGCAATGATGTCTCCCCTCAGTTTCTTTTCCTGCAGGCTAAGCAACCCCAGTTCCCTCAGACAGTCATCGCATGTCTTATATTCTTGTCCCTTCACAAGCTTCATGACCCAGTAGATCCAAAATGGCTAAGGTGAAATATTTTATCTCATCCTCTGTAATATCCTCAGCAGGCTATCATAACAAAATAAATAAATAAATAACTCTATGTACACTGTTAGGGTCCCTCTACTCCAGTGCTTTAAAATCCAAGTTCAATTGATGAGTCATGAAAATCACAAACAGAAATTCAGGAGTAAGGAAACAGTGGACCTTAGCACTTCCATGGAAGCCTTTTAAGCAGCATTATCTAGCCCATGTCTCAGCATATACATCCATTACCTGCTAGTCATTCACCATTGATAGAATAGGAAAACAGCATGGAAGGTTGGCACCAAGCATATGAACTATGATAATGTTATACAAGATTTACCGTACTAGACCAGTATTCTAAAACAGGGGAACATGTTTCAATAAACCTAGTACATTTAGGTCTTTATAAAAGATTATTAAGATTACAAGATGTTTTTATTGTGCAGTGGAAAAAAAAACAGTAATTGTCAAGCTGTTGGGACTTCACTGGGAATCTAAACTACTGCTCCTGTTTCAAGCAGTTGGCAGTTCGGAAGTTCATGTTTTACATACAGAATGTTGCAAAACACATTAGAGTCTTCTATGACAGAACCACGTTTTTCCACCTTGGACGTAAGACAGAAACCTACATGCTTGTTTTTCAGCATTCAGTCTACACTGTCTAATACAGAACACACATTTTATTCAGAACATGTAAAATACTGTGAGTAGAAAAGCAATGTGTAATTTTATGATGGCAATAAGTAAAACAGAAAAATGCTACTCAACAAAAGATCACAGAAGACCAATGTAATTCTGACAGATTTTCCAAAAAAAGTAATCACTTTACTTTCTTACTTTTGTACAGCAAGCTCTGTGTCGAAGGTAAGGGTAGTTCCAGTGTTGACCAGAAATACATATAGCTTCATGATGATTTCTTTAGGTGTCTGAAATGTATCACTTCCACTGCTAAAATCATTTAGAAACTGTAAAAAAAAAAAATTTTTTTAAAGCGTCAGTTTCACATAGGAGTTACAAGAAATATGCACTATACAGGCTTTAGCTATATAGATGGTGAACACGCTGCCTTTCATATTCCAGTTCTTAGTTACTGAACACACAGATGCTTCTCCTACAAGAACCAACGGCACAGGAAGCCTTTTGATTTGTGAATGGCTAGAGGAACACATGGAAAATTACACAGGGGATGGACAAGGAGGGGAGGGGAAGACAACTTTCAGTTGAAGAGGGGCAACATCCCAGATTATTACCTGGCTTTTTTTAGTTAAAAAATACATTTTTAAATCCCCCGATAAAGTTATTTCTAGTTCCCTTTCCTGCTCTTTACAAATAGCAAAATGGTCTATGCTCCTCATTCCCCAATGTACAGCAACTAAGCCTTGCTACTGGTTATTACCCCAGGCATTGTTTTTCCACTCATATAAAAGGAAACATCAAACTCCCAGAAAAAGTTTTTAAAAACGATTAGTTAACTACAAGCAGATGCAATCAAAAAATCCACAGATTTTTAGGTTTCCAGCACTAGCTAACTCTATAGCCTTAGTTACTACTAGCCACTATACAGTGATCAAAAAAGACACTGCATCTCAGAATATTTTCATTTGTGCCCCACAAATTTCTAGATGAATGGCTATAAGCACTTTTTTTTTTCCAGTGTACACATCAGAAGAAAACATTTAATTGCTCTGTAAGACGTTCTTAGGTATGCTATTTTGTCTCTGAAAGGCTTCATACTTCTACGCCTTTTTCTCTTCTGCTCCACAGAAACTCTTAAATTTGTGAATAATTTCTTATGCACTAATGGAGTGGCTGCAAATGTACAGTATCACTGCAATCACTAATGCACTGCAATTTTTTTTTTTTTTTTAAATGTAAAAGAGTTATAAAACGCTAAGGTAGAAGTTTTAGCCTCAGCTATATTTCTGTACCATTATAGAAATTACTTTTTGCATTCAATTACTTCACAGGAAGTACAAGATGCCCCTTTCCCTGAAATAAGAAAAGAACATGTACAAGACCTACACAGCTAATTGTATTATTCTACAATGAGCTTGAATTCGCATTTATCTTTGTCTACAGAATAAAAAGTCTCATAAACCATAAAGGAAAATAAAACCACTATAGAAGAGTGCAGGGCTAGGAAGGTAGTTCTACCAGATAAACAATTCCAGAAAGCCCTTAGTTTTCTTCCATGAATACTCACGTTTTTCAAGCATTAATTGTAGCACATAATATGCATGTCTCTGCTAGTTTATCAAGAAAGAACATCATATTGGAATGAAAACCATGTGAAATTAAAAAAAAAAATCACCTCCGTAGAGAATACACTCCACAAAGAAACTTACTAAACAGACAAAAACTCCCAAACCTCAAGAACAAACCAGCAGTAATTCATTATTAATTTTTCTGCCATAAGCTATATAATAAATGAGACTTAAAAGTACAGAGAAACTTATTCTCACAACAGGCACTATTTGTGTCTATGTTCCATTTGAAATTAGAAACAGACACGGTAAATATAATGTTAAAACAAGCAGCAGGGAACACCTCTTTCCCACTTAGCCAAAGAATTGCTATATACATATATATATATATACATATATATATATACACACATATACACACACACACATATATATACACACATATATATAATTATATTTAGTTTCCATATAAAAATTACTTTGCAAAATCCAGTGGTATTTAATAGATAATCTGTCCAGAAACCTCATTCTGTTCATGTACAGAAAGAGAAATTTTAATCAGTCCATCTCATTCTTAACACCACAGCTAACCACTTAAAGAAGTTCAAATATTTTATGGCAGCATCTGTCATGTGTGCATCAGCAGTCCCAGACTTTCCAACTTTAAGTAAAGCAAGAGTTACCTTCAGGTGCTACACGAAGCTATCACCTTCTTCAAATACAAGAGAATAAATGCACATTTGCTCTACTTGATTTTGGCAACAGAGTAGCATGGCTGTTCAAAACCAGCGAAGATCTGTAAAGAAAATATACAGAATGTAACCACAGGTATCATTAAAATATCAGGATTTTATGGCTACCACAGCAACTAACACTGAAATATATGTATGACAATGCAATAAAAAAAGTGTTTGTTTTTTTTTTTTTAATTTATTAACAGTGCCTTCAAGTCCACTCAAAACTGCTACACACTTGAGTCTTTTCCTACATAAATTGCATTTAAAATAGCTGTAACATTTTTCAGTGCATACAAGAGAGTTCACTAAAAAGAGCTGCCTGAGTTTTCATTAGCTGAAATTACTTTTTCAGAACCAGTGCAGAATTCTTATGTGATGCTAACAGTAAAACAGAAAGTCACAACACAATTGATCTAAGGGAAATCAGAGTAAAATGGCACGTATGCTATGCTGGGCAATCAACAGTTCTATCATACAGATGTATCCAACAAGCACCTTCAGGAATAAACACTCCTTTCCTTTAGGTAACCTTGTTAAGCCAGTCACCTACTTGCAAAACATTCTTTTTTTTTCCCTTCTTCTTCTTTTTGTTGTTGTTCTTATAAACTGAAGACATTACCAGACACAGTTGCTTGTCAGTGACATCCTTGCCAGAGGCTTCCTCTCCCAGAACTGCTGTTACAACTACAACCAAAGTGAGCGAGATCAGCAGTCTTTCACAACTAAGTTAGCTCGTTTTAACTGTTATCAGTCAGATAACAGTGCTAAGGGAGAAGGAGCCCTTGGCAGGGAAAGCAGAGGCAGGCAATTGGGCTCAGTAACCCACTGAGTGCAACTGCCGCAACAGCAGTCAGCAAACTGCACGCTCAAATTCTGAATTGCAACAAATACTATTTCTACCCCGTTAATGCCCTTGCAAGCTTTCTGAGAAGATGATCGGGCGCTATAAAGGGTGATAATCCATCACTAAAAATAGGATTGCTGAAGCCCAAAAAAACACTAGAACATGTAACTCATTTTACACAACCCGTGACTAAGGGTAAATCAAAAACAAACTCTCTTCATCCCAAATTTGCAAACATTATGAACAAGGAGAAAAATACACAACTGTATTTTACATACATGGAACAGATGGCACTTTGTCAGCAGCTAGTTATCTGAGCTTTTAAGTTATCTTCCTCCCTCTTGAGCCTCCTTCTTTCCACCTATTCAAAAGGCACATACATCACCTACTCAGAAGCAAAGGTGCAATAAAAGGGAAAAAGCAACGTGTTAAGAATCTCTATTGGAAAACTACTAATGGAAGTGTCCCTGTTTTGGCCATGGGCAGTAGTTGTATCTAGACAAAGTATATCTAGCAATATTTGCTTTAGATTGAAGTAATGGACATCACCAAAAATTGTAGGAAACTACTACCACAAAGGTGGCCCCCAGTACTATAACTTCTATCATTCTAATTCCTTTGAGACCACTAAAAAGTCAGAAATCAAGCACTGCTTCTACCACTCAACAAACAAGCTAGCAATCAGTCTTGGGGAATTGGGCTACACTGACTGGCAGGACAAATTTGTGCACTCAAAGAAAAACAGAACGGCTTGGGTTTGGAAAGGACATTAAAGATCATCCTGTTAAAATCCCCTGCAATGGACAGGGCTGCCCTGGGCCCCATCCAACCTGGCCTTGAGTACCCCCAGAGATAAGGCATCCACAGCTTCTCCAGGCAGCTGTGCCAGCACCTCACTGGCCTTCAAGTAAAGAATTTCCACCTATCATCTAACCTAAATCTTCCCCACACTGTCATTGTTAGGTTACTATTTATAAAAGAAAAAAATATATTAAATAGAGCTTACCCACTCTGAAGGCTGTCACAAATTTCACTAAGTACTTCCCACAGTCAGAGGAATCAGGTAAAGCAAAGTTTCAAAGAACATATGCAGTTCTCCTGCACATTACCTGTTGCCTACCGAGGGCAGGCTGTAGCCCTCCCTCCAGCAGGAACCATTCTGCTGAGGACACTACTAAGCTCAGCTGTCTGCTTTCAGAGCTCTTTAAGAAACATAATGTTGAGAGCTCTTGCTACCCTTCTTTTCTCTGGACAATGCCTGGCTGACCATGTCCAACAAAGCCCAAGATTACTTAATGGAGAAGATGCATTACATTCACTCACAGTTGTCTTAAGTCTCTTTTCTTTGAGAAGTCAGGTTAAAGTAGACCAATTCAAGCCAAATCAGCTATATATCCCACTGCTTTTTGAGTTTACTCCCAGAATTCGAGAATATAATTCAGCAATAACAAAAGTTTTTCACTTAAGCCTAGAAGGAAAGTCAACAACCATTAAGTTTCAACAGAATATATATCCACAAACACATCTGATTACTCCTTGCATTATTTCAATAGGCTACTGAGAGAATTTCACAATCTTTTCTGTAATACTGTGACACAGTATAACAAGTTTCAAGCTTTTTAGTACTTCACTGCTGAAATTACTTACATCTTTTTTAATAGAAGTCAAAAAATTACAACATTTGACAACTACAGAATCACACAGAATCACAGATTGGCCCGGGTTGGAAGGGACCTCAAGGATTATGAATCTCCAACCCCCCTGCCACATGCAGGGCCACCAACTTTCCCAGTTAATACTAGACCAGGCTGCCCAGGGCCCCATCCAGCCTGGCCTTGAACACCTCTAGAGACGGGGCATCCACCACCTCTCTGGGCAGCCTGTGCCAGCGCCTCACCACTCTCATAGTAAAGAACTTAACTACCAAAGACAAAGAAGCTAACTGTGTAATTGGAAACTGCCCTGCACCATTATATCTATAGCATACATTATCTTTCAAGTTATAGAAAGTTATATGATTAACAGCCAGGGATTATCAGCAAAATCATTAAATGTTGAAAATTTAGAAACAGAAATTGCTGTAGCAACTCCCAGAACAGACAGAACATAGTAGAAATGAAAATTTAAAACAGAATGAGGTGACAAAAGCAAAGGTAAGAACAGCATGTGGTAGAAAAACCTTCAAGAACTAATCTGAATGTGTATTTTGTTGTACTATCTCATACCAAAAACAGCCTTGAATATGTTATGCTGACAATGTAACATTTATTTCATTGCTCTACATTGTGTTTACATTGCAATGGAACTACATCTGCTTCACCTTACAAGACTGTCCTACCCAATACAAACTCTGAAACAACTGGCAACTTTTTGTGTTGATTGATACTTTCAATGTATGTTGTTCAGAAATTTTGAAAGGTAGCCTATTTAGTTAAGAACACATTCATTGTTCCTACATCTGCAAAAGGAAATGAATGTCTGTTTGCAGACCTTTCCTTTTTGTAAAAACACCACAGATGTCATAGGTTTCACAGCACTCCATAAATAATCCTATAGCTACACTAGCCATCCATTTCTGCCATTAAGTGCAGAATCCCTACTCCATTACCCAATTCTGACTGTTCCACTGCTTCACAGCACAATTCTTTCCAACTTTACAGATTCAAATTAATAAAATCTGCATCCAGGGCAGGACAAAGACAAAAATCAATGTTTATCTACACTGCTTGTGCTTAAGGGGCATTATGAACCAAATTTTAACAGTCTGAGTTACCAAAACACTTTAATTTAACTAGCTAGAATTTAAACTAAACTATGCCAAAGTCATTGTTTCTCTTTAACCCCAAGGGTTTTGCATTCCTTCTACAGAAACACATCAGCAGTAAAGGGTACCTTCCTTTTAGTGCATGGGGAAGCATTACTTCATATCTGCAAAGTGCTGTACTCATCAGTGCTTCATCTCTGAGATCAGAGAAGACCATCAAGTCCAAACTCTTTCCTTCCCACACCATCCCCATATCTCCAGGTTGAAAGAAATACAATTCTAAATACGGACAGAACTAGCTCAAGTAGTCAAGCAAGGCAGTACCCCACTATTCATTCAGAAGCTAGCAATTCCACATCATTAATTATCAGGCATTCACATAGCTGTTTAGGAACATCACCTGCACAATGCTAATAAAGGAAAGTTCTCTTACTGAGGACCCACAAAGGTTACATTGCTGGTAATAATAGATATTGCTTCCAATATTTATTTTTGCCTTTGAGCTGCTGCAATTCCTGTGATTTCATTTTCCTTTCCTCCAAGCAGGATTTCCTATTTCACTTCAACTTAGGCAACTCTGTAATAGACGAAAGAACTTGACTAGCACGTAATGTTCCTTCCAGTTAAATCTACTTTCTTCTGCAAATCTGTATTCTGTCTCTACTTCCCTTACTTTTTCAGGTGCCCTTCTAAAAATGATCTCTTTGTCTAACATCCACACCTCACTTCACAAGTAAAGGATTTTACAGCACTCTTCCTGTTATCCAAAGAAAAGGAACATAAAGATTAAGGCTGAACTTAAGGAAATAACTTTCTTCATGTAAAGCAATTTTAAAAGCAGACTTCAAGGAGCTTTATTCAATACTGCTACTAATGCTTCTAATCAGAAGCATCTTCATTTTGCAAAAGGCCACTATGATCACCTAGAACAGACAAGACATCCTCACAATGATAGCACACATTCTCTACCGCTGCTCTTAGTAGCACAAACAGCTTAGTTTCTATAAATTAATAAATTAATTAAACAAACAAACAAAAAACAATGAAAATGCACATCCTTATCTGGACAACTGACCGGTCAAAGAAAACACTCCTTAAAACGCACTTAAATTAATGTATCATAGAATGGTTTGGTTGGAAGGGACCTTGAAAACCACTCAGTTTCAACTCCCCTATTACAAGCAAGGTTTCTACCCACTAAATCAGGGCCCGGGCCCCATCCAACCTAGCCCTGAACATTTTTGGGTATACGGCATCCACGGCTTCCTGACAGCCTATGCCAATGCTTCACCACCCTCATAGAGAAGAATTTACTTCTAAGATCTAAACCAAATCTACTCTATTTCCATTTGAAGCCATTATCCCTTGTCCCATCACTACATTCCCTCACATAAAACCCATTCTTCAGGTTTCTTCTAGGCCCCTTTCGGGTCCTGAAAGGCCACACTGAGGTCTTTCTGGAGCCTAGTCCTTCTCCAGGCTGAAGAAGCCCAGCTACCTCAGCCTCTCTTCAAGGATGTGCTATAGACCTCTGATCATTCTTGTTGGTTCCGGCCCAGAGGAGACAACAGCTTCATGTCCCTCCTGTGCTAGGGTACCCAGAGTTGAGCACAGTACTTAACGGTGGAGCCTTACAAGAGCTGAGTAGAGACGACAACCGCCTCCCTCAATCTGCTAGTTACATTATTTTGGTATAGCCCAGGATAAGATTGGTTGAGCTACGTGGTGAACACCCAGCAGAGCCTGTTCTGAACAGGATTCAGGAAAAAAAATTCATTGTTCATCCCTTCAAAAACTTTTAAGCAAGCCATATTTAATGGACAAAATGCACTTTACTGCAAGAGGCAATCCTATCTCCCATCACCACCTTACAAGCATAAAAAACCTTGCTCAGTACCATCTTCACATAAGGCTGCCAAACCCCAGTATCTACAAGGTACCACCTGTAGCTTTATTTATACAGTGCTGAGTTGTGCACAGGCACAGAAGCAGTTAAATAAAGCATCTCGAGCAGTCACTGCATTGTTAGCAATTCTCAAATTCACCAACTGGTCAGTCAAGCAAGTCTCTTATGCTCTTAAAACAGGAAAGACGCTGCAATTCTGCACAGCAATCAGGAAATGTGCCAAAGTCCCTACTTCCCAATTCACTACGGAGGAATTTCAAAACTCAAAACTATGACACAGTTCTCCTTCGTTTTGGTTTTTGAGAGTTGGGGTTTCTTTTGTTTTTGGTTTGTTTTTTTTGTTTTGTATTAGGCATTTTGCAAACTATCAACTTCATCCTTAACTTTTCAGGAAATATAATTTATACCACATGAATGCAGGACCAACTCTGAATTACATGGATGCTACCTCTGTTCTCACTATTCAGCAGTATAGGTGGAGTGATACCTTCACAGATCCTCAGCATCAATGGTGCAAGAGCAAGAGATTAAAAGCAACATTTGGTCAGACTAAAAAACACTGTATTAAGGAACAGCTTTAAAACTGATGTAGTCCAAAACAGTGTAGATTCTTGCAAATTCAGACAGAACTTATGAATTCTAGGAAATAAATAGTTTCAAACAAGTTTATCAGGCAACAAGCATATTATTAGACATTATGTCATGACTCCATACATATATAATTATAAAACTTCAGTTCTGAGGGTTAGCATCTATTTATATTATTCTGTTCGCAGTATTTGAGGAACTGCCAAAATACAATCTACACATGAATCAGACAATTTTTCCCCTCCAACAATTAAAAAAAAAAGTGTGTGTGTGTGTGTGTGTGGGGGGGGGGGGGGGGGGGGGGGGGGGGTACAGTTGGGAGTTTACTAGCTTTTGCAAAACCCAAACCTCACTGTCAGAAAGTGAAGTTTCTGCATCTTGGTTAACAAGTACAAGTCAGAAAACAAGCCAAGGTTTTCTGACATTCTTATTGCTAGGAAACAGCTTACAGTTTGTAGAAGCACTCTTTTTTTGC
The DNA here is from genome assembly GCA_035772895.1 of Perdix hodgsoniae. NCBI lineage: Eukaryota > Metazoa > Chordata > Aves > Galliformes > Phasianidae > Perdix > Perdix hodgsoniae. The sequence goes on along the minus strand of JAPSGF010000019.1, from coordinate 4,888,920 downwards.
AGTAGTTTGTTAACTGGTGGAAAGTCTTTCCACAGCTGTTTGCAATTGTGTCTTGGACAAAAATTAACTGAAGGTTGAGTCAGTTTTTTTCCTTTTTTTAAATGTATAATTTTGCCATTCCAAAAGCAAATGCAGACTACCTAACTCTCTCACATTATGGTCATTAATACTTCACAAAAAATGGTGCTCTTTGGTATGTAGAGCTTCAGGTGGTTTTATTCAAGTTACTAACTCCATACGAGCAGGAAGGTTTCTCCTATAGAAATGAAATTTCAAAAAATAATTAGCATGTAAAACCTTACCATGTTTGCAAACAATTCTGCAAGAAACAGCCAACAAGCATTCCTTTCCTTCTTAGATCAAGATCAGACAAGTCAGCGCCAATGCTTCTCCTTCACTAACCCTCTCTCTGGCTAACCAATGACCACGATCGAAAACACTGATGACAGCCTAGGCACCAACCTTACAAATCCCCTTCCTCAGCCAGTTGTCCTGATCCTCTCCCTGCACCAGCTTTCAGCTGCACAACTTTCCAGTTATATGCTGTAAACTGAACTAACTTGCTGGAACAACTTTGAAGTCTCTCCAGGACTGCTGTCTGCCACCCCACCCTTCAAACTATTACTCCAGAGCTAAGGGCAGGAAAAAAGCTGATGAATACAGGAGGCAACCAAGTCAGCACTATCACTCAAGAAGAGAAGTGAACATTTTCAAAAGGCATCACTCAAATTCCTAACTACACATGCCATCATCAGGTACGAATTAAATTCTTCTAAATGGTAAATGTTTAGAATAACATTAAAAGTTTCCAGCAGTAAAGGAATCAACCACAGTCTTCGTAAAGCGTTCAAATGATTAGCAGTTTCCAAACTTATTTCAAACATTTTTCCTAATAGTTAGTGTTTCACCTATAAACCTCCTCCTATTTATCAAATTCTTTTGAAAAGTACAACTACATGAAACAGACAAGTAAAGAAACCAGTTACATGCAGAACTGACATTAATCCCATCTTCCCCACAAACGCATTCAAAAAAATCACAACTAGATTTTTGGCACATCAGCTATTTGCATTTTACAAAATTGAAAATAACCTTCAGGCCTCTACTGACAAATCTAAAAGATGACAGCAACGTATTGAGAAATGACAAAAACTGCATGATGGACATGAAGAACGTAATACCTCTAGAAAGTGTTCAGTAGCTTTCAACAGGCCTTCTTTGGTTTTCCTGGATAAAACTTCGGCAGTTTAAAGCAGCTAACAAAGCACATTAATAAATCCCTCTGTGGAATATTACCAACTTCAGAAATAGACAATCTCAGAGATTAAAAAAAAAAAACACAAAAAAACAACCCCCCCACCCACAAAGGTTTATGCACTACAATTACACCTCTACCTTATTAAACCCCAATTGTGGTGTTTGCAGTCAGAACATTCATGTGAAATTGCTTTGTTGTATTACACGTGCTTTGTTCAGCTTATTGGTATTTTGCCTTCGAGTCTTTCACATGACATAAGTGAAGGCCAATTTACACACTCCACCCCCTCTTTTGCTCTGACTGGGATGTGAGAATTTTTAAATGACATTCTCATTTTTTGTTTAAAGTAATGTTAACTGAAAGGGACTTAGTGCAAACCCAATCAGTAGGCAATACAAGTATTCATACAAAATATTTTAAATTAGAATAGACAAATAAGTCACATGGAGTTTACAAGCAGAATGCCTGCAATCTAACATAAGCATAATATATTTGAAAAGAGCTGCAAGTCCAGTTACACAATATATTCTTACATAAGAACCTCCATTTCATCTGAATTTAATAGAAATATACACTCTGGAGGATGGAACTAAAACTATCACTGAAAGCACCATTTTATCAGTATAAATTGCCTAGTCCAGACACAACTACACCAAATAAGGATCAAATACCTACACTTTTGACATATCAGCACTAATAGTAGGCATAAATGAACCCAAAACAGAGTGTGAGATAGAATATCGACATTTGTAATCCCTGAAGTATCAGAAGACGTTAAAAAGAATGGAAATTGCTGCAGCCATACCTGCAACATCCATAACAGACAAAAGAGCTCATCTGACAGAACGTAGCACAAACTCGTTCATACAAAAAACATGGCAGATAAGTTCCATCATATACAAAAGAGAACATGAGCACAACCCAAACTTGAGCAGCTAACTCAAATGCTCACAGACATCAGATCTCAAAAGCACCACTTAGAACTGACTGTTTTGCTGAGAGGTATGATTTTTGAATTTGCAATGGAAGTAAAACTTGTCTTTCAATTACTTCCCCAGTGCCACTTTCTACCTCAAAAACACACACTGCATATACAGCTGTGACTCTATAATCCTGTGGTTGCCTTCAACCTGTTCAAATTGAAAGCACAACGCTTGCCTTTCAAGCACATCACCAAGCATAATAATGAAGATTGCTGTACTGTGACTATCATACAGACACTCTGTCCAAATAAAAAAACAGGCAATTTTAATGCTGAACATACTATTTCCCAAATGCTAACAAAACTTTCTTAATATCCTGAAAATGTAAAAATACCATTGAAAAAAAACCACCCTTAGGAGGTAAGAAAATATGAGTTATTTCATAGCAAGGAAATAAAAAAAGAGCTCTGTAGTCAGAACACAGTATAACACAGCAAAACAAATCAGGAGCATCTGAAATCCAAGGCAGCTAAGTGGTCTGGCATTTTATTTTTTTGATCAACAGGTAACCAATGAAGATTGGAGAAAAATACCAATCACAGAGCAGCAAGTCATTTCATACAGAAAGCAGGCTACTCCTTTCTTCAACAGCTGATTTTCTAGATACTCCAATTACTATAGATTATATATAGCACACAGTACGCTTCACCTTGATGTGACAAAGGCAGCGGGCCTGGCTGCAAAATCAGTTCCCAGAAGAAAATGTCAGCATCTTGGATGCACAGAAAAAGCTGCACTAGCAACCGCCACTGCCTGAGTATACAGTTTGAGCTCAGAACCCTACTGGAAAATACACACCTGTAGACAGACAGAAGATAAGCACGAATTTTCCTGACAGCCAGTAGTCCTCCTGGTCAGTTAACAGCAATCAGCCCCATCTGAATCTGAGTGAAAATTTTAAATCAGTAAATCTGTTTTGATATTTCTATCAACAACTGCCAAGAATTCAGACTTAGATATTATTTATTATTAACAACTTAGATACATTAAAATACCACTGGCTTTAGAAAGCATTGCTGAAGTACATCAACTACCAGTTCTCACAGAGGGAAACACCCAATGTCTTCCAACTTTTCTTTCAACTGAACTCAAAACTAAATTAAAAGTGTATCTGAAATAGAAGTTAATTCATAGACAAGTGACTTTCACAATAGCCACAGAATCCTTCACTAGTTCATAAAATAAGTTACTGTCAGTGATTTCTCAATCATCAACCATTTTTATGACTAAGAGACCACATGATTGTCTTTCAAAATGTTTACCCAAACCTTACTCTGACAAATCAGCTACAAAATGCTCACTAACTCTAGCAGCCAGGTTAGTAATTTCCATATTAGTTACACTTTTTTTGCCTGTTTGGTATCAGTGCATTCAATCAGGTGGTATAACACAATATTACTATAAGCATGCTTCTTATAGCCAAGTGTTTCCTACTTCACTGATCACTACTGCTGAGAATATCAATAGTTTATGGTCTAGTGCAAAGTTGACAATTTTTCGAAGAATTTCACCTTTCTACCATTTCATTTTCCTCTTCAGAAATTCCTCAAGTTATATCATGTAGCTGTGAACCCAGCATCAGGAGCACAACTGCTCTTGCGCAGTACACATGTAGGAGAGGGATGACAGCTGGGACAGTGTCCAAATGGCTCTGGAGTAGCTCAGATGACAGCCGGGTATGCATGCTATGGCTCACAGCACCCACCTCAGACAACAGTTTTTCATTTTGACTTGTTTCACTTGACTGTAACATACAGGCAAATCCACTCTATGCAATAAAAAAAAATCTCTAGATCTTCACACCATTCTAAGTCAGCCTTCTACTCAAACTAGCTGCTAGATTAAAAACAAGGGTCTAAGGATCACAATGACAACCACCAGCACTACTGTTTAAGATAGTGAAGATTTCTTTCAAACGATCCCACTCTGTCACAGCCTTATCAAAAGGAGCAGGACACACGCTATTCCTCTCCTTTCATATACACTTACCCCATTTAATCACAATAACTGAAACTGCAAGTTTACACATGGTTTAGAAACTCTATTTTTCGCCTTAACTCTCCCAGAACTGTACATAATCCTAGCTGCATTCAGATCTCATGCAGGGACAAGCAACGCCTTAACCAGACACCACAAAAGACCTCAAAATAACCAATGTGCTCTTCTCCAGTAAATGCAAATCTGCCTCGTATGCTTCTAATTATAAACATGGTAACATGACATGGGGACAGAGCCAGCCCCTTGAGTAGGATCCCAGAGTCTACTAACCCAAATCTGTGTCAAGCAGAAGGCTGGGTCAACAGACTACAGCACAGCTTGGTTTTGCATACAAAGAACAAAAAAACATACAAACTGCACAATGGTAATATGCTTCCAAATTGCAGTTAAGTCTACCTTACAGTAATGCATTATCCCAAAAGTTCCTGCTTGTATTTCTGGATCTATAACTGGCACAGCTGAAGGTCCTTACTCCATATTCCTAAGTTAATTTTTTCTGCACTACTCCCAGAACAATAAAATAAAACCATTTTGAGCTTTAGATGGCCTCTGCAGAGTCTTATTTAAACTAAAATTAGTGAGTAACACGTCTCATTTCTTTCTTGTATGCTCCCCTTGGCACTACAGCTTACATGAAAATAGATAACAGTTCTTTGCTCATTTACTTTATCTTCTAAAAGCATCCAAGGTACTAGACCTCTTTAGGCTTTTGTTCTTATTTTTTTTAAAGAAGTTAACAACTTAAACATATCATCAGTGTTTCCTTTATTGAAGTACTTTTTGTACCTAGCATCCTAAAAACGCTGCCCAACAACATGAACCTCAACTAGGAGTTGCCCCCGCATTATCTTTCCAACAGAGGTGAGATATCTTCCACTGTGCAGTAAACCAACCAATTTCAGGAGCGTCTTCCCTAAAGGCTGCCGTGCCAACTACTTCACACATTTACATAGGGACAGAAACAACACGTGACCTCCTCACTCCCTCCCATAATGAGGCAAAGGTGAAACTTCCAACGTGAACCTCATTAAATGGCTCACTGATAGAACATCCTTCTTCAGTCTTTCCTCGATAAATAAATAAATTAATAAATAGAGGTAATTACAGCTTATGGAGGGGAAAAAAAACTAACATTTGGGGGTTGCTTCTTAATATTTTGGTTTCACGCACAATTTATCATTTTAATCTCTAGATAAAGATGAGACATCACGTGGATCTGTCCCTGCAGCTGTCCCACACACCCCTTTACCCTCAGCCAGCAGTCACTCGCAACTCCGGGGGCACTGAGGACGAGCAGCAGCTCAGCCCCGCAGAGCCGCCTGACAGCACGCTCCCAAGCCGTAATGAGAAAACAACGGGAGAGCTCGGCACACGCTTCCTCGGCAGCAGCGATAAGTAAACGCTGGAAACGGCGGCAGCGCACCGGCCAACACGGCGCTGCCGCACGCGGCGCCCGGCCGAAAGCACGGGCTGAGTCATTCCCCGGAGTAACTTCGCCGCGCAGCCCTCCCCTGGCAGCGGACCGCGGGCAGGGAGCGCCCCGGCCCGCCCGCAGCCTGCCGGGCGCCGCCGCCCCGCGGGTTCCCCCGCCGCCCCGGGGCCGCAACCGGCGCCGGGCCGCGCTCCACCCCCGGCCCCCAGAGCTCCGCCGCCAACCCCCGACCCACCGCCCCTCGCGATAGCCCCAGTAAAGGAGCCCCGCCGGCAGCCACCCGCCGGACTGCCCGCGGCGGGCGGAGAGGAGGCGGAGCGGGGCCGCGGAGGGGCCCTCGCCTCCCCCGGCGCCACTCA